>CM040239.1:224579573-224851089 GCA_022545495.1 Chrysanthemum lavandulifolium | reverse complement strand
TGTTTTTATACTATAGTGAATAGGGAACAAGATTAAGTCTATGCCATCCAACTATGAACACGTGCATTTGGATTGATTTCTCTGGTCAGACCTAAGGGCCTTTCCAACCCATGGTAATTATTTCTCACTGGTCAGACCTATGGTTATTTTTACACGTTCATACTTGGTCGACTTATTTCGAGTTAGCTTGGTCAGACCTTGAACCCAAGGCATAAGATGAGAACTAAACATGCTTTTGACATTATTACTTGATACTAATGTCTTAAACAGTCTCATAAATCTAAGAGTTGCATTATGCAATTAACGCCGCTTACACCTCTTGTCCTATTTTTTATGCACTGGTCAGACCTATGGTAATTAAGTGGGGTTGCAAGATGGATCTTAGTCTTAATTAGTAATTAATTGGGTAGTTAATTCTTTTAAGAATGTAATTATCAAAAATACTAGAATTGAACTTTTTATATTCTGATTAATTGTGTTATTGCAACATAATTCGTAAACAAAGTTGCTTTTCTTTGAAAGACAAACTTAGTCTCTTTTCCTAGTAAGAAGAGTGAGACTTGTACCTATCTTTTCTCCTTAGTTGACAAACTAAGATAGGATTACAAATTGATAAACTCATTTATGATCTTTCATTACCCTTTTGTGGTCTAGAGTTAATTGAAAGATAGAATATTTTGTGTAACTGGAAACATTGTGTTTAGAGCTACCAAAATAAATAACATCATGCACTTGTCACGATGTATGAGTTTAAACCGCAAAGAGTAAAGGAATTACTAGCATATTTGCTAGGTAATCTTCTTGGAATCTTATTATTCCTAAAGTGCTAATTACCCTTGGGGCAATGTAGACGATAAAGGAGGAATTGCATGCTAAAGATTCAAGTTAATTGAATAAAAGAATGGCTAGTCCATTGTCTACATAAATAGAACTTCATATACTGCTCAATACCTAAGTACATGCTACTCGTAGGCATTTGAAGAGAATAGGAAAGTATATAAAGCGCTATATGCTTTCATCGAAATGTAACACTTACAATGTTGACAAATCCATGGGAGCAGCTTGCATTTTATTATCGAAATATCATTCATGTAATGTTGTCAATTTTAGTGGAGCTACTGGATTTATTTCCTTGTTAGTCACCCATATCATTTCAAACTTGATTTGAAATAATCCATTACTTTCGAATATGAACAACCATTGCTTAAAGGAAAATTGCATTTGATTTTATAAGATAACAAGTTTCCTTCTCATTGCCGCTTCTCGAAATGTTATCTATAGAATAATAATCCACAATTCCTTATTACAGGTTATGGTTCTAAAACTACTTATGATATCTATGACATTATCATATCATTTGAACAATCAATCACGTGTTGTTTGTTTTCATAATATGATGTTGTACTTTACACAAGTGAGAGAAATCTCAAAGTATGTGCAAGGAACAACAATATTATGGGTATCTCTTGACCGCAAGGTAAAGGAAACTAATAATTCTACTAGGACTTAAACACATTAGATGTTTAATGCCCTACTACATGTAAATAAGAATTCTACTATGACTTAAACACATGAGATGTTTATTGCCCTACTACATTCTAATAATGATTCTACTAGGACGTGAACACGCTAGATGTTTGTTTCCCTACGACATTCAAATGTCATGATATAGTGTAAAGTTACTTCAACATTTGACTACATGTTTTAGTCAACATAATTATGGTTATATGATAATGATCATAATTTTGAAGTATAAAATTAATTTGAAATTACTATAGAACTCAATAGTTTGCGTTCATGATTACTTTTGTTAGTATAATTATGCATACATGTTAAGATATAATTATAAAGTCCTTGAATTAATCAATGACTTATAACATAAAGTATATATAGTAAATGTGTTATGTCTTCTCGTTAACACATAAACATAAGGCCTTTGAATTATTCAAAGACTAATAATGTATTATTGAAATGTTCTATTTTCTTGTTAACACATGAACATATAATCCTCAAACAGTTATGTCTTCTTGTGAACACGTGAACATAAGGTTCTTATATTATTCAATGAATATACATTATTGCATGCACTTGGTTCAGAATACTTTATATGCAATTTGGCTCACCCAATTGACAAGTATTTGGTCCAAAGAGAATTAAGTTATCTATAAAATTTGATATAGTTTCACAATTCTAATAACTCATAGGATACCACTTCATTATGGTATGTCTAATGTGTTGGATCAAACCTTATTCATATTGTTTGGTTCCTAATAGTTTTAATTGCTCTACCTCCAAAACATATCAAGGTTAAAAATTGTGTGTGTCATGCATACACTCAATATTGTTCAAACCTAGAAGGTATTCAAGACAACCCACAACTGAAAACCCTAATTCATTAGGGATTTGAGGTTTTACCACTCAAACCAATTGAATCCTAAATCCTTTTGGATTTTTGATTTTCTACACTTCCTAGCTTGAAGATTGTAGTTTTGGTGTTCTTCCTAGCTTGACAAAACACAAACCGATGTTAGAACTTTGATTAAAGAGTGATATTAAATTAGAGTTTTCTATAAACCCTAATTTGAGTTGTTGAAGGAATTCCATTATGTCTTGATTTAAGTTCGAATTTGTTAAAATCTTATGAAGCATTTTATTAACAAATCTTGAGATGAGAACTTAAAATATATTTTGTGGTTCTCCATAAAGAATAATTTATTGTCGCTAAATATTTAGTATTTAGAGAATTGTTTCTACTTACAAAAGTAAGTGGAGCATATACAAATCTCAAAGTTTTGAGAACAAAATACTTAACCTTCTAAAATCTACTTATTAATGTCATACTAAGGTTAAACATAAAATGTTGATCAAGTATAATGATTACTCTCATTCATAAATCCGAAAGGATGCCTCATCACTTGAGTGATATTTTATATCAATGCCGAGGGATATAAGTTAGAAGATTATTGTAAATCAGCTAACTACTAAAATATATTATCACATCTTGAATCTGATAAATGTTTTAGAACTATGAATGATAAGATGCAGTTCTTAAAAGGCAAATCGAGTTTTGAGCTTGATTGTTATTTTTCCTGACAGTTAACCTATGAGGTTGGAATGAGTTTCTTTTGAAGAAAGACTCACAAGGACAAAATTGTATACATATTAATGCATGACATTTTATAAGAAGTTTTTTTAATCATACTTAAGCAATTGACTGTGATTAAATTTTCTTATGTATACATGCATTAATTATATAAAGATAATTAATTGTCATACATGATTTCTTGTATGTGGAATATGACAATTAAGATTTTATAACTCTTCCTTTATGATTACCTTTTGCGAGGACGGTGTGTAATCAAAAGGGTTATGAATCTACATAATCTTTATGTAATATACAAATTTAAGCAATCCAAGTTTGGATTGTATCGTGCATCTAAGAGCTGAGATCTTGATTTTAATTACAATATGATTCTAATTAAATTAAGATAACTCTTGAGTACATCTAACATTGAGTGGGAGCAATGTGTTTTTCCTTAAAATTTATATGTTGATGATATCATTCTATTTAAGCTAGATATTGATCCTTAAGCTTGGAATGAAACTTCACTTGAAATTTAGGGAATAAAACAAACAACCTTGGAATAAATGTTTATTTGGAATAAACAAATGCGGAAAATAAGTCTGACACAAATGCAATATATCATTTGAGCAAGTCTTAAAATGGTATATTTCACTTAGAATAATTTACATGGATGAAAACCTTGTGTTTTTAAACTAAGGGTTTATCATGTATATTATATTGTGTATAAGACTAGTTGTTGCTTTTGTACAAGAACAAATGAGTCGACAACAATAATATCTAATTGAGAGTGTTTAGATTATTGTTTTTATAAATGTTTACTAATTATAAAGCATAGTGTTGTATTAGTACAAATGATGCTAGAGGATTATTTATACTAGTTGTAGTAGGATTTTATCATTTATGATAAATTTGCTAACTATATGTGCTCAACATAGAGCATTGTTGCATTACACATTAATGAATGAGGATACTTTACACTTTTAGAAATCAGAAGATGATCACAAGATGTTGTTGATTTATAATACCTCATGCAAGGTAAGACAACATCTCCATACTATAACTCTTATGATAGTATGAGCATATGAGATAAGACACTCATCTTATATTTCAAATCACTCACTATAAGTGATATTTGAAACAAGTATTCGGAAAGTTTACTCAAATGACTATTTAGTTTTTTTGTAAAGAAAGGTTGATAATGTTGGAAACATTAGGGTTCAACTTACTAAATGAGTTTCATGCATATCTGTTTTAGTATTTGGATAATTGGGATTGAAAGACAATTTTACTTTATGATGAATAAAGATACTTGGTATTTGTTATTCATTCATATAATAATTTTATCCTATATTTGCATGTTTAATCCTTGAATAATTTTATTATTCTAAATATGTCCATTGTCGGTTAACAATATGGGAATATTGTTATGTAAGGCAAATGTGAGTGTTGGTTATATTCTAACGAGAATGTGGATTGTTCCGCCAAACTCATATGTATTCACTAGAGATGCATATTGATTCCCCAACTTTCAAACATTTACTTTTGGATCCTTGTCATAAGTAAAATATTGAAAATGGTTTGTTATCTTCATCCTTAGACTTGAGACGCAAGTAAGTTCTCATATGTGTGGATATCATTTTTGTAAGTATACTCAAAACGCTATCCGAACAAGGTAGTTATAAAAGCTATATTTCGGAGTGATGTGAAGCAAGATCCACAACACTTGTAGTCAATAAAGAATTTGTTACTCCACTTGATATGTGCGAAAGATACCATGGCGCTCTCCATTTAATCGATAACTGTCTCGCGGACCCAACGGGTAATGCAAGATGATTCTTGATTACATTTGGTATATCCGAATTAAAATCTATAACGAGATTCTAAATGGTTAAACTATATGGAATGATTTGAGATCCATAATCCATGGTTTAACGGTATCTATAACAAAGGATGATTAGAGCAAGACACCGAATGACCATGCTAATGAGAAACTTTACGAAACTATTCTCTCGACACTTTTAGTTAAAAAGCGAGTGTGAGCGTTGCTAGGCGCTTCGTCGTTAGTTTTGTGTGCCATTCGACACACCAACTCCCAAGTGGGAGCTGTTGGTTTGTGGAAGTTGAAAACGACGAAAACGACTAAGAGTGTGTGAGCCAATGGGGCACACATGATAAACACGAGTATACGTGTTGAACGTTAAATATAACTTGAATAAAATATAACGATATGCATGATTTGACCCGATCTCATTATATGACCCATGGGCTATTTGTTGGATTACAGTTGGTCAAAGTGGACATGCCTTGGGCCATGGTTTTCACCGATCGGGCAAAAGAGTGCAAAAGGGATGTTTGGGTTTTGAATCTTGTCGATCAAGTTGTGGCTGTAAAAGGGTCGGTTTGGTTTTGTATAAAACAAACATACCATCCGCCATAACTAACGATTGATGAGATATCCTAAATCCTCCAAAACCAAATCCAAGTTTTCCACTTCTAAATCCTAGTCGACTTCTTCATAAGTCGAATAGGTTTTAAGTTTGTTTGTTAAATCTTAAAGGGTAAAAGCTATAAATGCTTAACGTATTTTCCCAAAACTCATTATGCTCTATGTACTTCAAATATTGTCATTATACATAACCATTTTCATTTTAATTGGTTATGTCTCATCGTTGTATAGGCACTTGTTGAACGGGTTAAAAGTTGACCCACCGTAACGCATACAACCTCAATCCTCTTGTTCAGATAGAATAAACAGATAAAAGGCAACTTTTGCTAGCGGGTCGACTTACTCATATCGACCCATACTAAAAATCAGCTTCAACCTGCATTTGTAACCAAAACGTGTCCGATTAAGCAAACTTTGTACTTTTGCTTACTAGGTATGCAATGACAGATGAAGTAAACATACTCGAGGAGAATCCATTGAAAAGCATTAATTCACCCACAAGCACAAGGTGTCGATCGCCATCGTGAGTCGAATCCTAGAAGCCAAAATGTAACATGACGATGCCATTGTAAAACATGTATAAGACAAAATGTGGATTACTCGCAATATCACACATAAACCGATCAAACTTTAGTTATAATCAATAAAGTGTCACCATTATACTTATGTACTTTCGTGAAAACTCATTATGCTTTCTCAACTTTTTTATTGTCATTATACATAAAGAAGTAATTAAGCATAATGAGTCAAAATGGAAACAACGTTAAGTATAATGACAATAAAAAAAGTTGAGAAAGCATAATGAGTTTTCACGAGAAGTACATAGAGTATTTTTGGCTTTTACCCAATCTTAAACTTGTTCTTGAATCAAGTGTTTAGGGTTTTTGCTAGATTGGTTTCTTCTTGTTGGTTCCTTAGTTCTCGAACAGCAACAAGTGAAAGGTTTTAACTTCTGGTTGTGATTCATATCTCGGACAGAAAGTGGTTCTCGGATACTTGTGATCCGATATCGGGTAAAGAAGGATTTTGGCTTCTTGGTTGTGTACTGTTCTCGAGCAGTAATATTATGGCAGGAATGAAACAAGTTGGTTTGAATGTTTTCTTGTCAATATAATATTCAAGTTGGTTAAAGTGTTAATTGATTATTTACGTTCTCGACTAGCCATATATCGAACGATACATTATCGGGTTTGTGTGATACTCATTGAGGCATATATTTTAGGTGCTTAGTTTCGTATTGGTTTTATTGTCCGTTATTAAAGATCAATTGCCAAGCAAGGTTAGGGTTTCTTTTATCCTTTTATTAATTAATTGTTTATTAATTACGTGTTTAACTTAATTGTGATTACTAGATCCTTATCCGCCATGTATCAGAGAGGTTAATTGGTTAACTTGTTCTAAAATCCCAAAAATGTATCATTAGATAACCAAATAAAGGGAGTGTCATTCTAATAAGAAATATTTCCTGACTCCCATGCATCTGATCAAACTTTGCACCATAAAAAGATACTTGGCTTCTTGGCAAAGTTGGCGTCCATCCTTCTATTTGAACAACACAAACTCACTTGGATGATCGGGATACAAATTCAAATCAATCATATTGTTCTCACCATGAATATAGCTGACCTCATTAGTCATTCCATTGCTCCATTGACTATGTTAGCAGAACTTGAAGGATTGTGTTTTGTGATGCTTCCACATACTCAAATCTGGAAGGATTTCGTGCCGTTGAAGTTGTGCCTTTTTTCTTTTTAGACTTTGAGGCCTACCTTTAGATCGTTGAGCCACGGGCTCAAAAGAGTATCAGATTGGTTGATAAGTTTAGTAATCATAGAAGTAGCGGTTTCTTTCTTGTGCAAGGCCCACTTGGTACTTTGCATACAACTCATCAAGTAACTTAAAAACGTGTATGCGCCATCATTATGTGATGTATCTTCCGGATTCAAAGTTGATGTATCAATCCTACAGTGTGGATGAATAAGATCCAAATAAAGTTCCTTTTCACGAGAGTTTTTTATGTTGTGAGCACATGGAAGACCCATAGTCACCATAAATGACCCGTGCAAGGAGCCAGTGTACCTAAAAAATACATAACAGTAAAGGTTAAAAAGTCCAAATTTAATTAGAACAACTAGATTTAACTACAACAAATATAATATACCTTTGTTTATCTTTTCATATTGATTACAAATCTCCTTCAACGCAAACTAAGACACATGGTACAAAAGATTTCTATAAACAGGTGTGTTGCATTTGTGAAGTACTTTAATTTTCTCACTAGCAAGTTTCACTTTAATCTCATTAAATTCGTGCTTAACCGCAAGACATATTTTTTCCCTCACTTGATTAAAACCGCCGGTAGAAACTTGTAAATACATCTTAAGTTTGGCATGAGCACCTTCAACCCGATTGCCAAAATGTAAGTGCTTTTCTGTCCAAGCACTAACAAACTTTTCTTTCCATGGCAACCAATTTTTCTTCGCATACTCAATTGCATTTTTTTTCTCTCTATAAAGCAACTCAAAATTCACCCCAATTGTTCACAAAGATAGCTTCTGTTGTTGAATATACCACATTATTCCAACATGACATGAATATATTAAACTCGTCGGCATGTTTAAAAAAACCTTTGCAATTACAACCTTCTTTTGAATATGCCAAACACACAACAAATTTGTTGCAGATGGGAATATATCTTATTAATCCCATTCATTAATGCTAATTCCCTGTCTGACATAATCACAGAAGGTTGATCATCATGTCCACAAAATACCTTAAACACTTTCAATGCCCATTCATAAATTTCTACGGTCTCTGTTTTCAAAACAGCGAACCATGAATAAAAAGATGTATTGAAGCATGAAACTCCAATAATATCAAGGAGAGGCATGTTTAATCTGTTGGTTTTGTAAGTACAGTCCATCACAAAGGTCTTTGAGAAGGATTTGGCCAACTTAACTGATAGGGGATGTGCCATGAATAAATGGGTTATATCCCATTTGGGAATCATATTTTACATCATGCAAAAAACCACCCTTTTCAAACTCCTCAAACAAGGCATTTATCTCCGACTTGCCTTCTAAATTATCCTATTGATTTTTTTTTCTTCACATTGTATATAGTGAAAGGTTTATGGATATTTTAATATGCGTATGACCGACTCGAACTTGAGACTTCGGGATTGCACACATTACGTATGAGAGTTGATGTTAAAATAATTAATATATATAAACGTTATTATTATTAATTATTTGTCACAAAATAAAACTTAACGATAGTTAATATTTAACGAGTTTAGACTAACGGTCGTTAAATGTAAACTACAAGGACTAGAGATGAAATTAGTGGACAAGAAAGATCTAGAACTCCTCTTGGGTCCTATGCCCGGTCGTGGGTCTTCAAGCCCAAGGAGGATCTTTTATTGGTCACCAAGTTATTAGAATTCTATAAATACAAACCCTTGTATTCATAAATCTAACCTTTGATCACCTAGAAACCTAATTTCTTTCTCCTCTCCCTCCTCTTGGTTCGCCGATCGATACCATCCCTTCCCAAGGATTCGATTTTTCCAACTCCAAGAAACAAGTGTTTGGTTTTATTTGTGATTCAAGAACCTAGCTTTTCACATCAAATCGATATTAGTACGTGTGTACAAGAACGAAGAACAAATACATTTGTGTTTTTGGGTTTTTGGTATTCGAATTATAAAAGGGTCGATTGGTATTAAACCCTAAATTAGGGTTTGGGTTTTGTTCCTAGTTCTCGACATCGTGTGTTTCTTGAATTGCTAAAAGGTACGCATATTCAAGTTAATTAAATTACAAATATTTTCCTATTACTTCACTGATGCTTTGATGATGACTCGTTTATGTAATTGTTATGATTAGTAAAACCTAACAAATGGCATCACGAGCCGTTAATATGTTGTAATTAATTACCAAAACACATAAAATTGAATCTTTGTGATAGTTACATGCTTTTATTGGTTTCTAGGGTTTTGAAAATTGAAACCCTAATTTTATTAATATGAGTCGATTACCCTTTTATTTTTATTTAGGTTTTATTTATTGTAAAACTTGTAGAAACCCTAGGATTGCATATATATTTTATGGTTTTAATGAATAATTGTTATGTGTCATGTATATGCGTATCTTGGGATTATAATTGTTATGAGGAATCCATGGTGGAACATGCATGTTTTGCCATGGATTATTGTTTTGATTAATTGTTATGATATTCACATGTTAATTAGTTTGATAAATATTAAATTGGGAAGACCTCAATATATCTAATAATAATTTATGTGCAATATGGTATATTATTAACTTTGGCTTACGTAATTGACTTGTCGATGTATGTGGCTCACTTGCACCGGTAGGTGAAAGCCCTAGTAAATATATGCATGATTTTACGCCTAGAATTGTTTATTAGGTTTTATCTAAATAATTATGCATGTGGCTAATTGTTTTTACATATGTTAATTGTTAAGTTATATGTTTATTATTTGAGTTCATTTTAATTTTTATTAAAGTGCTTTTTCTTTATATTGTATGGCATGTTAGTAAGCAAAAGGGTTTTTGATGAATAGAAATTAAATGGACTAAATAATGGCGAAATTGATTTGTTTTCTAAGTATTAAATCTTGAACTTTTAATCGATCGATGCGATCGCATTAAATGGTTATAACGGCTCACCCATTATAACAAACCGTGTGAGTGGTTTAAGGAGGGTTCACATTAAATTGCGACTCTAAAGAAGAAGGGTTATTCATAATATGCTTCATTCGACCACTTCTCTCGCCACCGTGAGTTATATTTGGAGCTACCTAGTATCACTATTCTATGTACGAAGCATCTTAGTGCAAAGTTGTAAGTTTCTCAACGCATCGAAATTAAAATTATGTGTAAGTTTTTTGTAAAAATTTTATGTTATGGAGATGTATGCATGCTTCTTCATACATAAGTTTTGATTACACGTCAAAAATTATACCCTTTAAATTTAAGTTTATGCCATCTAATGATATGAAACACTTGAAGTTGTAATTTAGTTATGTGGGACCTTGAGCTAGATTACGATAACAAGGTGAATCTTTATGTTGTGTGAGACCTCACCTTAAATAATTTGCGCTTCTAAATTAGAAAACTTAATTAAGTTAGTTAGTGAGACCTATAAGGCTATAACTTAAGGCATAAGATGGGATAAAACATGCTTACGTTTTGCATAATTTTTGGCAAAATTGCAAACCCATATTTTCTTGGAATTGAAAACTTGTTTGTCAATTATTGTTTTCAACAATTACCTATTCTATACTTTCATCACTAGCGCATCAACCGATGTGGTGAAACTATGATAATGAGGGTCCTAGATTCAAGGAAAATTCTATGGTTAATATGAATATTGACCTAAGGGTATTGTATTTTCTTGAATGGTTGAATTATCGAAAGTACTAACTTTTGAACTTTTATTTTCAGAGAAATGGCTCAACTCGAACTATCGCACTAGCCTCGCCATTCAAATCCATGTTTGATTGCTAGAAATTGATCGGCAACAAGAAATTTTAATGATTGGTATCGCAACTCGTAATTGTCTTGAGGGTTACCAAAATACTAGATTATTTGACTACGCTTGTCCTCTTGAACTCGCAATGATGCTACCGTCAAGCACGAGCCGCATGGCAAACCGAGTATGATAAACATAAGGAGGTTTCAATTATGCTTGAAGTATGGCTCCAAACTTGAAAAACAGCTTGAAAATTACTTCCCACACAACATGCTCACCGAACTTATTCGGTTGTTTGAGAAGCTCAGAATCAGAGTTGTATGATCCGATAGATGCTCTACACAGCTTGCAAGCAAGGGACGGAAACCCGTGAGCGCCACTCGGAAATGATGAGTTACATGGACCACTCGGAGACTCAATTACGCTCACCCTAATGACATACAAATTGGCCTTATCAATGATCCCTTAACAAGGAATTTGATGGTTTCGCAAGATTTAGAATATGCATTGCACGGGAAGACAAGTTAGTGAGGTACATGCAATGCTCATTGACTACGAAAAAGGTTTGCCCAAGAAGGTCCTACACCTACGGTACTTGCTATTCAAAAGGGTAGGATTACTAAGCCTAATAAGCCGCAAGTTTAACAAGAAAGTGAAAGGTAAGGGTAAAGTTGATAAGGAAAAGAAGTTATGGCTTATCAACAAGAACCCAAGAAGTACCCACCTAAAAAGAGACAAAATCCTAAAAAGGATCAGGCTTGTCATCACTGCACTGAGGTAGGACACTGGAAGAAGAACTGTCCACTCTACCTTGATGAGTTGCGTACTAAGAGGTATAAAAATGCTGGAACTGTTGCTAGCACTTCAAGTACTCTTTTTGTGATATAATTATTTTCTTTTCCTCATAAAATAAATTCATGGTTATATGATACTGGATGTGGTATTCACATTTGTAATACACTGCAGGGACTTAGAGGCACAAGGAAGCTCGCCTATGGACAACAATACCGCACGTGGGTAATGGAGCACATGCAGTTGTTGAAGCTATAGGAACGCTTGATTTAGTTTTACCTTCGGTTTAGTAATGTCTTTAAACGATTGTCATTACGCTTCTATAATTAAGGATGTCGCTTCGCTTTCCTTGTTGAAAGATATTGGTTTTATTCATACATTTACCGATTATGGAATTTCGGTTTCTTTAAATGATATTTTTACTTTAATGTTATTCCAAAGAATGGTGTGTATGAAATTGATTTGCATGACAATGTGATTGATAAAAATAATTCTGTTTTTAGCATCAATAATAAAAGAATCAAAAGTGATTTGGATTCTTCATATCTTTGGCATTGTAGACTTGCTCACATAGGCAAGAAACGCATGCAAAAGTTGCAACATGATGGGCTTTTTCAAGATATCAATGATGAATCATTTGATAAATGCGAATCTTGCATATCTGGGAAGATGACCAAGAAACCTTTTGCAAATAGTTTAGAAAGGGCTTCTGATGTTCTTGTTGTGATACATACTAACGTATGTGGACCACTAAGACATGTGTCAAGGGAGGGTGCTAGCTACTTCTTAACCTTTACGAATGATTTCAGTTGTTATGGTTATGCTTATTTACTTAAACATAAACATGAAGTCTTTGAAACATTTAAGGTTTTCAAGAATGAAGTAGAGTTGCAACTAGGAAAGAAGATTAAAGCTCTTATATCCGATAGAGGTGGTGAATATTTAAGCCAAGAGTTTAAAGATTATCTTGTCGAGTGTGGAATTGTCCAAGACTCACTTCTCCATATACTCCACAACAAAATGGTGTATCCGAGAGAAGAAATCGTACATTGTTGGACATGGTGCGATCAATGTTTAATCTTACAACTCTTCCTTTATCCTTTTGGGATTATGTTTTAGAACCGCTGCTCGTGATTTTGAATATGGTTCCAACTAAGAAGGTTGATAAGACTCCTTATGCAGGTGGTATGGTAAAGCTCCCAACTTGTCTTACTTAAAAGTCCGGGGTTGTGAGGCGCTTGTTAAACGTGACTCACCGATAAGCTACAACAAAAATCATAGTGTATCTTCAGAGGATACCCAAAGGAAACTATGGGTTACTAATTTTACTTTCCACCGAAACAAAGTAATTGTTGCTAGGTATGGAGACTTCGTGAAAGGGATCTCATATCTCATGAATTCGTGGGAGAGTTTATGATCCGAAGATGATCAAGAAGATGCATCACCTTCCTGAAAACACTTGCCAACCTCAAGTAAAACCCGAAAGTCCGAGTGTTCCACCAAGTTGAAGTGGTTCCCATTCACGGATCCGCAAGGACTACGCGTGCACCGAGCGCCTATGTCTTAACGTAGAAGATGAGGAATATATGTTGGGGATCTTGGTGAACCCGCTAACTATAAGACCGCATGATGAGTCCCGAAAAGGATAAATGGAAAGTCATAATGAATGGGGAAATGCAATCCATGAGAAATAACGAAGTCCGGATAGAGGTTGACTTACCTCCAAATGCTAAGGTAGTGGGAAGTAAGTGGCTCTATAAGATAAAGACCGACATGGATGACAATGTACACCTATAAAGCTCGTCTTGTAGCTAAGGGTTTACTCAAACTTTTGGGGTAGACTACGAGGAGACATTTTCTCCAAGAGAGACATTAGAGCTATTAGATTCTTATAGCCATAGCTGCAGCACTATGACTATGAGATATGACAAATGGATGTCAAACCGCTTTCTTAAATGGTCGCCTAGATGAGGACATCTATATGGAACAATCAAGGGTTTGTGAATCCAAAATTTCAAAGCGTGTATGCAAACTTCAAAGATCCATTTATGGATTGAAGCACGATCACGGCAATGGAACAAGAAGTTTGATGAAGAAATCAAGAAATTTGGTTTCACTCAAAATCTTGATGAGCCATGTGTATATAACAAAGCTAGTGGGAGTAATGTTATTTTCCTTATCTTATATGTCGATGACATATTGATCATGGGAAAAGACATTCCAAGTTTGCAAGATGTAAAGTCTTATCTTGGAAAGTGCTTTTCTATGAAGGATTTAGGGGAAGCAGCATTTATTCGATCTACCGAGATAGATCAAGGCGGTTGATTGGACTAAGTCACAGTACTTACATCGATAAAATATTGAAGAGATTCAATATGCAAAATTCCAAGAAGGAATATTTTCCGATGCAAGTTTAACATGGCTTAAGTAGTGAACTATGCACGTCAACACTGAAGAGATGGCACACATGAGAAAAGTTCCTTATGCTTCAGAAGAGGATCTATCATGTATGCGTAAGATGTACAAGGCCCGATGTATGTTTGCACAAAATATCACTAGTCGATATCAATGAATCCGTGTGAAACATCAGCATGTTGTTAAGAACATTCTTAAGTATCTAAGGGCTACTAAAGAAATGTTTCTAGTGTATGGTGGGAATCCGATGTAGAACTTGATGTTACAGTTTTTGCGATGCGTCTTTCCAAATGATAAAGATGATAAGAAGTCTCAAACGGATATGTATTTGTCGTTAATGGAAGAGCGAGATCGGAAGAGCAAGAAGCAAAGTACAACCGCAATGTCTATTACTGAGCCGAGTATATAGTCGCTTAAGTCGTGATGGAAGTCGCTTGATTAGGAAATTCATTTCGGGACTCGGAGTAATGCCCTCAATCAAAGTGCCTTTAAATGTGTATTGTGACAACTCTGCTACAATAACATTTGCCAATGAGCCTGGAGTCATGAAGGGCGCCAGACATTTTCCTCGGCGATATCACTATGTTCGAGAACAAGTCGAAATAGGTGAAATCAATCTACTCAAAGTTCATACAGATGATAATCTAGTTGATCCCTTTACGAAGCCTTTGCCAAAGGAAAAGCTTACTCACCATACTGATGGGATAGGACTTTGTTTAGCTAGTAGTTTCATGCAGATCTGTGATTAGTATTTGGATAAAGGATGTTATGAACAAATATTATTTTAAATGAAATAAAATAGTTGTTTATATTTATTTTTCATTTTCTTAATATTATATCCTATATTTGCATGTTTAAGTATGTTATTCTAAACAGTCCGTTGTCGATCAATGATGTGGGAATGTCATTGAATTAAGACAAATATGAGTTTTGGTAGAATATACTTTAAGTATATTGATGCGTGGGACATATCAGATTCACATGATATTCATTGAATTGAATATAGGACAGATCCTAACTTAACATGATTATACTTTATGGATCTTTGTCATTAAGTAAATCATGAATGTTTATCCTCAGACTTGAGATACCAAATAACTGTTGTGAATGTATTACACTTGTGTGAGATAGTCTAACTCTATCCAGAATCGGTAGTAATAAGGGCTATTTTCGAAGTGTTGCAAAGTTCATGAGTTATGTTTGTAGTCAAGAGTTTGTTCCTTTGAATTTGTTTCAAAGTATAATACTATTTTGGGCCCTCGTAGGGTTGACAAGATGTTCGTATGGCCATACCCAAGATCAACTGAATACGCTCGATGATTTGGTAATCTTGTTCAATCAAATATAACGAAATGTAATATTAACTTATGAAATGACTTGATCCATATTCATAGTTAATGTAGTATTAGTAGCAAAAGGATAAGTAAAATGATGAATCATTAAATGGTTTTCCGGATACCATACCGATTCGATCCGGGGCTTTGGCGTGTTAAGCTAGACTAAACCAATGTCATTACTATATTAAGTAATATCCAAGTGGGAGCTGAAAGGTTTATAGATATTTTTAATATGCGTATGACCGGACTCGAATTCGAGACTTCGGGATTGCACACATTACGTATGAGAGTTGATGTTAAAATAATTAATATATATAAACGTTATTATTATTAATTATTTGTCACGAAATAAAACTTAACGATAGTTAATATTTAACGAGTTTAGACTAACGGTCGTTATATGTAAACTACAAGGACTAGAGATGAAATTAGTGGACAAGAAAGATCTAGAACTCCCTCTTGGTTCCTATGGCCGGTCGTGGGTCTTCAAGCCCAAGGGAGGATCTTTTCTTGGTCACCAAGTTATTAGAAACCTATAAATACAAACCCCTTGTATTTATAAATCTAACCTTGGATCACCTAGAAACCTAATTTCTTTCTCCTCTCCTCTCCTCTTGGTTTGGCCGATCGTACACCATCCCTCTCTAAGGGATTCGATTTTTCCAACTCCAAGAAACAAGTGTTTGGTTTTATTTGTGATTCAAGAACCTAGCTTTTCACATCAAATCGATATTAGTACGTGTGTACAAGAACGAAGAATAAATACATTTATGTTTGTGGGTTTTTGGTATTCGAATTATAAAAGGGTCGATTGGTATTAAACCCTAATTTAGGGGTTTGGGTTTTGTTCCTAGTTCTCGATATCGTGTGTTTCTTGAATTGCTAAAAGGTACGCATATTTTTTTATTCGATTAATTAAATTACAAGTATTATTCCTATTACTTCACTGCATGCTTTGATGATGTTTACTCGTTTATGTAATTGTTATGATTAGTAAAACCCAACATATAGTTCTAGAGGTTGTAGGAATTTTAGATTTTGTTCACGAAGAAGAGATAATTCGTTGGGAATTCCGAGACAATGTCATATCTTTCACCATTTGTATGTTATCGTGTTCTAGTTCTTTGAAATGATGGATGCTGGAGATATTAGAGGATGGCTCATGGCTATGGATCAAGTATTTTGGTTTAAAAAAACCAAAGACGACCATAACCTTTTTCCCAACAAGTTTGAATAGGCAATCAACGAGGTGAAATGATGTGTTCTTTTTCCGGTTACCTTCAATGCCCCACACATCTCAATACTTACCCCCTCGCTCACATTTCAAAGTGACAAAATCATCTGGTGTTGAATTGCGAATTGATAACCCATATCCTTTAGTGTAATAAAACTCTCGCACACTCTTTAGTAACTCATCACACGATTCAAACTTGGGGTTAGCTAGATAGTTTTCTTCATTTTGAATCAATGGAACTTGTGTCTCGATTGAGCTCGTCTGTTGAATGAAATAATAAAAATTATTTATCCATCGGTTAAATCACTTTGAAACATTGAAACTGAATACAATAATAACTTTTAGTCCTTTTGAAACTATAATGAAGTGGTTAATATCTTCTTTTAAAAGAGGCATATAATCAAAATATACATGTAATGTACATAAGCTTTTTTTGGAAAGGCTAATATATTAGAAAGAAGGCTCTAAGAAAGAGCTAAGACAATAATGTACAAAGGGAAAACAAGCCAGAAGGGGCACGAACAAATAGAGGGCAAGAGAACAAAAGCACCAAACCAAAACCAAACACCGAAAAACTACACTAGACAGATCAAAACTACTCCTATCTCGCTATGGCCCAAGGCTTGAAGTCCAAAATCCCAAACAAGGGGTTGACACGACCGAGCATTTATCCAAAGCCTAGACAGGCATTGAATAGAAGGGAATATGTATTCATCTTTAACCTTTGCCACTGAATCCACAAAAGCAGCAACCACCTTATTTCGCCACTTCCAAATAGCCCAAAGAGCACACTGAGAAACGCCGTGGATGATTTTATCAATCACAAAGTGACCACGCTTTCCCACATGACCCATAGCAATATCACCAATAGAGAAAGAGGGGAACGAGGACGGGTACCGAGCTGCCACCAACTCCAAACCTTTCTCCAAATTGATAAAACACGTGGGCAAAAAATAAGACAATGCTCAATCGATTCCTCCACCGACTCACAGAAAGGGCATAGAGTGGAAGGAATATTAATGCTTCTCATAGCAAGGTTGGTGCGGGTAGCTAACCTGTTGATAAGCCCTCCGGATGCAAATATTAACCCTTGCGGGATCCATGAGTTCCGTGAATGGTGCAATCCAAGGCCGCAATTAGCAACAACATTATCTTGAATAAGGTTGCGACAAGTCTTAACCTTAAACGAACCGAAGCATCAAGAGACCAATACCACTTGTCATCTTCGATTGAGAGAGTAAGGTTGCCAATAAGAGAAACCATAGACTCTAAATCATCTAAAGACGCCACGAGGAGGAACCTCCATGACCGTGTTCCCCAAACGCCATCGAAGCACACCAACGATCACAACTTTGCACTCTTGATAAGTGTCAAGAGCATAAAGCCTCGGAAGAGATCCATAAGCCGAGCCCCATTACCACACCACATATCAAGCCAAAAACAAGTTCTCTTACCATTACCAACTTTTAAGATGAAAGAATTATCAAAACCAGGATCAATAGATTCAATAGAAGAGATAGATTTGATAATGTCACACCAAACACTACTACCTCCATTAGAGGCAGTATGGATATTGAGGCCACCATCAGCCCCATAGAAAGCCTTGATAACCTTTCTCCAAAGAGCGTTTTCTTCAGAAATAAAATGCCACTTCCACTTACCGAGCAAAATAAGATTTTAGCAAAAGACTACCCATTCCTAAACCACCCTTATTGCGACTAAGAAAAATACTATCCCACTTCACCCAAGAGATGCCCCTCTGATTCTCTTTGAACCCCCAAAAAATCGGCTTCAAATTGACTCTAGCAGATTAATCACTTTTGCAGGGGCTTTGAAAAGAGAGAGAAAGTAGATACGGATACTCCCGAGGAAAGATTTAATAAGAGTAAGCCTACCTCCGATTGAGATAGACCTAGCCTTCCAAGAGGATAGACGACCCTAAGTCTATTTATCACCTCACCCCAACCATCACAGAAATGCATCTTTCTGCCAACGGGTAACCCAAGGTAAGTGAAAGGGATGGAATCGTGGGTACAACATAGAGAAGAAGCAACCACTTCAACCTCCTCCATGCTAACACCAACCCCATAAATCTTACTTTTAGCAACATTCACCTTAAGACCTGAGGCTTCCTCAAAGCACTTAAGAATGACGATAAGGTTCCTTGCATTTAATCTTGACCATTTACCAAAGAAAAGGGCATCGTCTGCATATTGGAGGAGCGAAATATTTGAGCTACCATCCGCGAGAGAGACCCCTTTATAAATACCTTTATTGCACGCTTCAACAATAACCACTTGGAGCGCTTCTACAACCAAGAGAAAAAGGAAAGGTGAAAGAGGGTCCCCTGATGAAGACCCCTCTCCATCTTAAACTCTTTAGATGGAGATCCATTGATTAAAACCAAGATGGAGGCTGCAGAAGACATGACTCAATCCACCGTCTCCATTTAGCTCCAAAGCCCATCTAAAACATAACATCCTGAAGAAACCCCCAATTGACGCTATCAAAGGCTTTCTCGAAGTCGACCTTGAAAAGAAGGAGCATATGACCTTCTAACTTGGCAAGACAAATAACTTCATTGGAAATCAAATTCCCATCAAGAATCTGTTTACCCGCAAGAAAGGCCTGTTAATACAAATAAGCCGTAAAAAAAATTTATTTATATTTTACGATCTTCTAATGTTTTGTCGATAACAAACGTAAAATCATTTTAACGAAACAAATAAAATACGTAAATGGTTTGAGCCAATAGTTTACTAACACACTTACGTTCTCACATAAAACACCAAACAAGTAATAGTGTTTTCATGATTTAGTAATTCATATGTACAACAACTAGTGTTTACATATTAGGTAGATATATACATAATTAGTATGTATTATAATGGGTAATATAGTGGGTAGAAGTTTAAGTATTTGACCAATTTACCAAATACATTGAATGTAGTTGGGTACAACTCAAAGTCCATGACCCATACCCATGGAGCATAACCCATAACCTATTTCATGACATCATGCATAAGTCATGAATGGTATTATCCATGACCCATGGATTTAACCCATGACCCATGGACTAGATGCATTGCACCTACTAGATACATTGTATCTACTTAGATACCCATGGTCCAAAGTCTAGGACCCATGACCCATAACCCATGACCCATAACCCATGACCCATGACCCATGACCCAAAACCCATGGGCAAAGAGGAGCGTCCCACGGTTCCCCCAGTTTACACTGGACGGATCCCTCAAGTAAGGGATCCGTGGAACAGTAGCTTATTTTTTTCCATAAATAGTGAGCCATTTCTTCATTTTGCTTGGCCACTCCTACACATACTTTCACCTAGTATTGTAAACTTTCTAACCTTAGATCCAAAGGATATTTCTATGTAGTTTGTATTTGTTTTCATGTGATTCTCTAGGTTCCTTTTAAAGGCGAGATCACCACCTCTTAAAGTCGAGCAAGCTCAAGTCCATGAGTTGCCATGCTTCATCATCATCAAGACTACTGAGGTTCTCTTATTGATAGTTATTTCTTCCTTATTAGAAGTGTCGTGTCAAAGGCATTAGTGAAGGATGCCAAAAGGGTCAAGACGAAGGCATTAGTGAAAGGTGCTTAACGTCCGTGTCAAAGGAATTAGTGAAGGATGCCAAAAGAGACAAGACGAAGGCATTAGTGAAAGGTGCTTAATGTCCGTGTCAAAGGCATTAGTGAAGGATGCCAAAAGAGTCAAGACGAAGGCATTAGTGAAAGGTGTCGAACGTCTGTGTCAAAGGAATTAGTGAAGGATGCCAAAAGGGTCAAGTCAAAGGCATTAGTGAAAGATGCCAAGGGTGTACAATCGATATGGTGTATTGATGTACAAATAGAGATAGGTTGTATCCAAGGATATTGAAATCCTTGATGATGTTGTAATAAGGAGTGAGTCTCCTTTGGGATAGGTGTTGTATAGTGTTGGGTAGTAGTTCCTCCTTTGTAATAGAACTCAGTATCTAGCCTTGTACCGGATAAAGTGTAGGCGACGTTGTGATAGGTGTGGTTCTACCTGTGGAAGAACCCGTGTCTAGCATTATACCGAAAAAGAGTAGGCGACGTTGTGAAGTCTTCTTCGCCATAAGGAGTTGTGTTGTGTAGTGCTAATGAACTCTCGAGTAGGTGACTCGGGGAGTGGAGTAGGGCAAGGAAGGTGTCCTTGTAGCCGAACCACTATAAACAATCGTGTCGTGGTTTTGTGTTTCTTACTCTTTACCTTTGCATTACATATTTTCATATTTATCTATCAATATCCAACATACACATTTAAATAGATTGACATAAGTTGATCTAAACATTTTAAAACAAAGTTTTAATTGGTAAAACTATTCAACCCTCCCCCTTCTAGTTTTCCACAATTTGCATCGAACTTCGTTACCAAGTTTCTTAGAGTATGTTGTACTTTAAAAACTTGATACGATCCGTATGATTGAAAACTACAAAGAAGGAAATCTTTTAAAACAAATCGTTTCTTTTATGTTGGATAGTGATAGCTTATTCTAACATTTTCTTTTTAAGAAATCTTCTTGCTAGGATCTCTCCAAAGTCTTCATTTCTATTCAAATAAAAATGAAGTCAACCTTCAAGGAAGAACCTAAAAGTAATTGCAACCTACTTATACTAAGTACAACAGATTACTTCAAAAAGCTCATGAAGTATTTCAATTTTATGGTGTTAGATATTGGATTTCATAAACACATAATAAACAATAATATGGGTCGAATTATGAGTAGGTGTAGAGAGAAAGTGGGAGCCTTTCTAAAGAGAGAAAGTAAAAGAAAACATAGAAGGTTAGATTGAGAATGATGAAGGTCCAACCTCTACCTTGTGAGGTAGAGGGTATTTATAGTTACATAATAAACGTCCTCCTTCGGACTGTGGATCAGGCATACAGTGGGTAAAGACCCGTCCTTCCTCCACGGTGTTGCACTAAACTAAATAACTAATCGAATAACTAGTAAATAACGAATGTCTACGAGCTAACTTATGCTAGATTATATTTGGGGTGACCGATACTTCACTATGGAATTTTCTAATTCTAACAATCTCCCTAAGGAGGTCACCCCATGTTTTACATTTGAATCCTAGCATTCTATTTAACCTCCGTTCTTGAGCTCAGAAATTAATTCTTCAACATATGCATCTTTGTGCTTTAGTATGATTCTTTAAAGTCCGATAACTTTGTACATTCAGTGGAGGCCTTTAATCGATCCACATCTTTGATGATCTTTGAGCTTTCATTGAGATCATCACCACAGAAATATTTGGATCACCCTTTATTGTGTTGCCATCATGTGAAGTTGTGACTTTTGGACCGACATGCTCACACTTTCGGATCATGACATCTTTTCATCGAGTAGCGGAAGCTTTTATCGGTTCAAGATATTTGCGCAGCAGAAAGCGAAGCATAGTATAAAATATCCGAGCCGTGTTATGTAGATAAGTACTAGTCATGATTTCTTCAATTAAGTGTGGATGTTGTGAGCATGCGGCTTTGGATTGACCGCTCAATTCGATCACCGCAACCGTCCAAATGTACCGCAAACAACATTTAGCAATAAAACACACGAAAGTGTCTTTGATCACTTTCGTCGAATTGAGGTACACGACCCACGGTTCCCCGCTGATCAAGACAAGTATCGCTGTGATCGTAGGATTCCTAAGAATCTCCTTGACAGGTTTCGCAATGCTTTAGCCGTTCTCAAACCGAACGCCTCAAAGAAGACAACACGGAGTGAGTGAACCCAAGCAAATTGAGATTCACCGATTGATGAAAATGATTTGAAAACAATCGCGTATTGCTTGAAGAAAGAGTTTTGCAATACAACGAAGGTTTTATGAGAAAGATCAATTTTCAACCAAAATACTTTTGTATTAAAGAATGAGTACACATTCGACGTGCTAGCGAAAAGAAGAGATTCGCACATCGAACGGTTTTTCTAAAAGTATTTTTCAATCGAGATACTTTTGAATTTGAAATGAATACACATTCGACGTGCTAGAGAAAAGAAGGTTTGCACATCAAACGGTTTTTCTAAAAGTATTCGTCAATTCCATTCTCGGACCAAGGTTGATTCAAGAATGAATCTCCCATCGTTTCTATCCAGTTGTCACAAGCTTGATCTTACGAGAAGATCTCACATGTCACCCACCAAGAGCTTGTTTGATGTTGGCTCTAGAAGGATTTCCATCTTCATCGTGAATACTTTTAAATACCACTGATGTTCGGCAATACCACAAGGATAATGCGAGGACTCTTAATAAATACTTACTTTCCACATTGTGTGAAACATCAAGTCTTCATGAATTTAGTGTCCTAACGAGATATTGTGGTTGATCTCTTGGCTCTAGACTCAATAGTGCACATTTGGTTCCTATGTCGGAGACTAGGAGAGGTCTCCTTCTTCAATATCAACAATCTCTAAGAGAAAGTCGATAGATAATGTTGGTTCCCGTGAGAATGAAACAAGTCCTTTAAGAGGAACTTGAGTAGCTTGGGAAGTTTAGTGCAATGTGTCACCGGGTCCATGACGCCTTGTCTTCAATATTGGCGTTACCTTGGTAACCACCAAGAGTATATGTATTGAACCCGTTATCGCCCTAAGGTTGAATTATTGGAGGGCTATTTCTTTTCACCCTTTTTCACATTCATTTCTTTTTCATTCTTCAACCCTTCAATTGCTTACCGAGACTTCATAACTAGAACCTTGTTGGGTTTATTCCAAGACTAGCTCTATCTCATCCGCACTATTCCATATTCTCATGTTTCTCCTTTTTCATCATACCTAAGGACACTACACTATCTAGTGGATTGTCCTCGGTAGATCCCTCCGTTCTCGCGGATCGTGGGAACAAATACCTAACCTAACCATCCTTATAACACCATGCATAATGTAAATTGGTCGGTCTTTTGGTATTGTTCTTTCCTTCTTGAAACCAATCGAAAAATCATTTGGAAAAACAATCAAGGTACTTGTGATACGAGATAAAAGCATTTTGTACCTTAATAGTTTTGATCATTTTAGAAATGCTCCCCCTCAACATGTGCATATGATATTGAAATTGTTTGGCACATGGAGGCAAGAGTTCTTTGAAATAATTTCATGATCACAATTTTCATAGAAAAAGCCATTTGATTTTCTTGGTAAATTCTCCCCCTCAATATGTGCATAGGATAAGAGAAATCATTTTAACAAATAGAGGCAAGAGTTCTATTGAAGCACATCCACGAACACACAAGCCATTAAGAAACCATTTAAAACTCAATCAAGGTACTTTATGTTAAACCATAAAAGCATTTGCACCTCGATAGTTTATTTTCTTTTAAAATGCTCCCCCTCAATATATGCTTCGAGATTCGAAAGCGTTTAGCACATATGAGAGAGCAACTGCACAATTAAATCAAACGATCACCTTTATCAAATTTCATTATTAAATCACAAATTCTCCCCGATCAAAAATATCAAACCCTTTGAGATTTTGGATCCCAAGTGATTTAATTAGGTTTAGAAAACATGGGAGAAAATGTGGCCTTGTTTAAATACTCATCTGGTTTTTGGATAAATCCTCCTCCTCAACATGTTCATTGTATATTTTGAAATCGTTTGGCACATGGAGGCAGGAGTGCCTATAAAGGACTAAAACCGATTCCATTAAAACAGATTTGAGATTTAAATCACGATCTCTCCCTTGATAAAAAATTTCAAACCAATTAGGGTTTTGGATCCCGATTGATTTAAATCACTTAGAAAGTTTTAGGGAAAGACGTGGTAAGATTTAATTTTGAAAAATAACATATAAGGACCATTTAAAGACATTAAAGATTGTTAGTGTCAGGTATGAAAGTTTTAAGAGATCTTTTAAGTAAAACAAAACAATTTCACAATCAAACAAGAATGTAAAAAATTTCATTTTGCAAGATCTTTGAGTTTTAAAGAAAATCATACCATGACATAACATTAAATCTTTAGATCACCACTTTTAACGTACAACACGGACTTTTATGAAGAAATATTGTTTGAAAATATTTTATTTTAAATCACTCTCCCTCAATCGATGACCGTAGTCGATGATTGAGTGACTCAAGTTTTGATAAAATGAAGTCCGTGATTTTCAAAATTAAGTTCAATTAATTTTCAAAACAACATTTTCCATTTTCAAAACAATTTAATTCAATTAACTCAAAATTGTTTAAAAATGGTATCTCGCATAAAGATTCGTTAGGTGGTTGAGCCGCTTTTGTTGTTGTTCTTTGTAGGGTTTGGAAGAAAACCATCTGCGATGCAAGTGAGACTTCTTCACGTTGCATTTTGAATGCCAACCGAGGTCAAATTAAGCTCCGTTTCTTCAATCACTTAGAAGAAAACCATCTCACGATGCAAGTGAGACCTCTTACGTTGCATTTATGCCAACTCTCCATAGAAGTACAATTAAGCTCCGTTTCTTCATTTGTCAACTCAAGATCTAGTTACCCTTTCCTTTCGGCATCCAAACATCATATTATGTGGGATCCGGATCGGGAACATTCTTGTAACCCATATACCTGCATACGTTAGTGAACACACATACAGATATATGGTGGTCGACATCACCCATAACAGCAATCGACTAATTAAAGTCAATTCAACATAACAATCAGATCATATAAGGCATGGGATTTATGTGTTAATCAAACTCTAATCATCTAAACCTAACAATCATATCCTAAATTCCTAGTCCTTCGACACGTGCAAATACCATTTTAATTAAGCACGAGGATAATTAAGAGAGCTCGTTAGATGATATGGATTTGAACACATTTCCCCTCAATCAATGACTCATTTTATGAAAAAATTTTAAAAGCGCAGAGGTCATTAATTGAGTTTGCAAATTCATATGAAAACTCTAATCTTGATTGATTTTTAAACAACTCATTTACCACAATTTTGAACACAACAAATATTTTCTCAAGAATTATAGAAGGAAAAACATTTGTGTAGGAACAAAGATCCTTTGACATACTTTCCTCATTTTGTTTTAGGATAAATGCACGAAATTTGTGAAAAATGTTTAAGCGTAGCACTTTCCTTCCTTTAAAAGCGGGTTGCTAGTTTCGCAAATGACGCCTCAAGAAGCCATTGTATAAGCGCTGGTCACCAAATCTGAAATTAATCTGCAAGCCATTGTTTGAGACATGTTAAGAAAGAAATATTTACACCTCCTGGTCGAACTTCATCTAAAGTCCCGTGCCATTATTGAATGACATTTCTAAGACCGTAGATGTTATCGATACTAGAAGACATGTCTTGAGAAAACATATTTTTTGTATTTTTAAATTTTCTGATTTTTATGGGTTTTTGTTGGTTTTATAATTTTCTATTTTGATTTTGTTGGTTTTATATTTTTGTATTTTGCTTTTTGAAAAATATATACACATATAGATTAGATGATAAAGTTTAAGAAGATGATGATACGAGTACCAAGATAAGGATATCGAGCAGCCCGTTGTAGAAGATAGAAGTCATCATCCTAAAACTTTCACCACCAAAGCCTCTCGAGGCTCTTGAATGGACGCCGAAATTGAGCCTGCAGAAGTGAGACTTTGGTAGCTTCCCCATATCGACAATCTTCGAATAAAGACCATTTTCCCAAGAAGAAGAAAGAGAAGAGAAACAGTCTCATTGAATGAAGTTCAGCACCATGAAGAACACGAGAACACCGAGGTAACAACTTAAGACATTGATCGTCTTAGTGGTTATCAAATCCGGAATAACTGATGAAGTCCGATCACATGAACTTGTTGTACGTCCCCGATGTATACATTACTCTTCGAGATTGACCACTTGTCGTATTCAGGGGAACAATACATCAACATCTTCATTTTACCAAAGGCATTCCAGTTATCTTCCATATCACCAATCAACCCATAATGTACACAAGTATCCAACCGGAGTAGAGACAAAACATCACACTAACTAGTTGAATCACTGATCTCCTCTGCGGATGTCAACTCTAGAATAACTGATTAAGCTTGATCATGTGAATATATTGTCCGACCGATGTACACATGATCGTTGCGATCACATCAGAATCATCATTACATTGTGTACATGAAGCACTAACAGGAAGCACTTTATCATAAATCATATAGAATATGTCAATATGCAATATCATCTCATGAACCAAATATTCTTTTCACATTTCTTCTAATGGAACGCTGAAGTAACATATACCAAAAGTCTCCAGAGACCATTTCCACCAATTAGTTGGAATAATACACCAAATGCTACGAGTTAAACACTGAGTTTCTCTACGGTTATGACCATTGTCTTTCCGGGATAACTTCAATCAGGTAGAAGTGTTAAGTTCATCATGTGTACTCGTTGTGCTTTTAGAGATATGTCTCCTTCCCCTTCTTTGGTTTTGATACCTCGATTCAACAAAACATAATATACCCAAAACTCGAAATCTTGTGAGAAGAACTCAAATAGCCCAAATGAATCTGTGAGAATAATCGCAATGAAACTCTCTCGACTATCTTTATCAACCCATATGTAGACAATTTGAAGTGACCATCGATGAAGAATACCGATATACCAAACTTGAAATCAAGACAAATTCCACATTTGTATCTTAAGCTTGCACTTAATAATGGAAGAACGGTGTCAAGAATTTATGCTTCAAGCAAATTTTAAAGTACTCACTACTCAAGCAAAAGTATGAGACATTAACACCTCTTGCGATTATCCACACCGTCATATGCGTGTGACATCGAGTAAAACAAAGTAACTCCTAATATTGATAGTTAACGTGTCTTCAACCATCCACCTCGATCACCGGTAACTAGATAACCCAAGACTTCAACTCAAATTCTTAAGCCCAAGCAAGTTATCAAATAAGAACACGCCTTTGTGAATGTCAACTTCAACCTCAAATAAGTGATACATGAGTAACTTCGAAGTAATCAACTTGTGTCAAATGTCCAATACGTGAATAAACATACAATCGGATGAACATTGAACCACTGAATGAAACGGAGCAAATGATTCCTCAACATCAATGCATTCTTCCTTAAGGTATACATGTAGAAACTGATCTGGAAGATTTACCAAAAATGTCTTCTAGCGGATGAGGTAGTTATTTTCCATAAATGTTCATATGGTTGATATATAGCGAGCACAATGAGAGGAACAATAATCCGTGATGATTTGGCAAAGGAATAACCAAAGAGCGGATCATTATTCATGAACAATAATCCGTGAAGATTTGGCAAAGGAATACCAAAGAGCGGATCATTATTCAGTAGTGCAACTATAATATCATGATAGTCATTATCAACGCCTTGTGAAGTAACTGGAGATAAGGTTTCTTGAGAATTCGAGAAGTACTTCTTAGATGGTGAACCAATTGAGTCAAGAGAAACCGGGCATGAGCTTGTAAGTCGGATGATCAACATTCGTCGGAGGTTGGAAGTACTCATCAAACATATCTTTGAAAACAATGAATCCAGCTTATCCTTAGTAAGTGAAGCATTAGGCGTTGGAGGAGAGTCATCAAAATCAAACAATGAATCATTGCAAAGAATATGAGCAAGTCTAATTGGGGATTAAATTTGGCATTTCAATCTCCCCAATTAGTGCTCTCCCTAAACCGACGAAGATTTTCAAGTGTTCTTCTCACCGGATTAAGAAGAAGTCTTTAGATCATCAAATGCAATTGCCTTTAGCCTTCTAACATGTAGCGTAAAATGTAGAACAGATCAAGACTCGACCTTCTTCAAGATTGTCCGAATGGGAAATAGACAGTTAACATCTTCTTCACACCAAAGGCATTCCTGTTAACTTGTAAATAGCAAACCCTTAATTTAAAATCCTCCCAATCAAACAAGAACGTAAAGATATTCATCAAGGAAATCAAGAATCATCCCAGAACGAACACACGAAATGGTAACACCAAGCAAATAATCACATCAAACAACAATAAAGGGTTGTTCGAATCATCATGTTGATGTGCCCGTGAAGCATTACCCAAAGCACTTTGTCGTTAAACTCATATCACTTGTGAAGATGTCAACCAATGCTCTAAGAAGAAACTACATGTGAAGATGATCCGATAAGAAGAATCTCGGTTCTTACATGAGTTAGGAGCCGTTTAACCATATATTCTCAAATATCAATCAATAATGCAAAAATTCACACTTCTTTCCCCTCAAGAATTGCATACGGAGATGCCATTCTTGATTAAACAAGTGATTATCATCCAAATGTATTCTATTCACACTTCTCCCCGCAAAATTAGCACATGATGTCGCCATCTTCATTATATTGAGCAAGTGGAATAAGAGTAATTATCAAGAGTCCGGATCACTTGATGACCAAGCGCATGGAAAAAGCATGAAGCATGTTGATGAGAATGGTCATAAATGAGAAGATTTCTCTTCTTAAGATAAAGATAATGCCTTTCCAAGCGTACAATACATTTCTTTTCTTTAGAGTACGAGGCTCGAACTTATGAGCGAGACGTCATTGCCGCTTGAATATCAAGGTTGAGTTACTAGAACCCGTGAGTTATGAGATATCAATCCGTTTGTTATCCATACTTTAAGCCATTCATGTATTGAAGGATCAAGTATCTCAGAATCGAGTAAGGAATACCGCACTAACATTACAAACTTGATTGCATATATATTGGTTAGTGACATTAGTATCCAAATCCTTTGGGGTTTCACGGTCAACCTTGATTTTGTCATCGGTAAATGACTTTCCGGTAGGAATCCACTTAAGTCCAACATCCTTAAACATTCTACCGATGGTATCCACTTATGGCAAGGTCTAGGATTGTTAAGCTTTATGCATAGTGGAAGACTTATCCTTATTCCTAGTTTCCAAAGATTTAGCAGTTGGTATCCATCTAGGTGAAGTTTTTGATTTGTTTTGCTTCACAACATGTTGAACCTTAGTCACGTTAGTAGACTTAGTGGATTGTACCTTAGCATGTGAATTAGGAAAATGTTTCTTATATGGAAAAGACTCAGAATTTCTAGTTTTGTTTTCTACATGCTTAGCATTCATATGCACATAACTACTTTTAGATGCACGCCAATCCCTAGTCTTTTGAGTGTTCCTAGGTAGTGGTTTACAACTACTAGCAGTGCCTTGAAATCTCATAGAATTCCTCACCCAAGGTTTTGCACCTAAAATTCCGTCTTTTCGAATCAGTGCCTTTTTCCTAGCTTTTTCTAGATAATAGTTCTTCCACAAGTCATTCATATCATATGAATTCGGGTTTTAATGCTTGGTTTTGACACTATTTTGAACTAATCCTAGATTGGGAGTAGAAGTGACTACGTGTTGAGGGTTATCGAGCTAGAAGCCTTATTGTTAGGTGGTGAAGTGACCGGTTTTGACAAAACTTGTTTCTCATCAACTTGGGAGGCAAACCGTGTTTTGAAAATTTTGGTCTTTCGGATATAAACGCAGAGGGTCGCTTAACAATGGACCGGTTTCTAATGGGATGAGAAACCGGTTTCCCAAGGTTGATGGTTTTGTAAACTTAGTGTTCACACTTTTCCTACGGTTTTCTAAGCTCATTCTTTAAGGCAACAATGGCAAAACTCTTTTCCACGAAGTTGAGCTTTGAGTTCATCAATTTTGCTATCAAAGAGTTTGTTTGCTCCATTGACTTAGTTCTAGCTTCTTTTGATGTCACTTAGTTCTATGTGATGCTTTCTCAAAGACTCATTTTCCTTTAGTAATTTAGCCACATAAATTGCTAATTCATTATTTCTTGTTATAATAGCATCAATGTCTTGTGTATTCATGACTAAATTACTTTTCACATTCATATCGAAATATGTTTCTTCGATTGTAATCGGTTGAGTATTTGTCTTGAAGTCGAGTTTTCAAGGTGTTAATTTCAAAAGTTCACGAATTCGTGAAGTTCGGATTTTACATGGTTTGTTAAGTTGAAAACTTTCTTCTTTACTCAGATCGCAATCTCAAGTGAAATGCAATGTTTTTCAAGATTTGAGAATTTGTTTGAAAGTTCATCAAAAGCCCTTTTATCAACCATATCATTTGTTTTGAAATTATTAGACTCAGCCTCAACAAAGGAACATTTATCAGATTCATGTTCAGCATTAAGATCAGTATGTTTAAGTGAATTAGCAGATGCACTATGTTGAACAGTTAAGGGTACCTCATCACATGACACATGTTCAATTATCGGTCTGATATTTGCATCCACATCATGTGTAACAAGAGTCACTAAACTACTGGCTATTTCAAGCTTATATGTATCTCGAGCCTCAGATTCGAGTGTTAATCGATCCAACATCTGTTGCTTCACCCGACTCAACTCTACAATCTCTTGATTGCACTCGACATTCATTCACCCTTCCGATTGTATCCACATCTTGTCCGAGTGGAGTTACCGAACCGCGGTTACATCATTCTTTGTTGTCTCTGTTAATCGCATTCAAAGAACACCCGATCTTTCAACCGATACATTACCCGCCTCATCACAACTATCTCTCAACCGCACTGCACTCTCATCCACATTTTCATCTTTCGAGTAACTTCCTCAATGTACTTCTCCACATTATCCATGAGATGGATAAGTGTCTCTATGAACAAGCTAATTTCCATTCTAGTGTATCTCTTGAAAGACATTTCGGTCATGTCTTGATCATAATCGATTTAAATTCCCCGATGAATGACCGAAATTGGTTGTGGATCACTTGCGATGCAAAGACCGGAACTATCCTTTTGAACCTTTTCTTTATCAAGTTGTTGTTCCAATTGTTCTAAGTTCAATAGTAATGTTCCGTTAATGTGGAGAAATCTTGACGGAAAAGGGCATTGCATGCTCGCTCCATTCTGCTGTGAGTAACATGAGATGTGAGTGAAGTTGTTGATAAGGTTCAATGCTACTTTCCTTTTGCATGGCATTTTGTAGTCTAAACAGTGCAAATCTTTCTCATTAGATTCAGAGCATGAAGAACTCAAATCATCATTGATTGATTCCATCATCTCAGAACCGCTCAAGATAGCTAATATTCTCATGGTTGTCTCAAGATCATACGGTTTGAGTACTTCAAATCACCGAATCGAGTGTAAGACATGATGTTGATGAATCCACGGGATTTTACAAGTCTATGATTTAAACCGAGAAATAGAAACTTTCGCGGGATTTTACTAAAATCAAGACCAAACCGTTAAGCAATGAGCAATGGAACGTGTTAAGATGACTGATGGATTGTCACAATGATAGACAATTGTGTGTTAGGACTTATGATTGTTTGTAGGATTAGCAGAGATGTTGTTTGGTTAAGATTTGTATTGGTTGATGCACGATTTTACGGAGAAATTTAGGTCCAAAACTTAAAAGCTCAATAACTTCCTTCCGGAGGCGATTTGGGCCTCAAAAATTCATTTCACGAATTTGTGGTGAAACCTCACCATATTCATCCTGTTCCATTGCTTTGACCGGTATTTATTTGAAAACGGAGTTACGGTTCAAAAGTTATGGCCGTTTGAAGTTTTACCGTAAAAGTCAACTTTTGGTCAAACCGCTCAATCAACTAGCATCCAGACAACTCGCTTCCAAGAAAACTCGCTTAAGGATCAACTCGCATAAGATGACAACTCGCTTAATAGACAAGTCGCATGAAACACAACTCGCATAAAAGACAACTCGCTTAATAGACAAGTCGCATAAAACACAACTCGTGATAGGCAACTCGCTTAAGCAACTCGCATAGGCAACTCTCTTAGGCAACTCTCTTTAGTTACGTTGAACGGACAAGTCGCATAGGCAACTCTCTTTAGTATCAACTCGCTACACAATCAACTCGCTTAAAGAAACAAGTCGCTTAATAACCAAGTCGCATAAATAGTCAACTCGCTAAGTAGCTAAGTCGCTATACCAACTCGCTCAAATGAAGAAGCAACTCGCATCCAAGAAACACAACTACGAGTCTCAACTCGCTTTGTACACTTTTCACAAATATCCACTTTATCAATCAAAATTGACCAAACCACAATGATTTAAGCTTTCCAATTCAAAACCTAAACACATATGATGATCCTAAACACAAAAGTACAAGCAAAATTGAAACTTTAACACTAGAATTTTCCAAATGATTCAAACTCTCCTAAACACTTAATACCCCAAAAATCTTATGAAATCCACCAAAACAAAGAACATGAAAGATGAGTGATCAAACCATGGCTCTTGATACCAATTGTTAGATATTGGATTTCATAAACACATAATAAACAATAATATGGGTCGAATTATGAGTAGGTTTAGAGAGAGAAAGTGGGAGCCTTTCTAGAGAGATAAAGTAAAAGAAAACATAGAAGGTTAGATTGAGAATGATGAAAGGTCCAACCCTCTACCTTGGGAGGTAGAGGGTATTTATAGTTACATAATAAACGTCCTCCTTCGGACTGTGGATCAGGCATACAGTGGGTAAAGACCCGTCCTTCCTCCACGGTGTTGCACTAAACTAAATAACTAACTGAATAACTAGTAAATAACGTAATGTCTACGAGCTAACTTATGCTAGATTATATTTGGGGTGACTGATACTTCACTATGGAATTTTCTAATTCCTAACATATGGTCTCCATAAACCATATAAAAGTTTAGAGGTATGTTCACTTATCCACAAATTAGCTAATTTACGTTTACATGGATATGTTGATATTATCTTTTGATTAACTTAGACGTTAATAATTGCTAGTCTCTAAAAAATCTCTTTTCGCCACTTTCCTGACTTACTCATCATCAGGAATAGTATTCCTCCTTGATTTTCTAAAGATCGTCAAACTAACGTCGCCGTCACAAATAGATCCTTGATAGTTAACCTATCAAAACACGTTGACCAAACGTCTATTCAATTAGGAATGTCAAAGCTAATTTTGTTCCATAAGCTAGTGTATAACTTATTACAAAAATAACACCAAACACCTCTTCTCACACAAAGAGCGGATCCCACAAGTTGTACTAGCCGGATCCCAATTACAAGGGATCCAGGGGATCCGTGTGACAGAAATCAACTATACGTTTTTCAAAACCAATTTCGCTCTTTTCCCTCTCCTCACAAAACACAAAAATGACCCAATTGTTGCTTTCATCTCCATAGGGCTTCACATCCTCAAGCATCTTCTTCTAGAATATCATTGTAAGTAATTACACTCGTATGTTCTACTCTTCATTATCCTCATCCTAGGTTTTATGGTTTTCAAATTTTTTTAACATCAATTGATGAAATTAGGTTTTGCAAAATTGATCACTAGAAAGGGTTTTCACATAACTAAGATTCTATTGTGCTTACAACATTGTTAATACAAATCAAAACCATAAACCCATCTCAACAAATTTTACCTAATTAGAATATTTGTTTTTCTAGGACCAACCATGCCTAAAGCTACCCAACAAGACCACCATGATACCGTTCACTACCTCACTAAATACTATCGAAAAGAGGGGTTTTCAAAAACCGATCGTAAATTCTTCCAAAGACTTGAAAAACGACTTATTCACGAAGGTCGTGTGGTCAAGGAATGTTTCATTGAAAATACCGACATTCGTCAAGTCTTCTCGGCAATCAACTTTGATTGTCTCCTTGATATTGATGAACAAATTTGTCCGGTTTTCATCTTTGAATTCTACGAAAGCATTAGGATCATTCGAAATAGTGATGATAGCATCTCAATAGCTTTTATCATCAATAATCAAAACTTTACTCTACCCCTCAACACATTTGCAAAAATCCTCCGCATTCCTTGTGAAGGAATTTGTATGTACTCCCAAGATGGGCAATATCCACTCAATCCTTTGCACTAGATTCTAAACCAATCTACCGCACTCCTCTTGATGACCCCGCAATTGTTCGAGACACCATTTTCCAAATTAGAGCCGACCAATCTCGCTTCAACCATAACAAAGAGCTTATTCACCGTGATCCCTTTCAAATGGAACTCTTCGAAATGCATCACATCTATAGAAAGTGGGAAGAAATTCTTAGGGAAAATGTCATTAGTTTGGTCGGAAACAAGGACCATCCAAATGCATGTCTTGTCCAAATGATATATTGCCTCATTCACCAAAGGCCTTTTAATCTTGCCAATTACATGGTACTTCCCTATGGTATGCTCCTAACACGACTCAGTGAGTATGTTAGTGCAATGCAACCTTCTCCTATCAACGATGATCATTTTCTTGCCGATCACGTCATGTTATCACTTACCAAACAACACTCTAAATGGTTCATGGTCAAGGGAAAAAGACCTCGGGCTCTCCCGGACTCCTCGGACGAAGAAGAAGTAAATGTCAACCCTGTTGCGAACGTCAATTTGGACCCCATAACCTACTGTGAACAACTTCCAACTCTTCTAAACGAGAGCGAAGAATTCAAACAATTGAAGGGTATGATCTAATGCCTAACTAACTACTTCGTGAAGTCGGGAAAGAGGAAGAGAAGAGATTGAGAAAAGAGACATTAGGATTGTGATTGTTTTTAGACATATTGTTTATCGTTTTGCAATGGATGCTTATGTTTGTGAATGGTTTATCTTGATTGTTTGGATAGTTTCACTACTTCTCTTATTTATGTTATTATTTATGAGATATTTACTCGTTTTATTGTTCCTTTTAGTAGAGTCTAGTAGCAATTGTATGATTAGTATTGTGTAAAAGCGCACATTTTTTCGAGATGCTTCTGATCTGCAGTTTCCGGATCCCTCTAGTTGTATTAGACGTATCCTTCTTGTTAGGGATCCGTGGGATCCGGGTGACATAAATACAATGCAGACCCCCGCACATCAAACCATCCCACTAGAACACTTCACACTAGCTTAACATAATGCCTTAGGACCACTTAAGTCTTCCTCAAGGTTAGTAAGCTTCACACTCACTCATAGCTCATTTAGGATCACACTCAAAGTGCTTTTCAATTTGTCACTTCACCAAAACTCATCATCCTTCCGCTCCTATACTCACATATCAACACATCTAGTTTTATAAATTTCTTATTTTTAGCAAATTGATTTTAGTCATCTCTACCTTAAATTGGGTCAAAAACTAGCTTTTCAACTCTTATAATTTTTAAGGAATTTTCAAATTTTATCCCAAGTTGCCATCTGATCTCTAGGGTCATTTAACATCACTTGACACTCTCAAATTCCCTAGTGTTATCCTTGATCACCCATTGGTGGTCATAAAGTCCCATTTTCCTTCCATGAAAGGCAATCATTAGCTACCATTACTCATTACCCTTGATCATTTATGTCACATTTCATTTAAAACACTTAAGAAGACTGAGACACTCAAGATGTATAGGTATTAGACTCTACAAACATCATTCTCTTCTTTTCTTGACTGCTGATAGCCGGATCCCTAGGATTAGCCTAGACGGATCCCTCATTGGAGGGAACCGTGGGAACCGGCTGTCAGATTCAGCAAATCATAGTTAAACAATCATTTCAAGCTCTCTTTGCTAACTTGAACACTCCATCTTGTCTTAATTGAACTCCTAGATCGGTGCAAATCAGATTTGACCCTTGTGCATGCAAATCATCACATTTCAAGGGATCTTAGTGGCTTAAGTCTTTAATGTACTTCCCAAATCCTTCCCTTTATAAGCCATCTTGTTAGGACTTCTTAGTCATCAACCACAACTTAATTCTCAGCATTTAGAAACCTTTACATCACTAATCTTTAGTCATTTCATCAAGAGGAAAGCTCCTAGTGGTAACTCATCCACCAAAGGACCACCCAAGAGACTTGCTCGTGTTGTACACGAAATTTCCTCAACCGAATCATCTCCCGTTAAATCCACAAATGCTAGGATTTCTCCTCCACCAACTCAACCAATCAAACCAATCCCCAAAAGGATTGTTCCTACAAAAATATCATCACCAAACACCACAATTCCTCCTAAACCAAACACACCCATTTCCACCCAACCATCAACTTTGGTTCCTAAAGCCATATCATTTACCACTTCTCATTCATCTCCACATCTCTACAACTTGGAGGACTTGCCTCCTAGGCCATCCCATCCTCCACCATTGCCGACACTCTCTTCAATAGAAAAGATTGTGCAACACTTACACTGGTATCCTTTTCTCCATTTCCCTCAAATGGTCCATTTTGGATTTTGAGGAATCATCAAAGTCAACCACCCGACCACATCGAAGTTGACACCTCTCTACCTCCACCATCATCCTTTTTTGAGCCATCATCGAATGTGCCTCCGCCAATCCCTCCTTCACTTAAGGATCCTCAACCCTCTTCACTTGATCCTCTACATTAAGCACTCCATTCCCACCACCACCCTTTCTGAGCCATGACAAAGATTGCTATCATTGTCAACACGTTGAAGGCTTGATACATGAACTACGTGAAGAGCAACGTTTCATGTTTTATCACCTCCTCGAACGTTTCGATGAGGTCAACAAACCTAAACAACTGTGAGCTTAAGGATTCAAGTGGTGTCCTAGTCTTAAGCTTAACTTAGATATTTTAGGAATCATATTTCATGTTTAAATCATTATCTTAGTTTTAGAGATTTGTAGATCATTTCTCATATTCTTATTGAATGAAATTACATGTTTTATGCCATATTGCCTTGAGTATATGTTTGGTGTCTTATTACATATCTCATTTTGATGTTAACATCATATGTTCACATAACCATTGTTGTCTTAAACTTTCAGACAGACGGATCCCACTGTTTTGCCTAGACGGATCCCTCCAAAGAGGGAACTGTGGGATCCGTGCAATATAAGACTTGTTTACTACTAACTTGAGTCTTATTTGCATGAAATTATGCATTATATACTTGTTTTCCAACCTTTGTTTTATAGATTTTCAATATACACATGAAGACTTTGACACCCTAAGCTAGGGGGAGTTTCGTGTCAAAGCGATACATTGCAAAACCATTTGCAATATAATTCACATTAGGATTACATTACATGACGTCTCCTTGCAAAGTTGCAATCATCAAGGGGGATCATATTCGTCACAAAGACGAAATCATTTGCAATCATAGTTTCAATGCATTAGTTTAGTATTTTTTTTTTCTTACTTGACGCCCTCCCAAAGGGATGGACTTGTCAAGGGGGAGCTAAGTCGAGAATTCTTCTCCTCACTATTTTTCACACGTTTTTCTTAAAACAAGGTGTTAGATTCTTTTCGACGCTCTTTTTGTTTCGACAAAAAGAGGGAGAAGAGAGTAAAAATTCTAATTCAAACTTTTACGAATTTTAGTTTTTCCTTAAAATAATCTTATGTTTTGTCATCAACAAAAAGGGGGAGATTGTTAATACAAATAAGCCGTAAAAATTTTTATTTATATTTTACGATCTTCTAATGTTTTGTCGATAACAAACGTAAAATCATTTTAAGGAAACAAATAAAATACGTAAATGGTTTGAGCCAATAGTTTACTAACACACTTACGTTCTCACATAAAACACCAAACAAGTAATAGTGTTTTCATGATTTAGTAATACATATGTACAACAACTAGTGTTTACATATTGGGTAGATAAATACATAATTAGTATGTATTATAATGGGTAATATAGTGGGTAGAAGTTTAAGTATTTGACCCATTTGACCAAATACATTGAATGTAGTTGGGTACAACCCAAAGTCCATGACCCATACCCATGGATCATAACCCATAACCCATTGCATGACAACATGCATAAGTCATGAATGGGTATTATCCATGACCCATGGACTAGATGCATTGCACCTACTAGATACATTGTACAGATACCCATGGTCCAAAGTCTAGGACCCATGACCCATGACCCCAAACCCATGGGCAAAGAGGAGCGTCCCACGGTTCCCCTATTTTACCTAGACGGATCCCTCAAGTAAGGGATCCGTGGAACAGTAGCTTATTTTCTTCTATAAATAGTGAGCCATTTCTTCATTTTGCGTGGCCACTCCTATACATACTTTCACCTAGTATTGTAAACTTTCTAACCTCAGATCCAAAGGATATTTCTATGTAGTTTGTGTTTGTTTTCATGTGATTCTCTAGGTTCCTCTTAAAGGCGAGATCACTACCTCTTGGAGCCGAGCAAGCTCAAGTCCATGAGTTGCCATGCTTCATCATCATCAAGACTACTGAGGTTCTCTTGTTGATTGTTATTTCTTCCTCATTTGAAGTGTCGTGCCAAAGGCATTAGTGAAGGATGCCAAAAGGGTCAAGACGAAGGCATTAGTGAAAGGTGCTTAACCTTCATGTCAAAGGCATTAGTGAAGGATGCCAAAAGAGTCAAGACGAAGGCATTAGTGAAAGGTGCTTAACGTCCGTGTCAAAGGCATTAGTGAAGGATGCCAAAAGAGTCAAGACGAAGGCATTAGTGAAAGGTGCCGAACGTATGTGTCAAAGTCATTAGTGTAGGATTCCAAAAGGGTCAAGTCAAAAGCATTAGTGAAAGATGCCAAGGGTGTACAATCGATATGGTGTATCGATGTACAAATTGAGATAGGTTGTATCCAAGGATATTGAAATCCTTGATGATGTTGTAATAAGGAGTGGGTCTCCTTTGGGATAGGTGTTGTGTAGTGTTGGGTAGTAGTTCCTCCTTTGTAATGGAACTCGGTATCTAGCCTTGTACCGGATAAAGTGTAGGCGACATTGTGATAGGTGTGGTTCTACCTTGTGGAAGAACCCGGTGTCTAGCCTTATACCGGAAAAAGATTAGGCGACGTTGTGAAGGCTTCTCCGCCATAAGGAGTTGTGTTGTGTAGTGCTAATGAACTCTCGAGTAGGTGACTCGAGGAGTGGAGTAGGGCAAGGAAGGTGTCCTTGTAGCGGACCACTATAAACACTTGTGTCATGGTTTTGTGTTTCTTACTTTACCTTTGCATTACATATTTCCATATCTATCTATCAATATCCAACATACACATTTGAATAGATTGACATAAGTCGATCTAAACATTTTAAAACAAAGTTTTAATTGGTAAAACTATTCAACCCCCCCTCTAGTTTTCCACAAGGCCGTTTGATTAGGGCCAATGATGGAAGAAATAACTTTGTCTAATCGCGTCGCTAGAAGCTTAGATATAACTTTATAGACACAACCAATTAAACTTATTGTTCTATAATCTGAAAACCAAAGAGGATCCCGAGATTTAGGAATAAGGACAATGAACGAGGGATTACACCAATTGGTGAAATTACCAGTGGATTCAAAATACTTAACACACATGATAAAGTCGACTTTAATCACCTCCCAGTATTCCTTAATAAAGTTAAAATTAAATCCATCCGGCCCCGGGGCCTTGAAACCAAAACAACTCCAAACGGCTAATTTGACCTCATAAACCGAAAAGTTGGAATCAAGAAATGAAGCATCTTCAGGAGCGAGTCTACGAAAAAGAGAGCTTCTGAATTTTGGTGTAGCCTCGGGCCTTTCCTTGAAGCGTAAAGCAAAATGATCCATAGCAGCCTCTTTAATAAGAGTAGGGTTTTCGCACCAAATTCCATTAACATGAATCCCTTTTATGGAGTAGTTGGAAAAATGACTCCTAAGCAAGGAGTGGAAGTACCTCGTATTTTCATCGCCCTCAATGGCCCATTTCACCCTACTTCTCTGCTTGAGATCATCCCTTTCCAATTGATAGAAATAGTGCAGGTCCAATAACCACTCTTCCCTTTTGACGATGTCAGAATCAAAAAGAATACCCACTTCAGCCTTTCGATCCCAATTAGCAAGATTACTAATGAGGCTGTCTTTCATTTGTTTTTGGGAATGCAATGTATCCAAAGTCCATATTTTAATATCAAGCCGTAATTTTTTGATTTTATTCTTGAGGTTTAGATCAGGGGCAAGGCTATAGACTCCACACCAGGAGCTTGAGACAACAGATAGAAGATTCGGATTACCTATCCATTTGTCAAAAACTTTGAAAGCATTTGGCCCAAAATTCGGGAGCCCAACAGTAAGTAGGAGAGGGCAATGATCCGAAAACAAACGAGATAAGACCTTCACAAAAGCATGAGACCAAAAGTTAAAGAAGTTCTGCGTGACAAGGAACCGATCAAGCTTGCTCAAATTATAACCAGACTTGTCAATCCTTGTGAAACGCCGACCCCCCAGCTGAAAATCAAAAATACCCACCCGGGAAATAAAATCATTTAACACGTTTGCTTCATTAGCATCAAAAATAGTACCCGACCTTTCATCAGAGCCTCTAACAGCATTAAAGTCCCCAAATAAAATCCAAGCTGCAGGGGTAGAGTTAATAACCGACTCAATCGAGTTCCAAAGAACCTGCTTTTGACTAGAGCATTGCGGCCCATAAACATTCATAAAACCAACCTTACATGAAACCCTAACCCATGACCCAATAGCACAAAGAAAATTAGAGTCAACAACCTGATCACAAAGAACATAAACTAAAACGCACTGAACCAAAATTACCTCACATATACCCAGCCAAAGGCACAAAGTAGTAAGAGACGAATGATGTTATATCCCACCTTTAACACCATATGATAGTAAAGAACAATTCCAACGCGATATCCAATATTTAACATAAAAAACATGAATAACTCCAAACTACACATAGATTATTAAGTATTAAATTAATATAAAATCCAATTATAAGTTTTCCTTAAATTTTGTTTCCATTCCAATCTAGGGTTAAACATGTGTGTTCATGATTGACACTGGTTTAGGAGTGTGAAAATACTTGGAATGTTGAAGTGGTAATTTTTGTTGGATGTTAATTGCATAAGTCTTGTTGGACAAGGTTCAATTTGTAACAAACAGAAGCCTAAGGGCTGAACATGTTAGTTTGATAGTTAATAACTGAATAGTGGTTATTGGTAGTTACAGGAAGTTACACCTGTTGGTGAAGGGACATGATGGTTCGTATGAACCTCTATATAAACAAATGTATATGTAACGTTTCATAGTGTGCCTTAATAACAATGTAACAGATTTATGTTGTTAATACTATTAGAATCATTCTTGTCAATCTTGTGCTTATTAAATTCAAGACCGTTGCAACGATTCTACATTGGTATCAGAGCGGGTTACAAGATTACAAGTTTTTTATTCAAGTTTTGATCAAGAAGATAGTGCACAATCAGAACCAACGGAATTTTCAGATAGCAACGACTTCAATCCACTCTTGAAGGAGAAGAGGAACACGATTGAAGTTGCAAACGTTTACATCAAACGATATTGGTGGGACAACGGAAGGAAGGAAGGAAATCTTGACGTAGACAAGGAAACGTGGAACAAGAGTAGGAAAAGCGCTAAGAATTCTTTTGTGGTTCGCTGGTAACGCGACACATGAAAAGAAAGAGACACGTCGACTTGGTTAAAAGGACGAGTGGCTGGAAAACTTTGTGAAACCGAGTTAAACAAGACACAAAGGCTAGGAAGCACGCGGGGTTAAACGCGAGCAAAGGAACGTTGTTGTGGAAAGGCTTGGAAGGTATAACCAAGAAGAAAGGAGAATGATGAGTGTAAATACTCATCATTTTGGTCAATCGAATCGCAAAACATTTAAAACGCCAAAATGCATCAAAATACCGAAAATATTCCAAGGATTGTATTTTATATGTCTCGGATGCAAAATGCTTAAAATCGATGAAAATGAGCTAAGTTTGCATAATTGGCGTTCATCCCTCAACTTTCAAATCTTGACAAAATGGGTCCCCGAGCATTTGTTTTGGAATAATAGTCAACCCAAGTCCTTTCAAAATCAAAATTTATCAAAAATGATCCTTGGGTAAAAGTTTGGAGAATTTACAAGTTTGGTCCTTCAAGTTTCAAAATTGGCAAAAATAGTCCTCGAAGTTTAAAATGGAAAATTATCTTTATGGTCCTTGTACTAATGAAACTTGGCAAGATTGACCCTTGGAACAACTTTGAAAATTGGCGATTTGGTCCATGGTTTTGTGGAATTGCAATTATGGTCCTTGTTATTTAATACCAAATGCACCCTTTGTATTATTGACCTTGAGCCTACCATAATACCTTGAACCCCGCCAAAACACCCTTGACCCCTTTGTGAACCCCCGTCTATTATAACACCCCCAGTCAAACCAAGTCAAAACCCGCCCACCTTTTCCCTCCATCCCCTCCTTCTTCACCTGCTCTGCAACACCAACTCCATCACCATATTTCCACATCACCAAATCTCACCTTATCAATCCACCTCACCTAACAATCCAAATAACAATTAATGCTTCCCCCTCCTTGCACTCAATCGAACCCAACTGGCAAAATCCGTTTTCCCGCCAAAATTCTCATCAACGGCTAAAAAGGTTTCCAAGCATCCAAAGGCCAGGATTATTGGTGGGAAATGATCAGAAGGGTACCACAAACCCTAATTTGAGCATATAAAAAGAGAGAAGGCTAAAGACAAAGGAAGTAGTTTTTAGACATTAAGCACCTTTCACATTTTCCTTTTAGTAGTCATGTAGTTTTCATTCCAATCTTTATGTTTTCAAGTAATATTTAGTTCTTTGTGTAATTCCTACTTGTACTCGCTTTTACATTTTAATGAAATTCAGCTTTTAGTCGGTTATCAATCTCAATCTCATTTGCTTTTAAGGTTTCTTATTAGCTTATCGAGTATTCAAAACATAACTTCAAACTTATTTAATTCATGTTTTCGCTTTAAGCTTCTTATAAACAAAAATAAAAAATATATAAAACCTCTAAAAATAAAAAATATTGTTAAGCAAAGGTTAAGATTAATTTTAGTTTTTCAAATTGCTTTGTAAGCTATTATAAGCTTTTCAATAGCTTATTAATTGCTTATATAGTCCCTTACTCGATTCTGTTGTCATTCTACTACTCACCAACAAAAGTCAATTGAAGAAGTTCCATGCTCTTGGTTCCGAGTTCTTGATTAAGTTATGAATATGGGTTGATAGTGACTTGGTTTGGTGTTGAGATCGTAACTAGGGTAGAGGTATTTTGATTTGCTTGGCAAGCCATAGTGGTTGGACATCTTGTGAGTGCTTAATTTCCTTTCTCCTTAATTCGGTGTTATCGAGTAGTAATTGTTGATTGTTTAGGGTTAGTTTTATTCTCGAACTGCTTTTAGAATTTTATAGGCTTGGTTATTGAATAAACTTAGATAGTTGATATTCGATGGCTAAAGTAGTGTTTGGAATAGGCCTAGATTTTTGCTAGAAGATATTCAGTTGGCTAAGATTTGTTGCTTTAGGTTTGTTTAGGTTTAGTTTATTCATATCCGCTTTAGAATTGCACCGAGAACTCTAATAGTCAAATTCACATTCAAACCGCTTCTTATGCTCATCTTTGTTGGATTCAGAGCTAAAATCTTGCAAACAGTTTAGATATACTTAAGATAGCTTGCATTAGTCTTATTTCACCATTAAACATCACAATCAAATACCATTTGGGATCAAAAGTCATTTTAGTCAAAGATCAATTTCTGTTTCAAAAGTCAAAGTTGTAAAAGCCAGTTTTGCCCAAGCTTTGTAGATTTTTCAAGGATTCAATTTTGGTTCAATTCAAGTGAAATTTTGGGCTTAACAACTTTAGTTGGTCAAGAGTTGAAATCGATTTTGTAGAATTTTGTAATTTTTATAAGCTTCAAATCACCATGTATTAAGCTAAAAGTGCTCACAGCACATGCTCAAGATATAATCGAGTGTGCACAGCTACTTACGTAAGCTCTCAAGGCTTCAATTTAGCTTCTCCTTGGCTGAAACTTGGTATAGTTGATCTTTGGTTGGTTGTTAAGAGTACCTAATTTCCAGTTTTTCCACAAGCTCTCTTGATAAGCATGTGCTTTAGCTAAAAGATAGGGGGTTAGGGTTGTTTTGCCTTAGTAGTTAATTAGCTCAAATTCTTGTGGATTGATTTTAGAAGTTAAAAGTAGTTGCAATAAGTTGCCTTAGAGTAGTTTTAGCATATTATAGCCTCGTAGTTAATTGGTGCTCTTCACGACATGTAGCTTATTTTGTCTAACTTATTCATAAGCTTTACACTTCACCTTTTAAATCCTTCACATAAGCCATAGTTTTTATATTTTTCATAAAATTAGAATAATATTTTAGACTTTTCTGAATTTTCATAATTTTTCATCCTTTGTTTGCTATTTTTCTTATTTTAAATCGCTTTTAGGACTTTTAAATAGCTTTTAATCCCAATAAATCGTAAAATCTTCAAAAAATAAGTTTTCAATTTTCATAGATTAAGATAAATATAAAAGCCAAAAAATATTTTTCCATGATTTTCCTAGTTTAAATAGTAATTTTAGCAATTTAATTAGTTTAAAATAGTTTTTAAATCATAGAAATTAGAATATAAATCGAGAAAAATGCAAAATTAGTTTTGAAAATTCTCTTTAGTTATTTTAGATTTTTAAAAATAGTTTCACAATTTTCCTCTTTATTTTCATAATTTTAGTATTTTAATTTAGTTTTAAAAGTTAAAATTAGTTTTAATTCAAATTTATAAAAGAAAAATCAAGAAAATCCAATTTTAAAAATAGTGATAGCTTATTTAATATAATTTAGCTTTTAATTTTCTTTCATTTTTCCTTTGTCATCTAGTATCAATCATAACCCTTTTCTTGTTTAATATCACCCGATCACTACACGTTTGGCTATTATTCCATGCATGCCTCGTTGGGACTTAACGACACTGGGAAACACTAAACTCTCCCGGACTTAATTGCATTGCGTTCTCAAGTCGTCGACTTTTATTACGGTTGACCATTCACAAGTGGTTGACTTGTGTAATAAACCTTACCGTTTGGGAGCCAATCAAATTTTGGCGCCACGCCGGGAGTTGTGCTAATAATCTTACGTTTAGCAGATTAGTGATTTGAATATTCACTCCTTGTTCATACCATCTATATATATTTATATTTTCTTATAAAATCCAAAATCCAAAAATCCAAAACATCTTAAAAATAAAAACCCAAAAGATTTTCTTTCTTATTTTTACAAAATGTTTATCCAAAATCCAAAATATCCATCTTTACCCTCTCACATCTTTGATTCTTCATCCCTACCCTCCGAAAACATTTGATTCTTTCTATGTCTCATCCTCACCCTCTTGGTTGTCAATGGTGTGGTGGTCCTTATAATGGTGGCAATTGCCCAGTTGTAGTATGGTGGAGTCGAAACGGGTCTGCTCATAACCAAGCTCCCTATCCTTACCATGACACATCCGATTCATTCTACCACCACCACATCATGAGATACCGACATATCTGTGTGAGTTTTGTGGAGGTCCTCACCAAGGATTTGAGTGTCAATCCGAAACACGTTTGTCTATGAACAGTTTTCCGGCGATGCTCAAAACTTTGGTTATAACCAATATCCATATGATTCACCACCTGGACTCAAAAGTTTTCTTGTAGAGTACTTTGGTGGTTCACACTACGCCTCGATTGTCAATCAGAAACACGCTTGTCTATGAGCAGGTTCCCGATAACAATTATGACTCAAAGACATACAACTCACGGCCACATCGCTTTTACTATTGTGATTATGTGGAGGTCCACGTCACCGGATTGTCAAACGGGAATACATTTCCTTGTGAAAATTTTGACACATCGCATCATGACCTACTTCCACAAGACTAATGAATCAAGCACTTCTTCCAAATGCAAAATATAATGGAAATCATTGATGATCTTAAGGGTTTAGTTAAAACTTTGCCCAAAGAAACACTCATCAAAATCCATGGAAGAATTGTCGTCAAGAGCAGTCGCTAGAATAAATTCTCAAGATGCATATGAAAAATCTATTATGGAATCAATTGCAAAAGAAAAGCAATGATCTAGCTCTCGCCTCTTTTTATTCTCGATGACAATGATGATGACGATACACTTGATATCCTTCAATTCTATAAAGATTCATCAAGTTCATCATTGATATCCCCAGCTGAGATTCCATCTCAAATAATCGCTATCACACCGAAACTCCCACTCATACTCTCGAACATGGGGACAAGCATCTTGACATCTGTTCACGAAAAGGAATCGGACGAATTCATAAAGTCTAGTGTTGAGAACCTTATCCCAATCCCGAGAGAGTCACAGGAATTTCTAATCATATGTGTGATTCTCTTCCCCTCGAGTATTCTCTAGATCATTTTGAGACTTTCTCCGATTTTAGCGACGATTGTGCTTCTTATGGAGATATCGAGTATGTCGAGGCATCACTCCCACAGCCCCGATCCTCTCTTGAGGAGTTCACCATTGAACCCACTCACATCACCCACTTTCATCGTAAAGTGACGATGATCTCTTTGATGTCGGCCGATCTTGGAGAAATTGAAAATCTCCTATATAATGATCATTCACTCATTTCTTGTCCCATTTCCGACTCTTCCATTCCTTCTCACCCGGATGAGCAAGATGACAACTTTTGGAAGGAAGTCGATGCTTTTCTTAGTGATGAGTCGATTCCAACAGAATTGATAATACTTACTTTGATCCGGAGGGGATATCCTTTTCCGGAAAATCATTGATTGAAGAACCGCTTCAACCCTCCCTACCGGAATTTCGCTGACAATCACCATACAAACTTCAAGACTAAGCTTAAAATGTCAAAATGGTGATTTTCTTTATCGATGAGGAATGGACTTGCATTCTCATGCACATCTTTATTCCATTCTTCACAGATGGTGTGGTTGCTCTTTCCTTTTCTCTTTCGGAATGAGGACACCATCTTTGACCCGTATCATCCTTTATAGTTTCTACTATTAACAATACCGCAGCTTGTATCTCGTCGGTGTGGAACTTTCGATGTTCATATGTTTATTAACACCTTGCACGAAAGTCCGATCGAGATTGGTTTTCCACGTTGCTTCCCAAGAACAAATGAATTCGGGTCGAGTCAAGCTAGCGACTCGGTAATCAAAAACGATGAGTTAAACATGGGTTTTCACCGTGTGTATCACCCTAGTGTGGGGAGTTCATTGTATATAAAGTTTCAAAAAAAAAAAAAAAAAAAAAAAATCAAATGGCCGTAGTATTTCCTTTACGTTCTATGTTTCGTCATAACTGTCGGCACTTTGAATATTGAGGCAATATTCATTTCTAGTGTGGGGAATTCTCGAATTTTATCATGTAATTATACCACCCAATTCCCCATTTTTGGCCAAAATTTTTTTTTTTTTTGGAGTAAGTGTTTTGCACTTACTCATTTTATGGTTATCATCCGCCATGTCTAATAAACAAAAGGATTTGCTAATCCAGAGCAAACGGCTCTTGGTAAAGATATCTCAAACCGTTGACGCTTGCAATTTGCCCAAAATTGTATGGTGTTCACCACCATATCTTTAATTAGTGAAGAGTTGGCTAGCCCGCAAGTTTATGGCTTGTGGTAAAGCGGTTGAAAACCATAATTGGTAATCGACTCACCAAATATATTTTATCTAAGAGTTGGCTAGTCCGTAGCAAACGACACGGTAAAGACAAATCAAAACCGCTGAAAGTCGGTGATTTGCTCAAAATCATTTGGTTATCATTGTACCAAGGTTCTTACTTGAACTCAAACATTTGGCTACTCCGAAGTAATGGCTTTTGGTAAAGAGATTCAAATCCATTAAGTTTTCTCAAAAGATTGCTAGGGACTAGCAATAGTTTAGTGTGGGGATTGATGAGTGTGTAAATACTCATTATTTTTAGTCAATCTGAATCGCAAAACATTTAAAACGCCGTAAATGCATCAAAATATCGAAAATATTCCAAGGATTGTATTTTATATGTCTCGGATGCAAAATGTTTAAAATCGATGAAAATGAGCTAAGTTTGCATAATTGGCGTGTGGGTCCCTCAACTTTCAAATCTTGACAAAATCGGTCCCCAACATTTGTTTTGAATAATAGTCAACCCAAGTCCTTTCAAAATCAAAATTTATCAAAAATGATCCTTGGGTAAAAGTTTAGAGAATTTACAAGTTTGGTCCTTCAAGTTTCAAAATTGGCAAAATAGTCCTGGAAGTTTAAAATGGAAAATTATCTTTATGGTCCTTGTACTAATGAAACTTGCCAAGATTGACCCTTGGAACAACTTTGAAAATTGGCGATTTGGTCCTTGGTTTTGTGGAATTGCAAGTATGGTCCTCATATTTAATACCAAACGGACCCTTTGTATTATTGACCTTGAGCCCCGCCATAATACCCTTGAACCCCTGCCAAAACACCCTTGACCCCCTTTTGTGAACCCCCTATCTATTATAACACCCCCAGTCAAACCAAGTCAAAACCCGCCCACCTTTTCCCTCCATCCCCTCCTTCTTCACTTGCTCTGCAACACCAACTCCATCACCATATTTCCACATCACCAAATCTCACCTTATCACTCCACCTCACCTAACAATCCAAATAACAATCAATGCTTCCTCCTTGCACTCAATCGAACCCAGTGGCAAAATCCGCTTTTCCGCCAAAATTTCATCAACGGCTAAAAGGTTTCAAGCATCCAAAGGCCGTGATTATTGGTGGGAAATGATCAAGGTACCACAAACCCTAATTTGAGCATATAAAAAAGAGAAGGCTAAAGACAAAGGAAGTAGTTTTTAGACATTGAGCACCTTTCACATTTTCCTTTTAGTAGTATTGTAGTTTTCATTCCAATCTTTATGTTTTCAAGTAATATTTAGTTCTTTGTGTAATTCCTACTTGTACTCGGTTTACATTTTAATGAAATTCGCTTTTAGTCGCTTATCAATCTCAATCTCATTTGCTTTTAAGGTTTCTTATTAGCTTATCGAGTATTCAAAACATAACTTCAAACTTATTTAATTCATGTTTTCGTTTAAGCTTCTTATAAACAAAATAAAAAATATATAAAACCTCTAAAAAATAAAAAAGTATTGTTAAGCAGTGTTAAGATTAATTTTAGTTTTCCAAATTGCTTTCATAAGCTATTATAAGCTTTTCAATAGCTTATTAATTGCTTATATATTCCCTTACTCAGATTCTGTTGTCATTCTACTACTCAGTCAACAAAAGTCAATTTGAAGAAGTTCCATGCTCTTGGTTCTGAGTTACTGATTAAGCTATGAATATGGGTTGATAGTGACTTGGTTTGGTGTTGAGATCAGAACTAGGGTAGAGGTATTTTGATTTGCTTGGCAAGCCATAGTGGTTGGACATACTGTGAGTGCTTAATTTCCTTTCTCCTTAATTCAGTGTTATTGAGTAGTAATTGTTGATTGTTTAGGTTAGTTTTATTCTCTCAACTGCTTTTAGAATTTTATAGGCTTTGGTTATTGAATAAACTTAGATAGTTGATATTCGATGGCTAAAGTAGTGTTTGGAATAGGGCCTAGATTTTTGCTAGAAGATATTCAGTTGGCTAAGATTTGTTGCTTTAGGTTTGTTTAGGTTTAGTTTATTCATATCGTCTTAGAATTGCACCGAGAACTCTAATAGTCAAATTCACATTCAAACCGCTCTTATGCTCATCTTTGTTGGATTCAAGAGCTAAAATCTTGCAAACAAAGTTTAGATATACTTAAGATAGCTTGCATTAGTCTTATTTCACCATTAAACATCACAATCGATCGGTCATTTGGGATCAAAAGTCATTTTAGTCAAAGATCAATTTGCTTCAAAAGTCAAAGTTGAAAAAGCCGCTACTAAGCTTTGTAGATTTTCAAGGATTCAATTTTGGTTCAATTCAAGTGAAATTTTGGGCTTAACAACTTTAGTTGGTCAAGAGTTGAAATCGATTTTGTAGAATTTTGTAATTTTTATAAGCTTCAAATCGACTGTGTATTAAGCTAAAAGTGCCACATGCACATGCTCAAGACATCCCGAGTGTGCACAGGCTACTTACAGAAGCTCTCAAGGCTTCAATTTAGCTTCTCCTTGGCTGAAACTTGGTATAGTTGATCTTTGGTTGGTTGTTAAGAGTACCTAATTTCCAGTTTTTCCACAAGCTCTCTTGATAAGCCTGTGCTTTAGCTAAAAGATAGGGGGTTAGGGTTGTTTTGCCTTAGTAGTTAATTAGCTCAAATTCTTGTGGATTGATTTTTAGAAGTTAAAAGTAGTTGCAATAAGTTGCCTTAGAGTAGTTTTAGCATATTATAGCTTCTGTAGTTAATTGGTGCTCTTCACGACTTGTAGCTTATTTTGTCAATTTTATTCATAAGCTTTTACACTTCACTTTTAAATCCTTCACATAAGCCATAGTTTTATATTTTCATAAAATTAGAATAATATTTTAGACTTTTCCTGAATTTTTCATAATTTTTCATCACTGTTTGCTATTTTTCTTATTTTAAATCAGTTTTTAGGACTTTTTAAATAGCTTTTAATCCCAATAAATCAGAAAATCTTCAAAAAAATAAGTTTTCAATTTTCATAGATTAAGATAAATATAAAAAGCCAAAAAAATATTTTTCCATGATTTTCCTAGTTTAAATAGTAATTTTTAGCAATTTAATTAGTTTAAAATAGTTTTTAAATCATAGAAATTAGAATATAAATCAGAAAAATGCAAAATTAGTTTTGAAAATTCTCTTTAGTTATTTTAGATTTTTGAAAAATAGTTTCACAATTTTCCTCTTTATTTTCATAATTTTTAGTATTTTAATTTAGTTTTAAAAGTTAAAATTAGTTTTTAATTCAAATTTATAAAAGAAAAATCAAGAAAATCCAATTTTAAAAATAGTGATAGCGTTTATTTAATATAATTTAGCTTTTAATTTTCTTTCATTTTTCCTTTGTCATCTAGTATCAATCATAACCCTTTCTTGTTTAATATCACCCGATCACTACATCGTTTCATTATTCATGCGCAGCTCGTTGGGACTTAACGACGGGAAACACTAAACTCTCCGGACTTAATTGCATTATGTTCTCAAGTCGTCTCGACTTTTATTACGGTTGACCATTCACAAGTGGTTGACTTTGTAATAAACCCGACCGTTTGGAGCCAATCGAGAACTCAAGGATTATTGTGGAAAACGATCAAGGCGACACAAGGTTACAACAACAACAACGACAGGAAACAAAACAAACATATCGTTTGTTTTGGTGAAGAATCTGTGAGGGTATCAAGTTTGTGTGTGGAAAGCACTTGGATTTCGAGGCAAAGAAAATAACACTACGTAGATCACTTGGAAGGAGACCGTGAATAACTAGGTTTGTTGGAAGGATACCGTGAACAAGGAGGGATCTAGGAGACGTTTGTGGAAACGAAATCAAGACGACACACAAGAAGGAAACGGTGGAGTTTGAAGACCGACATCATTATAGAGGTAGCCTATGCGATGGGGTTCCCGAAAGAATATGCGAGTGAGTTAGAGGAGTGCTATGAGACGCACTTGAGTCTCTTAGGAGCCTACTATGAAGTGGCAAGGATTTATTCCAGCGGTATAGATGTACCAAAGGCGAGAAAACGAGAGGGTACAAGTGGAATAATGGCAAAGGAATTGCCAAGTGAAGAGAAAAGACAAGGGCATATTGGAACCAAGGCAAGGCCGGTTGATGACGAGGAAGAGAACGCGGAGAAGAGCATGAAGACTCGAAGAACAAGACTTAAACAATTAGGGAGGAATTGTTGGACGTTAATTGCATAAGTCTTGTTGGACAAGGTTCAATTTGTAACAAACAAAAGCCTAAGGGCTGAACATTTTAGTTTGATAGTTAATAACCGAATAGTGGTTATTGGTAGTTATTGTTAGTTACAGGAAGTTACACCTGTTGGTGTAGGGACATGATGGTTTGTATGAACCTCTATATAAACAGATGTATATGTAACGTTTCATAGCGTGTCTTAATAACATTGTAACAGATTTATGTTGTTAATACTATTAGAATCATTCTTGTCAATCTTGTGCTTGTTGAATTCAAGACCGTTGCAACGATTCTACAATTTTTACATCAATGAGGTTGATGATGGTTACCGAATTTATCGGCCCATTATATGCATGAGTAGGCTTAGAATTTGATCGTGATATTTTATGGTCTTGGTTTGGTAAAAGAATAAATGACTTAAATAAGGTAAGGGTACAAATGTCATTACAATAAATTTAGTGGTGGATGGCAATAAAAAATGGTGTACAAATCACTCTCTTATCGAAAACCCTCAATTTAGCTTATGAACCCTAACTCAACTTACTTGTATAAAAACATAAGGCCAATGTTAATGGTATGGTTGTCTTCCAACTAACGAATAGATGACCGAGTTCTCCTATTAGCTCAACCGAATCGATGACCGATCACCCTAACCTTTTCAAAGTTATGGTTGGCGACAACCGCAAAGTTTCATTCTCTGTGTGTATTGTTTATTTATTAGTTTTGTGGGGTATATTTTTGTTGTGGTTGTTGTCGCTTTATTAGCTAATTGTGGTTGGGTGTTGTCTTGAAGAAAAAAAGCTAATGTGGCACCGATGTAAGCAACGTGAAACCACAATATTTATGGTTGCCATTAGCATCGGCCTAACAATGGCTTATCTCTTTCATTGACCTTCATTCATCATGGTACACGTTAGCTTTGAGACAATTAACACTTTCATAACAATGTACACGTTAGCTTTGAGAAGTTTGAATACAATATATAACCTAGATTCTTTTACAAACTAATAGATCTTACCATCGTTTTCTTTAACATCAAATCCATATTAAATGACGTTAGAACTTAGAACAACGAACAAATGTAAGTCAAAACACAAAGTGTACATTGTACAATGTATAAATGACCCAAAATCCCAGTTTTACATTGATTGATTAGATAAATTTACAGCAAAACATCATAGACGAAAACGTTAACACTAGTATATGTCTGGTAACATACAGTTATATCAGAGTTTCACAAATTATACCTATATAGTCGGCCAACACGATCAAATGAAAGGGTGGAGAGGTTAAAATACGACTAGTACTACAAAACTGCTTCCTTAGCTTTATAAGCATAAGGTTGTTGATCCTATGTCTTAGATCGAAGTTAGTTATGTCTGGGTGGGTGCGATCTTGGGACATAGTAATCAGCATTGCTAAACATGATAGTTGAGCTCATTTTGGCTTCAACTTGGTCATCTTGTTGACCTATCTTCTTGCTTTTCTTTGTCATTTTATGGACACCAATTTTAGCATTCGAAGTTGAAGACGAGGAAGAAGATTGTTTCCTTGAAACTGTTTTTTCTTCATTTATAGGTCCTTCAGTCATTATCTTCATCATCTTTCTCCCTTCAACTATTTTGGCCTTTTCTACCAGTTCAGTGTTGGCTGAAACTAAATTGAAAATTTCCTAAAAGTTGAAACAGATATGTCCTAATGTCAGCTGAGGGTTGAGGCTTGCAAATTGTAATATACGTAGTAATTAATAAGAAGTAATCAAATTTGAACAGATTAACTATATATTATGGCTCTTCTTTTAGTTAATTATAGTTTTATAAACTGAGCATATTTGCTCATTTCTTGCATACTAAAAAAGGATTATTGGCGTTTTGCAAGAACAATAGTTTTTTGATAAATAAACTGAGAACCATGCATAGACATTCTTGTTTTTGCAATTAAACTGTAAACAAATTTTTGATGCAACAGTACATGTTTAAATATGCAAAGATTCACCTTTTTTTGTTCAGACAAGAGGGTCCCTCCTTGAACCTTGTCTCTAGTCATCAGCATCATCTTCTTGGTGTCTATAATATTCATAAGATAAAAATGAATTAGAATTCGTTTAGCCATGCATGTTATATACACATAAACTGATAAACACTTGGAAAGTATATGCTAATAATTTATAGAAATATATGAACAAGCAGTTTGAAGTATATACCTTGAAAAGAATATGCAAGAGAGTGAAGTAACATGAAGAGGATTGCATGGACAAAGATACTCAACCTTATTGAAGCCATTATGTTCTTGTGTTTCTCTTTGCATGTATGCTTTTAACAACAAGAAAGCGATCGAGAAAATTGAAATGGATGGAGGAATTTAATCATTTATAGACCCAAGATTCAAGTCAAAGTCAAAGATATGTGCAAGAAGCACTTTTTGGAGACACAAATTACACATTTAATAAGTTCATCTTGGTGTTCAAACTATTAGATTAGAAAATTAATATAAACTATAAATGGGTTTCACATGATGTGGTTGAGAAAACGAGACGAATTAACAAAATATACTCGTATTATTCGAAAACTAAAATAAACAAATTATTCTAAAGCAAAAACATTGATATTGTTCATCTTTTGAATAATTAGCCAATAATGACAAATAGAAAAGATAATATGGTAGACTAAATTGATACTTTAATACGTTGAAATTACAAATATGCATGCTAGACACCCGGCTTTCAAACAGAAAACATATGTGATTACGTAAAATGTGCTGATCTTCTTGACCTATGTACGTGTTCCCCCCTTGGCGCAACCCCTCTTTCTGTTAATTAATGACTTTATTTTATTGATCTTGCAAAAGTTTACTTTGTAATTAAAAACGATATAATGATAGAGGTCACCTAAGTAAAGGAGGCCATGAAACTACTGCGAATACAAATAGTATCTATCTTTTTTGCTAACAAATTTCATCTAATCATCTTTTCGTAACATTGTCATGTGTGTCCTTTCCTACGACACAGTTTACACAAACGTCCAATCTGTTATGAACTCAACTGTTGCGTTAGGAACAAGCCACCTTCTAATATCACGAACCAAATTACTAGAAAGAAAGGTCTCCTACTTCCTAGTCAAGGCACACGCTTATGCATGAATCAACCATAATCATTTTTTACAATCTTGACTTGTAAAAATGAGAAATTACAATTTTTAACAGCAGTGATATTCTATAAATATCGTATTAAGGAACTTGCCGAAAGCAAGAAGGAATTACTAATGAAAAAGGTAACTCGATCGTGAAGAATAAGGATTAGAGAATTTTGCAAGTATTCGTGTTTTTTAGGACGCAACTAACTAATTATAAAATTAAACATGTCTTAAAAAAATGAGAACTAGTGCGTAGCGTGGAATGGAAGATACGTCGTCTGCCGCCATGCATGCTACGAGGCACCTTAGTTTACATTGACCAATGCAAACTCTCACATTTACAAAAGGCTGCCAAATTTTATTAGTTAATTATAAAGTCAAATACAAGCCTAACCTCTAAGTGTGAAGACAACTTTAGCCTTGTCTGCCTATAATGTAGCGAAGTTCGAAAATTATTTACCTCCCTAGTTTGACTGCCAGAAATAGTCAATGTTTTGGTATGAATTTGGGTTCCGGTTTTTTACCATCCTTTTAACCACAACAGTACGTAATCCTAACAAGACAAAGGTACGAAAAATATGAAACTTAAACAATTACACCTTTACTTGATGATAAAAGATTATATAATCATTGTTTTAAAAATCGGGTTTTTAATTGATTTGATCGAGTCATCAGACACCGGTTCAACTGCCGGATCAACCCGATTTTCTATTTATTATTATTATTTTTTTTCGAACGGATCAACCCGGTTTTTATTAAAAGATTTTGGAAAAAACCAAACACGATCGGGTTTCAAGACCCGGGTCACTCAAAACCAGACGGATCTAACCGATTTTAAAAAACCTGGTTTTTTTACCCGTTTTTGTGGCCGAACATCAGTCCGACCAGTTGAACCGACCGAATCGACCCGGGTTTAAAAACATTGGTATCTAGAGTAACCCACGGCAAATATGTGTGTGCATATATATAGAATTTATGTGTGATCGTGTGCGTATAGGCACCAATATAAAAGTAAGGGCATATATAACAAGTAAGATACAAGTGTCTATATAGACATGATATATAAAGATAAGAGCATACAAACATATATATGTAAGTAAAAAGAACATATAAGCATATACGACTCAAATTACAAAAAGGGCCACACCATTGGTCTTTAAACTGCGCCCAATTCACGCATTTGGTATTTTTTTCTCAAAAATCGCACTTTTAGTCTCAAAACTCTTTTTTGCTAACAGTCGTTAACATTTCTCGTTTGTTGCATGAGCGTTTTCGCCTTTAGACTTTTAGTAACGCTCGTTACTTTTTTGTTAACGGTCGTCACTTTTCTCGTTACCACTACCACTACCCATCACCCACCGCCCTCCACCACTACCACCACCACCAACACCCACTGCCACCCTCCACCCATCACCGCCACCTACCACCGCCACTCACCACGACCATTACCACTGTTAATACAAATAATGTCAAAAACGTTATTTGCATTACTCGATCTATCTACGTTCGGATAATCACAAAATGTAAGAACACGTTATGTAAAAATATACTTGATAAGTTTTTAACCGAGAAAACTCGTTTCGGCTACAACATCACTTCAGGTATGTACAAACAACTTACCAACATTGTTAAGTGATAAAAAAATTTTATTTGTCCTTAAAACTCACATTTTTATAAATGTGACAAAAGTTTTATAAATAGACTTTACAAATTATTTTTGTAAATTACAAAAATGTTTTATTCATAAGAAAATATCTGAATTTGAATTTTCCCGCACAAATCAGATAAATTTTCACCAGATAAACATTTTCCTACTAAAGGACAAAACAAGGAGCAGACTCTATGGGACGGTCCCATATAGGTAGACGGTCCCTTAATTTTATGGGACCGCTAGACGAATAAGGGACCTTCATCCTTCCTCTTCGTGGCTATAAATACTGCACTGTTTTCTCATAAAAATTGGACATTTTGCAATAAAAATACTCTGATCTTTCTGCCCCATTCCTTCTCTATCTTTGATCACTTTAACGTGTCGTAATTTTTTTTATAAGTGATCTCTTTATCCTCTACTCAAAAGTGCAAAAGAAGAGCCTTCGTACTCATCAAGAAATGAAGTGTTATAGTTAGGATCACACACACGTAACTAGTGTTACGGTTATCTTCTTCATCTAAATTCTCTAGATCTTGTATCTTGTACATTCGTGTATTTGACTTGTGTGTGAGTGGAGATTAGTTGTATTTGTATAGATTTGGATAAGGTGTATGTCTGTGTAGTGTTGTGTCTAGATTAAGACAAAGTGAAAGTCCATGAAGTGGTGTAAAGACTTGGATTGTGTGAAGATCTAAGTGGATGAGGTGAAAGTCCGTGAAGCTTTGTATGAAGACTTGGATTGTGTGCATATCTAAGTGGACGATGAGTAAGTCCATGTTGTAGTGTGTATCAGTGTTTAGATTGGCTCTAGCTAGGATTATAACTCAACATTCCGCTTAGTGCCGCAAATTGGTGTAAGTGTTGGTGTACGATTTTATCCGCCTGAAGGGAGCTTGTTGACATAGTGATTGTGAACTCTCGAGTGTGATACTCGGGAAGTGGAGGGCGAAGAGTGAGCTTCGTACCGAACCACTATAAATCTTCGTGTCTTGGTTTGATCTTTCCATCTCTTTATCTTTCGTTCTTCATACATTATTTATCTTTGTGCGTATATATATTGTGCTTGTTTATTGTTGATTGATATCGATAACTTCAAATCAAACAAGTTGAAGATTTTAAAACGTAAACACAAACGGTCAAACTATTCAACCCCTTCTAGTTTCTACAACCATCTTTCACCGCCACCCGCGCCGCCGCTGACACCGCCGCCACCACCACCACCACTTCACTCTCACCACCACCACCGCTACTCACCACCATAAACAACAACCTACCACCAATCACCGCCGCCATCACCACCATCACACTTCACCACCACCACCACCACCACCACCACCACCCGCATCTGCCACCCCACCACCACTCATCGCCACCACCACCACCACCATCTCACCACCACCACCACCCACCACCGCCACTCACCACCACCACCACCCACCAAATAGTTCCATACCATCCGTAGTACTCATGACACACAGTCACTTGGCTCTTTCAATTCATTATGATCAATTAAACGTTTAAATTTGTAGTCTCAGGAGAAAATTTTCACATGAAGCTTCTTGATTTTGACCATAAACTACAAAATTCAGATTCAAAGCCGATATTTTCAACATGCATTAAAGAAAACGGTGATGAATACTATTAATTTCTAAGCAGTATCTAAGATGGATTTGAGAGGGGGTGTTATATTTCATGGTCAAATTTCACACTTAAATATGAAAAAAAATAGAAAAGTTTTTAAAATACTCTACTATATCTAATTAACTAAAAATACTTTGATTAAAACGAATTCAATTAAAACAACTCGTAACTTTAAATCCAATAACAAAGAACTATATGTGGTGTTCGGAAGTGCATTTCAAAAAACACCATGGCATTACAAAAGTAAATAAAACCCGTATCTTTTAAAAGTTATGGTTGGTGGCGGTTGGTGGTGGTGGTGGTGGTGAGTGGCGGTGGTGGGTGCTGGTGAATAGTGGTGGTGGTGAGTGGCGGTGGTTGGTGGCATGGTGGGTGGCGTGGTGAGTGGCGATGGTGGTGGTGGTGAGGTGGTGGTGAGTGGTGGTAGTAGAGTGGTGATCGTGGTGAGTGGCGGTGGTGGGTGGTGTTTGGTGGGGGTGGTGGCGATAAGTGGTGAAAGGTGGTAAGTGGTGGTAGTGATGGTGGTGGTGGTTTGTGATGGTGGGTGGTGGTGGTGGTTGGTGGTGGTAGTGGTTAGTGACGGTGGCGGTGAGTGGTGATAGTAGGTGGTGGTGGTGGTATATGGGGGTCGTGGTGAGTGGCAGTGGTGGATGGTCGTGGTAGTGGCGGTGGTGGGTGGAGGGTGGTGGCGGGTGGCGAGTGGCGGGTGGCGATGGGTGGTGGGTGATCGGTAGTGGTAGTGGTAGCAGTAAAGTAACGATCGTTACTAAAAGTATATAAGACGAAAATGGCCATGCAACTAACGAGAAATAGTAACGACCGTTAGCAAAAAGGAGTTTGGGGCTAAAAGTGTGATTTTTGAAGGAAGGAAGGAAATAATAATAATAATAATAATAATAATAATAATAATAATAATAACAATAATGTTTTATAATGAAGTGATGTTTTATAAAATAATAATAATAATAATAATAATAATAAATATATAATAATATGCTATGTCATGAAAAATATAAAAGACGGTTTAATGGTAGGCTAAATTTGTCCGTCCAACCAAATTGTATACATCCAAATTTGTTCGTATGTACACCACCATTCATCACATCAAACATGTTTGATGTATGCAATCATGATTAAAGATCAAGTCGTTTGATGTATGCAATCATGAAATCTTAGTATTTCAAAATCTCATAATATGAACGTTGCAACAACAAATCAGAAATTTAAAATAAGTTCAAATTTTTAGCTTCAAGTTAATAAGAATCTGTTTTTTATTAGATCGTTGTTTAACAGTTAGGGTCTCAATTTCTGACGCTTCTTTCACTTTCAATTTGTTTCCTGAAGATTAATTAAATATTTATCAATTTGTTTAGTATGACTGTTTGGATTGCTCATTTTTTATCTTCACCGTTGTGGTTAAAATAAAGAATAGGTTTTTAATACAAATAAACCGTAAAAACGTTTATTAATATTTTGCTATCTCTTTGTGTTTTGTTGATAACATATATAATGTTGTCTTAAGTATAATTTTAAGGATACATGTTATTTTTGTAAAGCATTTACATATAATCTTTTAAATACAAAATGTAGTAATTAAAGCATTTGTTGTAATAATTAATTAGGATGGGTAAAATCACAACCCATGGATCTTAACCCATACCCAAAGAGACTTGATACAATGTATACTTAGATACATTGAATCTAAAGATAACCCATGGACCAACCCATGACCCATAACCAAAAACCCATGGGCAAAGAGGAGCGTTCCACGGATCCCTAGGATTGTGCTAGCCGGATCCCAAGTGGAAGGGATCCGTGGGATCCGTGAGAACAATGAGGAAATTTGCCTATAAATGAGAGCCATTTCTTCATTCTAACTTACCCTCTTCTTACTAAATCTCTCATACACTCTCATTCTCTTCTAACATATAGATCACTTGATCTAGAGAGTTGTTCTTCTTTCTTTCTATTTGTGATTCTCATATAGGTCCTTCTCTAAGGCGAGATCACGAGCATTCTACAAGTCATCCAAGCAAGGGTCCTTGATTGATTTGTCACCCTCAAGATTTATGTAGCGAAGATCTTGTATTTGATATTTCACATATTTGTTGTGTAATAGTTGTGTTGGTTTGGTCCACCGTGCTACGGACTCGGTATCTAGCTTTGTACCGGAAAAAGTGTAAGCAACGTTGTGAAGGCTTCTCCGCCAAGTGAAGGAGTTTGTTGACATAGTGCTTGAACTCTCGAGTAGGTGACTCGGGAGTGGAGTAGGCAAGGAAGGTGTCCTTGTAGCCGAACCACTATAAATCGGTTGTGTCATTTCTATCCCTTATCTTTATTTATTTGCTTGCATTATCATTAGATCTATACGTTCTCAACATCCATACGATTTCACATAATATCGAATCTAAAGTTTTGAAATCAACTTAAAATCGGCAAAACTATTCAACCCCCTTCTAGTTTTCCACAATTGGCATCAAGAGCTAAGTTTATAAAAGTTTTAAAATAAAATTGTATTTTAAAACTTTTCGATCACTATGGGTTCGAAAATTATAAGGAAGGGCAATCTATGCAACGACCACCACTACTTGAAACTAATGGTTTTATATATTGGAAAAATAGATTCAAACATATGTGAAGTCTAAAGATATTGATCTTTGGTACATTATTGTTGAAGGTGATTTTGAGGCTACCTCAAATGATGATAAAGGAAATTTAGTTCACATACCTCATGATAAACTAAATGATGAAATGAAGAAAAGCTTTCTAAAAATAGTGAAGCAAAATGGTTTTATATAATGCTTTACCGAAAAGGAATTCGAAGAATTTCTATGCTTAAAACCTCTAAAGAAATTTGGAATTCTTTAGTTGTAACTCATCAAGGCAACCAACAAGTTAAAAATAATAAAATTGATTTATTTGTTCAACAATATGAACAATTTTCAATATCGGATGAGGAAACTATAGATCATTCATTTGCTAACTTTAATACTATTATTACATCTTTACAAGCACTTGATGAATCCTTTTCTAGCCGTAACCATGTTAGGAGATATCTAAGGGCACTTCCATCAAGTGGAGATCCAAGGTGACGGCAATCAAGAGTCAAAAGATTTGACAATCCTCACCTCGATGAACTCATAGGCAACCTAAAAGTCTACGAGCTTGTCCTTGCTAAAGATTCCAAGCCTCAAAGGTGAAAGAGAAACACAAATCTCTTGCCCTTAAAGCCAAAAAGGCTTCGAGCGATGAGGAGAACTCATCTTCGAGTAGTGACGACGAAGAGTACGCTATGGCGGTAAGGGACTTTAAAAGTTCTTAGAAGAAAGGTAGATACGCCAAACAACCGTATGACGATAAGAAAGGCTTTCGGAAAAGCAAAGAGGACGAGAAGCCAAAGGATGATCGTATTTGCTTTAAATGTGGGGACCCAAACCACTTTATTAGTAAGTGTCCCAAACGGGATGATCAAAAGGCATTCGTGAGCGCACGTGGGGAATGAGCGACGAGGAGGACGAAGAAATTTGTCTCATGGCAAATGACGAGGTATGTCACGAATACTATAGTAGTTCATCACTTGATGACGACTCATTGCATAATGAATATGATAAACTATGCAATATTAGCTTAAAACTAATTAACAAAAACAAGCTTTTAAAGAGTCAAAACCAACGCTTAGATAAAGAAGTCATAGAATTAAAAGCAAAACTAAAACGTTTGGAAAAGGGTAAAATAGCAAGTGGTGAATGTGAACTTTGTGTTCAACTTCAAACACTAGTTGATCATTTAGATTCTAAAATTGCTAGAATGAGTACAAACACCTTAGATACAATACTCGATGGTGTTAAAACCGCAACAACCAAAAAGGTCTAGGTATACAACAACTTGATCCATCAACTAGTGAAAGTAAAGAAACAAAATTTGTTAAATAATTAGAAAAACCAGCCATTGTTGTGGCGGATCCCACGGATCCCCTAAAAGGGAACCCGCTAGTGTACAAACCGGGATCCGTGGATCTGCTGTGACAACTAGTGGTAATAACATAGCCTCTTCATCTAGAACCGAGTTTGTTATCGTAAATAGGAAGAAACCAACTCATGTCACCACTAGACATCCACCTCCAAAATATAATCCTACTTTTGCAAGAAACAAAGCACCATCTTTTCAAAACATAATGCATCTAGGAGACCTAATAACGTTTATCCAAGAAGTAACCATCAAATGGGATGGAACCCAAATATGCAAAACGGTTTCTCTTTTCAAAACTTTGCTCCATGGAATGCATACTCATCTTATCCATACATGTCTAACATGAATGGAATGTTTAACACTAATGGACCCATGAATAAATGGGGACCAAACTTTGAGTTTATTATTGTTTTAGGTGTGCTTAAAGGTCGACCTAGAACCCGATGAATGGGTCAAGGATAGCGGGTGCACGAGGCACATGACCGCAATAGGATCTATTCTCCACATATGAATCCGTAAATGGAGGTAATGTGGTGTTTGGAAATAGCAAAAGTAGAATCATCGGTAAAGGTACGGTTTCTAACAAATCTCTAACCATTAACGATGTGTGTCACATAGAAAACCTAAACTTTAATCTCTTAAGTATAGGACAAATATGTGATAAAAAGTGCAATGTACTTTTTACCGAAACCGGTAGTAAGATACTTAAAATGGCATAACCATAGGAAGAGGAATTAGGAAACATGGAGTCTATGTCATTAAAATCGGTAATGAACCTAAAGACAAACTATGTCTTACCTCTATGGATGATACTTGACCTTATGGCATCAAGATTGGGTCATGCCAACATGCGACTTCTTCAATCGCTATCATCCAAAGATCTAGTAAGAGATCTACCTAAGTTAAAATATGAACATCATTTTTGTGATGCTTGTAATATAGGAAAACAAGCTCATTCGAGTCATAAAGCTAAAAACATGGTGTCCACAACTAAGTGTCTAGAATTACTACATATGGATTTATTTGGTCCATCCGCTATCCAAAGTTATGGAGGCAACTACTATACTTTGGTAATAGTGGATGACTACTCTAGGTATACTTGGACAAAATTTTTAAAGAACAAAACGGAAACCTTTAACTATTTTGAAATATTAAGCAAAAGATCCAAAGACAACTAGGAAAACCCATAGTGTCCATTAGGACGGATCATGGTAGGAATTCGATAATGAAGTGCAATTCGGAGCTTTTGTGACGCTAATGGTATTACTCACAACTTCTGGCTCCACGCACTCCACAATCGAATGGGGTAGTAGAAAGAAAGAATAGAACCCTTCAAGAAATGAGTAGAACCATGCTTAACGAACAATCCATACCTCAAAATTTTTGGTGTAATGGTGTTGATACTTCAACATACATACTCAATCGAGTCTTAATTAGACCAATCTTAGGTAAAACTCCATATGAGTTACTCCGAGGCAAAAAGCCTACTTTAAATCATTTTAGAGTCTTTGGAAGCAAATGCTTCATTCTTAACACTAAAGATTACCTTACAAAATTTGATCCTAAATCAACCGAAGGTATCTTTCTAGGTTACTCGCCAAATAGCAAAGCTTACGTCATATTAAACAAAGAAACAATGAAGGTAGAAGAGTCATTAAACATAAAATTTGATGAAAGTCCACCCAAACCCTCTCCACCTCTTGTCGATGACGAGATCATAGAAAGTGAAGCTATTGTAATTAAGAAAAGATAAATGAAGAAGAAGAACCTTCAATTAGTGAAATCACAAACATTAAAGAGTCCAAAGATCACCCCGTAGATAAGGTCATAGGAAAGCTAAACGAACGAACATTAAGGTCTCAAGTTCAAAACCTAAGTAGCTTATTTTGTTTTGTTTCAACTATAGAACCTAAGAATACACAAGAAGCCATAAAAGATGAAAGTTGGGTAATGGCTATGCAAGAAGAATTAAATCAATTTGTTTCTAATGATGTTTGGACACTTGTCCCTCCACCTAGTAATCAAACCATAATAGGAACCAAATGGGTGTATAAAACAAATTAGATGCAAACGGAGTAGTATCTAGGAACAAGGCTAGACTCGTTGCTCAAGGGTATAACCAACAAGAAGGAATAGACTTTGATGAGACCTATGCCCCGTGGCTAGATTAGAGTCTATAAGAATACTTCTATGATGCTTGTGCTAATGATCTAAAGCTTTATCAAATGGATGTCAAAAGCGCTTTTCTAAATGGTCTTATTAATGAAGAAGTATATGTAGCTCAACCTCCGGCTTCATCGATTTTGAAAACCCAAACACGTTTATAAATTAAAGAAAGCCCTTTATGGTCTTAAACAAGCTCCAAAAGCTTGGTATGATAGACTCAAGTCCTTTTAATTAAACATAACTATACCATGGGGTTAGTTGACAACACACTTTTACTAAGAAAAGAGAGTCACACATAATCATAGTACAAATATATGTAGATGATATTATATTCGGATCCACTTGTCAAGACATGTGTGATGATTTCTCTAAAATCATGCATGACGAGTTCGAGATGAGTATGATGGGAGAACTTAGTTTCTTTCTTGGTCTACAAATTAAACAAGTAGAAGATGGTATCTTCTTCAATCAATCTAAATACATCAAGGAGATGTTAAAGAAATTTGGTCTAGAAGAGTCGAAACCAATTAGGACACCCATGTCATCCGACACCAAACTCACAAAAGATGAAGACGGCGAATCCGTAGATAATACTAAATATCGTGGCATGATAGGTAGTCTTCTACCTCACGGCAAGTAGGCCGGATATCATGTTTAGTGTTTGCTTATGTGCTAGGTTTCAAGAAGACCCCAAAACTTCACACCTAGAAGCCATAAAAGAATATTTAGATACATTAAGGGTACAACACAATTAGGATTATGGTATCCTAAGGCACGGTGTAGAAACAATTGTATATGCGATTCGACCATGCAGTGATTACGTTGATAGAAAAAGTACAAGTGGGTGTGTACTTTCATGGGATGTTGTTTAACATCATGGTTTTCTAAGAAACAAACGGCTCTAGCAATATCAACAACCGAAGCCGAGTATCGTCTTCACCAAGAAAGCATGCCAACAAGCACTATGGATGAAACAAGCGTTAGTAGACTACGACATTCATCTAAGCGACATAGCCATTCTATGTGACAACAAAGGTGCCATCGACTTAAGCAAGAATCCGTATTGCATTCTCGCACCAAGCATATAGAGATTCGTCATCACTTTAAGAGACAATGTTCAAAAGGGAACATTTCTATTGAGAAGGTAGCATCCGAAGATAACATAGCCGACGCCCTCACCAAACCGTTGAAGCGGGAACAATTCAACCTACTTGCCTTGGTCTTGGTTTAATGGAACAAACGTCGAATTTATTTTGACTCTACAAGGTATGTAAACACTAGCCTTCTTCCTTCCGAGTCTAGGATCTCTATTTCACGCACAACTCACAAACAATACGGAATTTTCAAAACCCAAGATAAGTTTTTCACTTATAGCTTTTTTTTCCTACTTTTATATACACATTTTCAAAGAAAACCTACTTTCACAATGTTTTCTAAAAGGATGATACCTTCCAGATCAATTTCACAAAAGCAATTTCTCACGCCTAGGACAAATCGCTTTTCATTATTAATACAAAGTAAAACCCGCTTTCATTGCATCTCATGTCTTTTGAATGCTAAAGGGACACATAACTAATATGTGTTTTCGGTACATTCATTTAAGCTACAATGAATTAGGAGCATTGACAACACAAGATTACATACTTATGTACTAAATATGTGTTTTCGAGTTATCTCAATAGGATACTTTTTATACTTCTAGTTTAGTTTTTATTTCTTTTTAGAGGTCGAGATAACCGCAACTCCAAATAGTTTGCATATAGGCACACAATAGGCAAAAATATTTCCAAAAGGAGAATTTTGTACCGCTCGAAACACTGGATCCACGGATCCCACCTTCATGCCGGACGGATCCTCAAGGAAGGATCCATGGGATCCGTATATGTGTTGTTTTCAACTTCTATTTTGTCACTTTGGATGAAAAATCCACATTTGCTTCATTTTTGGAGTATGCTCTTTAATGCTTGTGTTCTCATGATCACATGCCTTGAATTCATATCTAATCATTAGATTTTAATCCACATTTTGGGTCAAGCATTCATTACAATGTGTTGTTTTTCTATATATATAACTCCCAAAATGCTTGCATACTCCATCTCCTTCTCACAAACACACTTCATCATGTCATCCAAAACCCTTTAGAGAATCATCTAGTACAAACAATCATGATATCCAAACCTTTGTACTTCCACCATCCAAAATACCACAATCAAATGCTAGGATATCCGCACGGATTAGTATCCGATCTTGTTGTTTAGCAAAACCAACCTCAAATGATTCATCCTCACAAATAACTCACCACAAGATGCTTCCATTATAGCACCACCCTCATCACCAACAAGTACACCAACTTCATCACCACCTAAAATAACTCTTTTGGAACTCCTTAGGACTCCAACAAGATCTACCCAACCTAAAGAAAAGAAATAGTCTTTTCCACACCCCCACATCACCAAATACTATTTTTCAAGATCTTGAAACATCACCACCTCTAGCTCCCATCACATTACAAGAACATCTAGGTTCTTTTCCACCACCATTACAAACATTCCGGATTTTGATCCATATTTTCCTATTTTTCCACCACAACTTCCGTGATAACTCAAATCAAAACAACCCGGAAAACTTCCGCACTCATTACCCACATCATTTACATTGTGAACATTGCCAATCCACTAGGGAAATTGCAATAGAAGTTAGGGAAGAAATGCGTTTCATACTCAACCTCATCCTTGATCGCATCAATACCATTACTCATCAAAACCTCCATCAACCTCATGCAAACCTTACTACTAGAGTATATTTTGCAAGTCTTGTTCATGGAAGCTTGTAAATCTCTACTACCACTACAATTTTTCTTTATTACAAGGCCTTGTTTTTAGTATTGATTCTCGACAACCACAAGAAATTTTTTCTTTTCATTTTCAACGCCCAAAACAAGTCTTGTTCTTATTTTTACATGCTTGAAGTAAAACTTAGAAGGCTTAATCTACTTAAGTTTTACTACAATTTGTCATCAACAAAAGGGGAGATTGTTAATTAAACAAGGCCTGTGTTATCTGATGAAGATATAACTTTTCACATACACATCAAACCATAACACAAAGTGGCATATAGATGGAATTCTAGAGAGAAAGTTAGAGGTTTAGGAACTTAGTGAGAGAAAGTGAAAGATATTATTATGAGCTCCAACTCTACCTTGGAAGGTAGAGAGTATTTATAGTCTTACATAACTCGCCACACTTTGGGCTGTGGATCGTGCATACAATGGTAAAGACCGTCTGTCCTCCACGGTGTTACTTAACTAAATTACTACTTAACTTAAAAGAACTACGACTACGAGCTTTCTAACGATTACATATACTTGAGGTGACCGACTCTTTAATACCGGAATTTCTAATTCCTAACAATCTCCCTAATGGAGGTCACCTCAATAATGTACCAAAATTACATTGAATACAAATAGATATGACATTTAACAATTGATCTTGCATTCTTGATGTAGTCCTTGCTCCTAAGCTCGTAGTCATTGATTCTTCACAATGCATGTTTGGTTATTCCAAGTGGAGGTCTTTACCGATCCACGTGATGATAAGTTTGAGCCATCTTTGAGATCATCACCATCAAAATCTCGAGACATCCATTGTGGTGTTGTGACTTTGGGACCGACATGCTCACATTCGGATCATGATTTCTTCTCATCGAGTAGCGGAAGCTTTTGTTGAATCATGATATTGGCGCAGCAGAGCGAAGCATGGAGTGAAAATATCGAGTCATTGATGCACTAATCATGATTTCTTTTGAGATGAATGTGTTAAGTGAGCATGCGGCTATGGATTGACCGCTTCATTCGATCACCGCAAACGTCGGGCGTACTCGCATACAACAATTAGTTAACAAATCGCACGAAAGTGTCTTTGATCACTTTCGTTGAATTGAGGTACACGCCCACTTGCCCCGCTGATCAAGACAAGTACCGCCCGTGATCGTAGGATTCCTAAGAATCTCCTTGACATGTGGTTTCGCAAATGTTCTAGTGTTCTCAAACCGAACATCTCAAAGAAGACAACACGGAGTGAGTGAACCAAATAATTTTAAGTCCACCGATTGATGAAAAGAGATTTGAAAACAATCGTATTGCTCAATAGAAATTGTTTTGCAATACAACGAAGGTTTTATTGAAAATCAATTATCAATCATAAAAATACCTTTTGGTTTGAAAATGAGTACACGGTCGATGTGCTAAAGAAAAGAGTTTTTAAGCACAAAGACCGGTTTTTCAAAGGTATCCGCAATCCATAACTCGAACCGTGATTGATTCAAGAAATTGAATCGCCCATTGTTTCGCTTCGGTTGTCACATGGTTGATCTATATGATAGATCTCACATGCCACCTACCAGAGCTTGTTTGATGTTGGCTCCAAGGCTTTCCATCTTCATTGTGAATATGTAAACACATCACTCGGATGTTCCGCAATACCACAAGGATAATGCGAGGACTCAAGATATAATCTCTCTTCCACATTGTGTGAAACAGAGAGTCTTCATTGAAAGTGTCCTAATGAGATTTATTGATGATCTCGTGGCTCTAGACTCAATTTGTGCATATTTGGATCCTATAACGGAGACTAGGAGAGGGTCTCCTTCTTCAATATCAACCATCTCTAAGAGAAAGTCGATAGATAATGTCGGTTCCCGTGAGAATGAAACAAGTCCTTTAAGAGGAACTTGAGTGGTTTGGAAAGTTGAAGTGCAAGGCCACCGGGTCCATGACGCCTTGTCTTCAATACCGATGTTACCATCAAGAGTATATGAATTGAACCCGTTTCGCCCTAAGGTTGAATAAATGGAGGGCTATTTGTTTTCACCCTATTCTCATTCAATTCTTTTTAATTCTTCAACCCTTCTTGCTTACCGAGACTTCATAGCTAGAACCTTGTTGGGTTTATTCCAAGACTAGCTCGGCCTTAGTCCGCACTCTTCCCATATCTCATTTTTCTCCTTTATCATCATACCTAAGGACTTCTACACTAACTAGTGGATTGTCCTCGGTAGATCCCTCCGGTTCGGCGGATCATGGGAACACATACCTAACCTTATCATCCTTATATCACCGTACATAAAGTAAAGTTGGTCGGTCTATTTGGTATTGTTCATCCGCCATTGGATCCAATTGAAAACCATTTGAAAATCAATTCGATACTTGTGATATATTATCAAAGCATTTTGTACCGAATTGTTTTTGATATTTTAGAACGAGAACTCCCTCAACATGTGCATCAAGTATTTGAAAATGTTTTGCACACGGAGGCAAGAGAAAGAATTAACTTCTTTTGATTACCATTTTCTAAAGATATCAACATCACTTCCTCAACAAATCAAGTAGATATAGCATTTCCGGAAGGATGAGGTTTCCATAATTTGCTCCCCTCAATATGTGCCTCGAGGTTTGAAAAGAGTTTTGCACATACTAGAGGAACCCACATTGGGATAAATGATCACGTTTCAAATCAAAGGTTTAAGATAGATGCTCCCTCAACATGTGCATTGAAAAATTGAAATCGTTTGTCACATGTGGGAAGGATAGCATGTACATCCTATTATAACCATTTACCTAATTATCGGTTTAAATCCAATTTAAATCACACATTCTCCCCGATCACAATTATCAAATCATTTGAAATTTGTGATCTCGTATAGATTTAAATTGATTTGAAAGCTTTTAAGGAGAATTGTGACTTGATTGTGAAAGCGTTTGAATCGATAAGGATCGGATTTTAAGACTTTAAACTCCATTTATAAAACATGCATGTATATCTTTTGAAAACAATTTAATGCCAAATAACTTTTTAATTTAATTGAAATCATTCTCCCTCAATCAATGACATAGGTTGTTGATTGTGAGATAGAGATTTTGACAAATAAGTCCCGATGATTATCAAAATAGAGATTGAGTTATTTTTCAAAGCATTTAGTTTTCAAAGAGATAGGAGTTTATAGAATCGAGCATAAGATTTGAAAACTTGATAAGATATGGCTCGTTCTTTCTTTAAAACCGGGTTATTGCTGAAGATGACAATAAACCATTTCTCTTTCTCCCAAAATATATTTTTTTTTTTTTTTTTTTTATTTTTTTTTTTTTTTTTTTTTTAAAAGAATTCGAACAACATCTAAAGACCCGTGTCATTCTTTGAATGACAACACAAAGTCCGTAGATATTATCGAACCGAGAGAAACATGACAAAATGACAATATTTTTGAAGATTTTTCGATTTTTATGGATTTTTTTTATTTTTATGGATTTTGAAAGTTTTATAATTTTCTATTTTGTTTTTCAAATAAATATTTACAAGAAGATAGATGAAGATAGACCTTTACTCCTCGCCTTCCTCCCAAGACGTTTGAGAGTTTCGTTGAAGGCTTTTCAAACCAAGGCGTGGAAGAATAAACTCAAAACGTTCTCTTGGAAGAGCTTTGGTGAAGATGTCCGCTAACCGATATTCGCACCTCACAAAATATAGTTCCACCACACCTTTTTCCACTTGTTCCTCGATGAAATGATGTCGAATGTCGATATGCTTTGCTCTTGAGTGTTGAACGTTGTTGCATGAGAGAGCAATAGCACTTTTATTATCACAAGACAGAGGATTTTGTTGAATTCAAAGCCATAGTCGATAATTGAGATCTCATCCATAAGATTTGAGCACAACAAGATGACATGGCTATGTATTCAGCCTCAGAGAGGAAATAGAAGTACTCATTTGCTTTTTGAAGACCACTCACAAGCTTATCACCCAAAACCGAGCACCTCCGACGATTTGACGCAGTATCTTGACAACTCGCATGATCAAGATCTGATAGGCCGTTAGTGACATACCGTGTCCTTCGGGTACCATAGTCCCATATTGATGGTTCCTTGGAGATACCGAAGACCCGCTTAATCGCTTCAAGGTGCTTTTAGTAGGCTTAGCTCGGTATCTAGCACACATGCACACAGAGAACAAGATGTCCGGTCTACTAGCAGTGAGATACATCAAGGATCCAATCATACTCCGATATTTCGTTTGGTCAATCATGATCCCCGAGAGGTCCTCATCTAGTTTGGTTCGGTCAATCATGGGGTGTCAATGTGGTCACTTGAATCAAATCCAAATTTCTTTAAAATCTCTGTTGCATATTTAGATTGATTTATGAAAATGCCTCCGGACTTTGTGAAATTTGTAATCCCAAGAAAATGACATTTGTCCCATCATTGACATTTGAAACTTTGAACTCATTTCATTAGAAAACGATCACATTCCATTGGGTCACCGAGGCAAAATAATATCATCAACATAAATTTGAACATGAGTTAAATGTTTGCCCGACTTCCGGTGAACAATGTAGGATCAATCGCTCCTTTGATGAATCCGGTTGATAGAAGAAACTTTGAGAGTGTATCATACCATGCCCTGGAGCTTGCTTTAAACCGTAAAGAGCCTTCTTCAAACGATAAACGTGAGTAGGATGCTCTTGATTCACAAATCCTTCAGTTGGCCGACGAGACGACTTCTTTAAGATCTCCGCTCGTAAATGCCGCCTTTACATCCATCCGATATACCACCATGTTCTTACTAGCAAGATTAGCCAAAAGATTTCGATTGCCTCGATTCGAGCAACCGGAGCAAAAGATTCTTCAAAGTCTATACCTCCTCTTGACGATATCCTTTAGCAACTAATCGAGCCTTGTTCTTCAACACATCACCATGCTCATCAAGTTTTACTTTGAAGATCCATTTTAGAGCTATAATCATAGCACGCCTGGAGTGTACTAACTCCCATACATCAAGTCGATCAAACTCATGAATTTCATCTTGCATAGCATTGAACCAGCTATCTTCATTCATAGCGGTTTAACATCTTTTGGTTCGATCTTAGATAGTACGGAGTTGAAGAAGCACCATAAGGCATCGGTTGCGAGTTGCTTCCGGTTGATACAGACGGGAGGGATTTCCAATGATGTTGTCTAATGGATGATCGTGAGTCCATTTTCCGAGGTGTTCATGTGGCATTTGTTGAGGAACCGAGGTAGGCGAGTCGATGTCTCCTCAAGAAGATGGTTCGATGATGATTCGGGAGTAGCAAATATGTTTTCAAATGGAGCATCTTCGTGAGTTGCAAAGGGATTAACTTCATCATTGATGCCGTAAACATTTCCATGATGTACATTTGAAGAATGATGATTTGTTGATGAGATCAAGGATCAAGCAGTGCTTCTTGACTTACAGATATTGAACCGATGGATTGACTTCATTCATCGGAATATGAGCATCCTCTGTTGTAGGGATCAAGACCTCATTAGTAGTAGACTCATACAGTTCATCAAACATTGGATCAAACAATTTCTTTACATCATCTTCGATGGAGGTACATATGGTGTTTCTTGAGAGGAGTTTGGAACAAGGGATGAACCAATAGGACTGTTATGAAGTGCGGGTCCCGAGTGGAGTGTCCAGGAGCCATTTGACCGGTCACTCATCAAACGAACGTGAATTGTTTCCATGATATTTCGGGTTCTTTTGTTGTAGATTCGGTATCCCTTTTGTTTGGTGCATATCCTACAAATACTCCAATGTCACTTTAGCCCTAAGTTTGCCCAAGTCTTGACCTTCATTAGTTGGATAGCACAAGGCACCAAATACACGAAGGAAAGATAGATTAGGTTTTCTGTTGTGGACAAGTTCATATGGAGTTTTTCCATGAATGGTGTGAATCGTGGAACGATTTTGTGTGTAACATGCAGTGGCAATTGCTTCACCCCGAGAAACATTGGAACCTTTGAGTAGATCAAGATTGTTCTAGCAGCTTCAACAAGAGTACGATTTCGCCTTTCAACTACACCGCTCGCTGAGGGGTTCGTGGAACACTTCTTTGATGGTCGATTCCAACGCTTTCATAGAATTCACTAAGTTGTTTGTTGACAAACTCGCTCCATTGTCTGCTCGATAATTCGACGCTTTGTTTAGTCTAACTCGCACTGCTTGATGAGTTTGATGATGATATCGAGTTTCATCCTTTGTCCTTAAGAACTTGACCTGTGAATCTAGAATAATCATCAACCACAACTAACACATATTTCTTCCCAAAGATATTCTCGCACCTCATTGGTCCACATAAATCCATATGAATCATATGAAGAACTTCGTGATGAGTTAGTAGGTTTGGGTTTATGGGCATACTTTTGCTTTTTCCCAATTGACATGTCGAACAAAGATGATCCTTTTCATACTTTAGTCTAGGTAAACCTACAACTAAGTCCTTTCGAAAGATCGTTGATGGTGCCAAGTTCAAGTGATTGAGACGACGATGCCATAACCATGACTTTGTTTTGAAGCCTTTGATAACAAGCGATTGGTGAAGCTCTCATCATGTCATCGATAGAGATAGTGTAAAGGTTTGAGCCACGAGTTCCTTTCAACAGTTCCTTACCATTAAGATCTCTAACAAAGTGTATGTTTTCTCAAGGCTACTTCTAGATCGTAATCACGAATTGACCAACAGAGAAATGATTATGACCTAAACCTTCCACATAATACACTGAGATGACACTATCACCAACAACATAATCTCCATAACCCATAATAGCACCGAAATGATCATTACCAAATCTAATAGCCCCGATGAATTTGCTCACGGTTCATGAGCGTGACCGGTCTCCAAATATATGCTTGGAACAAACTGAGTCCAGTACCACGTAACGATTTGAACGATCCGCAGTTGAACATGCACAAGAATGGATAATCGATATTTGGGATCCCCATGCAAGAATGGGTTCCATTTGGTTAGTAGCAACAGTTGGACCACCCACATCGTAAATAGAAGCATTCATATCGCATATGGTGAAGTAATGGAATCATTGTGAATAGATGCAATACTAGTGTCTCAGATAGCCTTATTTATAGTGTGACCACTTCTTAAGGGAATAGTTCTACCAAGAGGCATCCATTTTCTAGTGGGCATTATCTCGATTAGTCTTATGACCAATGTGTATCCAATAAAAGCCTATTCTCACGAATGTTCTTCCTGGGTTTCCATTGTTTTCTAACTCTTTCGCTTTTGCCTTTTAGCCTTTTTAGCATGAATTTTAGCATTAACAACATTAATCGGACAATTAACATCATTAGGCAAAACATTAACATCACATTCATGATTAGAAATGTAATTCAAGCAATCATCAAGACAAGGTTTGCAAATAGCATCGAATTCAATTAATTACAAGACGCCTATGGCTAATACTAGAATCAACACGATTCGTTTTATTCGATTCAAACTTAAGGTTCCTAGATTGTTCTTCTACTCTTTCCAAAGGCACATTCTTAGCTTGAGAGGTCCTATCATTCCTTGTATTGTCTTGAGACTTTGACCGCTCCCTTTAATGTCACCGATTACTCTGTAGAGGAATGGGAACATTAGTTTGTTTTACTACTCTTTGCACCATTGCTTAGATGTCTTTGGGATCCGAACTACATGCAGTGCACTAAGGTTCACTTTCTTAACATTAGAGGTACCGAGATTAGTACTCCTAGAAGGCACATTTGAGTTCATCTGGATCTAAATCGAACTACTCACGGTGCACTACTCCTCACATTCAAAACATTGGGAATCGAGTGCATGTCATGTTTGGCCTTAGGCATTGAGCATGGAATCAAAGGGTTAACTCTCTCACCTAATGTCTTTGGGCATATAGTGATCAAACATTCTAAGATTTCTTGAGATCGTTTGGCATATAAGCATGCATGTCCAATTGCATTATCATGAGGTTTCTCTAGCTTATCCTCTTCAACAATCTCACGCAGCATTCTAAGCAATCCTTAAGGGATGAGAAATATGTTTGAATGGCAAGTTTGTTGTTCCTTAGGTGAGGGGACATATGTCACAGATAAAGTAGATTTATTACCGAGTGAACCTTAGATACAACATTCTCCCCATTGATCATTGGCATTTTCCTTTTACCGACTCTTCGATTCTCAATTTCCTTTTGCAATGAAGTTATTTGTTCGTTGTTTTTGTTACGAGTGACTTTAATTGATTCAAACAACTCATTGAAATGACGCTTAACCTTTTCATTCTCTTCTAGGAAACTTTCGCTTTCCTTTGTAAAGCATTTACTAGGTTTTGAAGATGAAACGCTTGAGAATTCGAGAATCTAAAGAAGGAGGCATTTGGAACCCCGTCATATTGTTCGTTTGACCCTTTAATTGAGAGATTTGGACTTTCAACTTTCTCGATCGTGTTACATCGAGCATGAATCTGTTCATCTCGCTTTGTTTATTTGAAAACTCGATCAAACTCGAACATCCGAAGATGTCTTGAAATTTGAAGTTTTGACATTTTCTTTGAGATGTTGATATTTTAGTTGTAGATTAAAATACTCAACTTCTAGTTTAGAAAATGTTTAACCAAATTGTCATGATCATCCAGTTCAATTTTCTCATTAAGTTTAGAATTAGTTTTTCAAGCTCAATGACACGATCATGGGAGACTTTCAGGCACAGATAGTTCATGAAATTTGGAAGCATTAATAGAGCAATTTGAAGCGTTGAAAAGACATCTTGAGCAACACATTCAAGAATAAGATTCTCATTCAATGTATGCGTGTTCTTCCTCTCGATCTCATTATATTTTAATGCACGCTCATAATCACTAATTTCAACTATTATTGCATCAAATTCCTTTTCCATTCCCTTAATATCGGCTTTCTATCCCTTTTAAGACTCTCAAAGTGTTCCTTTAAAAGTTTAAAGAAGGGCATGACCTCGCTTAAATAACATTCTTTCATTTGTTCAAAACCCTTTCTCCTTCAAGAATGCCAGCTGGTGTGATCCTTTTCTTGCAAGTTTTCTCAAAATCAACAAATAGTTGAAATATAACGATTGGCTAATTAAGATATTGCTTTTAGTGGCAATTGTTCTAGGAACAAGATGCATTGGTGTATTGGGAGGATACATAGTAGCTTTAGGCATTTTCCAAAGGGAGGATTTGTTTCAACAATATTTTCGCTTTCTCGCTTATCTAAATCCATTTTCCGTAAGACTTGTTCGGAGTCAACAAAGTCTCGAGGCTTAAACTTGTTTAATGCAATCCAGCTTTTCCTTCTTATAATCATGAGGAGTGATATTTATGTTCTTCTCTTTGCATTTGGGGTCATCTAGTTTTTGTTCATCCTTTCCTAGTGACTTCATCCGATTTCTTATCTTCCTCGGTGCACTCAACGCAACTAGGTTTCGCCTAGGCTTAAGAATTTCATTACCATCATAAATTACCTTATGAGCATTTCTAGCCTTTTGATTACCTCTGGATTTGGTTCCTCAACAAGGGAATGCTATGCTTATCGCTTAAGACTCGATGTTTGGTGACCATGTGAGCAAATCGAATGGTGTTTCCTTGTATGTACAACTTGTTTTCAAGTTTGTTTTTCAAAGTTTTCAGATTAGAAAATCTCTCAAGAGCTTTGATTCCTTTGCATTAAATTCTTGCTTAAGCATTTTCACATTTTCTTGAAGTTCTTGTTTTGCTTAGTTGTTTTAGAAAGTTTTTCTTGCAAAGAATTTAATTCTTGTTTCAATACTTCTTCTCTAAAATTACTTTTTCTAATTATCGTACTCACTTGGTCATCCATTTCCCGCTCACGAGTGGTCAACTCAAATTTTGCACGTTGTTCATAAATGGCAACACGTTCCTTATAGGCATTTAGTTCGTAGATAATGGAATCATCGAGAGCACATGCGGTGAATTCATCAAAGACATAGTCATTGTTGATCGCAGAAGATGCATCACTAGGTACAACTTCACTTTCACTTTGTTTCACATATTGATCATATGGGACAATATTGTTATTACCCATATTTTCAATATTTGATTCAAAAGTTTCGTTGGTTGTACTTTGTCATGCATCTGCTGCACATCAAGATCATCATATAGCTTTAATACCTCGAGATGAGTTTGTCCTTTGATGGGCCACTTGTGGTGAAGAAGAGACCTTGGGAGACACCATTGGAGAGATGCTAGCCATAAATATTGTGTGTGCAGAGGTCCATCATCCACATCGAGTCGTAAGCATCGCAGCCACCGACTTGAAAGGCATTTTGATGATTGTGACCTATCTCCGAATGGGCCGCTCATCCACATCTCGCATCATAGGTCTTGGCATTGCCCTCAAAGAAGAAAGAAATGAATTCCTCTTCATTCAAAGTAGCACCATTGTCCCGAGCTTGAGCCAAGAACATCTTATCTCTCAAGTAATCGGCATTTTGTGGACGCTTTGAGATGTGCGCCTTGCAAAGTGTCCCTCACCACCACGCTTAAAGCATTTGATTGGCTTAGCTTGACCTTGGTTACCATTTCTTCCTCGATTCGGTTTCCAACATAACCTCTCCACCCACCTCTTCCCCGATCATATTGTCTTTCCGAATCGGTTGCACCACGATCCTTCCATCTTTAACAAAGGGCTTGATTATGTGGGTTAGATGCGTTCGAGGTTGTTGTTGGTTTGTGGAGAGAATTCATGTTTTGACTAATGAGTAGAGCTAGTTGATTAATGATGTTATCCACGTGCATCAAAGATCGCCTTGTTTGAACCGAGGATCGTGGATGAGTTTGTGATTACCATTACCCAAGGGAATGACTTGTGATGCTTTGGTTGTGATTCCAATGTTTGAGTAGAAAGTCGTTGAGTCATTAGACGAACTTGTCTCACCCCGGTTGGTTTTGAACCGATTGAGAATCAACTTTTCAAACATAGCATGTCTCTCATTCTCAAGGAGGAAGGCATAGAGTTGCTCATAGTTTGTATTCTTCAATCCTTTAGTGAGTTTCACAGATGTGACAAACTTGTGCCATTCGGGATTCATGTTGTTCACAAACTTTGAGTTCAATGAATGTTAGGCATAGTCATCTTGATGTTCCTCATGTCATTCACTAACTTATGAAATCTCACATAGTACTCATAGACACTCTCATCCGGTTTCATCTTGAAGTGCTCAAATTCATCATAGAGTTGGGATTTCTGCCTTCCATAGTTAATTTCAACCCGAGAGAAGCATCTTAACGTTATCCCAAACCGCCTTTGCATCGGTGTTATGATTGATCACTTGTAGATGTCTTTAGGAAGACCTTGAAGAACAATGTTTGAAGCCCCGATATCTCGCATCGAATCTCTTTTCTCCTCATTATCAAGCTCATTGTACATCTTAGGTCCGTCCATTCCGTAGACAGAGTACCATCTTCATTAGTATCAAGTATGTCTCTAGTCGTTTCAACTCGATATGGTCCTTCATCAATGGATTTGAGAATGTTTACACCATTTTCCTTTCCAAGACAATACAATCTGATTCGTTGAGCCCAAGAATCGTAGTCGGCCTGTCAAGCATGGGTGGATTTAGTATCCGAGCCACCGCTTGAACATCCTCGGCAACAAGATGGAGATGACGGTGGGAACAGTGGGAATGTTGGTAGACATGTTAACAGATTATACGGATTTTATAACTCTATGATTAAACCGGAAATAGATTCTTTCACGGATTTTACTAAATCAAGAGAAAACCGTAAACAATCACTCAAGTTGCTAGATGATAAAGTGCTAACTCGCTACCAAATAATGCACTAAGTCGCTAGAAATTAGTGCACTAAGTCGCTAACCCTTAACTCGCTACACGCCTAAGTCGCTAGAGTCCCAAGTCGCTAGATAGAAAGCAAGTCGCTAAGTAGTAACTCGCTCATAGACTAAGTCGCTAGCCAAATTTTGCAAGAATTGCCACACAAGTCGCTAGATATGCAAGTCGCTAAAGAGCAACTCGCCATGCACTAATTCGCTACCACAAGTCGCTAACCGTAGTGGAGAATCCACTACTTGTACTTTAACTCGCTAGATCTAACTCGCTAGATTCATAAATCGTAAGTCGCTACCAAGAAAACAAGTCCGAGAGCTAAGTCGCTAGCTTGAAAACCAAATAACATCACTTTTCAATCCAAAACAACCCAACCAAGATGATTCAAGCTACCAAATGAAAACCTAAACACTTTTGATGATTCTAAACATAAAAGTACCAACAAAATTCAAACTTTAACACAAGAAATCAACCAAATGATGCAAAACCACTAAACTTTTTCAAACTCAAAACCACCTAAAACCACTATAAATCCAAAGATGTGCAAGATATGATCTAACCATGGCTCTTGATACCAATTGTAAGATATAACTTTTCACATACACATCAAACCATAACACAAAGTGGCGAATAAGATGGAATTCTAGAGAGAAAGTTAGAGGTTTAGGGAACTTAGTGAGAGAAAGTGAAAGATATTATTATGAGCTCCAACTCTCTACCTTGGAAGGTAGAGAGTATTTATAGTCTTACATAACTCGCCACACTTTGGGTGTGGATCGTGCATACAGTGGGTAAAGACCCGTCCGTCCTCCACGGTGTTACTTAACTAAATTACTACTTAACTTAAAAGAACTACGACTACGAGCTTTTAACGATTACATATACTTGAGGTGACCGACTCTTTAATACCGGAATTTCTAATTCCTAACATACCACTAAGTACTAACAAAGAATCAAAACATGTCAGTCACACGTAACAAGTAGGAATACACTAAAACATTATGATTAAAAGAACTAGGAACATAGCAGGGCAATTAAACAAGTTAACAAGCCAGACGTCATAAGTTGAACCATTTACCCAATCAATCCGTAGCATAGATAGAAATGTAAACATGGCAGGTCAACCATAGGCAGATAGGGATACTAACGGATAGTCAAAGTTCACGAGATTAACTGAACGAAGTATACATAATAAACAGACAAAACTATCGATTACACATTAGCATGGTCAACAGACACATCAGAGGGTCACATATCAGTGAGATCACATTTCATCAGATGACAACAGGTAAACCAGACAACCGTAAAACAATCATATCATAGCAGGGTAATCAGAAATCACATAGAACATAAATAGCATAATCAAATTCCATAAACATATAATAACCCGTGCGCGAATGGAACGATAGTGGAAGTAACGGAATGAGAGTGTGATTAAAGCAATGGAATATATATATCTTGGTAGTAGAGCGAGTCATATAATGGTACCGAGTAATGAACAATTTATAGAATATGGTGCGTTGGGGAATATGTAAAGTACAGTATAGGTATATCAAAAGTGTAAGGTTGTTAAATCTACCACGAGTCCGGAACATATCATATCATATCATATCATATCATAAGTAACCATTGTATTCGGAGGATGACCTCGGAATACCATACATAATAGGAGGAGACCTCAAGAACCAATGGAGTAGCTAGCTCCCAGACCGTGAAGACGCCAGATGCACACGACATCATTCACCATATAAATCGATCATATCAAATCATATCATATCATAGCATATCATATCATAACATATCTAGGATGCATCCATACGCCCCCTGGAAACATAGTGGCCAAATCATATACATATAGTGAGCTCATAATCATATCATAATGGGGACGGTGTGCAACATCACTCGTACACACTGGAGTCATGCCATTGGTGCATCAATGACACGGTCACGTTACCTTCATGACTAGGAACACATATTTGGCTCGGGTATCAAATTGAAGGGTCAAAGCATAATCATATCATAAGGGTTCATATCAAAGTTCATATCAAAGTTCATATCAAAGGTTCATATCAAAGTTTCATATCAAAGGTTCATATCGAAGTTTCATATCAAAGTTCATATCAAAGGTTCATATCGAAGTTTCATATCAAAGGTTCATATCAAAGTTTCATATCAAAGGAAGCATAGCAAAGTCATAGGGAAGCCCTAATAAGGAGGCTTAGAGTAAAGCATAACAGTTCAAGCTAGTATCAAAAGATGTATACGAATCATGAGAAACCTTAAGAGGTAAGGTCAGAATATTTGTACCTGATTCAATAGCAAAGACGTACACAAATAGATGAAACACACGACACGTAAGATTGCTCCTTCTTCGAGGGATCTACAGAAGTGAAGGGATATTCATTTATTAGACGAGGTTAAAGTGTTTTACTCCAGATTAAGTCCTTTAGGTTTTATAAGAGTCTTTCCATTTTTAGTAAGTTTCCCGTTTTAGTAACTTTACGAATTACAATGACAATTTATTAAACTCAAAGCTTAATGTTACCAATATCATGGTTTAGAGTTGATTGTGTCAATTTTCCAAAGATTAGGGTCTAATATGACAAGTTATAAAAGTAAAAGGTTTGCATGCGAAAATATCAAAGTTTCAAGGTCTAAAATGAAAATAAGTATATATAAATCAAATGTAATTAGTGCTTCCAAATTGTCTTCTACGCATTACATTACATTTTACGTATACATGTTTCGATCCATTTTCAAGGTCGCTCGCGGTTCAAATGGCTAACCTTTACGACCAATTAATCATATCATTCGACTAACACCCGACTCACTTATCACGACATGCTTTCAAAATACAAAATGACTCAACCGTTTTTCCCGCGATCACCTTTAAACTTACCCCCCCCCCAAAAGACGTTACATACATGAACTATACTTGTTATCACTTGAAAAAAACATGCAATATCTGATGGTGTGCGTGCATAAATTCATGACCCAAGTACATGTGTTTTAAAGACATCTCATAATACTGCAACTCACACACACGACACAAAACTTAAGCTATGATATACATGTGTTTTAATATTCCATTTTAGCGTGATATGAAATAGATGAAACATTTATATGTCGTGCGATGTAGGTCGAAACATAATCAAAACAACAAGTAATTGGTTCGAACATATGGTCTTTCGAATTCAATATTTCATGTGACCTTTAACGTATCATTCATGTGAGGGTTTTAACGTGAACATGCACTCGAATGGAGACCCATTTCACAAATCAATAATCAAAGAAAATAAAGGAAAGAAAAGTGAGACGAGATGATGATACTAGACATTACCCTTGTAGCGTGAACGTGAGATGAAACAAGAATCAGGAACCAAACCCACGGCCAGAAAACTTTCGACCAAAAGCAAGCAACTACGACCAAAGTCTCCTTTCAACTAAAACACAACCACAGCTTGAACCAAGCAAAGACCACGATTAAATGCCCTTCTTAACACCCTACTGAATCACCCTTTTCTCGCCATGAAGTCGAATGGAAGGAGAGGAAATAATTTGTGCCGTCACTTTTGTTTTCTAGGGTTTTAGTGTGTTTTATTGAATGTGATTAGGTAAGTTACAATGATAGAATAAAAGGAATAAATTGGGAGTTATGGGGATCAATATTCGGCTGAGATTAGGGGGAAATCACAACTGATATTTACTTTCCAAAGTCAAATATGATGGGCCTTTTTAAGTTGATTGCAATGCTATGAAATTTTTCGGCCCATGTAAAAATATTAATGTATACAATGTATTTTAAACGTAAGCGTAACGATTTTATTTATCTTGTATGGATTACATATTTACGAGTTAGGTCATAAACGTATTTGATGAGCTTGACGTGTTTTACGTATTTTATAAATATTAAGTTGATGGCAAAATAGTCTTTTCACGCGTTTAAGATTTTTAGGGTTTTACACATACTCAACCTCATCCTTGATCGCATCAATACCATCACTCATCAAAACCTCCATCCATAACCTTATGCAAGCATGGAAGGAATCACTACTACTATTTTCTAATTTTAGTATTTTTTTTTTGTCATTTTCAAGAACAAGTCTTGTTCTTATTTTTACATGCTTGTAAGTGGCATAAATACCACTACAATTTGTTGTTTTATTACAAGGCATTGTTTACATACCTTGGATCCCAAACTTGATTCTCGGCAATCACAAGATTATTTAAGCATGTAACTAACCTCTCTTTTTGTAGGATTTTTATTTTCTTCACTTGACGCCCCAAACAAGGGGAGCTACCGTCGAGGGAGTAAGAAATCGTGAACTACTTTTCTTCCAAGGTTAACTTTTGTTTAGACAAAGGGAGAAGAAGTAAAACTTAGGGGCTTTCGACTTTCAAAATTTACATCTATTCTTAAGTTTTACTCATCATAACATTATGTTTTGTCATCAACAAAAAGGGGGAGATTGTTAATACAAATAAACCGTAAAAACGTTTATTAATATTTTACGATCTCTTTGTGTTTTGTTGACAACAAATATAATGTTATCCTAAGTATAATTATAAGGATACATGTTAGTTTTGTAAAGCATTTACATATAGCCATTTAAATATAAAAATGTAGTAATTAAGCATTTGTTGTAATAGTTTATTAGGATGGGTAAAAACCATAACCCATGGACCATAACCCATGGATCTTAACCCATACCCAAGAAGACTAGATACAATGTATACTTAGATACATTCAATCTAAAGATAACCCATGGACCAACCCATAACCAAAAACCCATGGGCAAGAGGCGTTCCACGGATCCCTAGGATTACACTAGACGGATCCCAGTGGAAGGGATCCGTGGGATCCGAGGAGCGATTGAAGAATTTTTCCTATAAATAGAGAGCCATTTCTTTATTCTAACTCACCCCTCTTCTTACTAAATCTCTCATACACTCTCATTCTCTTCTAACATATAGATCACTTGATCTAGAGAGTTGTTCTTCTTTTCTTTCTATTGTGATCCTCATATAGGTCCTTCTCTAAGGCGAGATCACGAGCATTCTACAAGTCATCCAAGCAAGGGGTCCTTGATTGATATGTCACTCTGCAAGATTTCTGTAGCAAAGATCTTGTATTTGATATTTCACATATTTGTTGTGTAATAGTCGTGTTGGTTTGGTCCACCGTGTTACGGACTCGGTATCTAGCTTTGTATCGGAAAAAGTGTAGGCAACGTTGTAAAGGATTCTCCGCCAAGTGAAGGAGTTTGTTGACATAGTGCTTGAACTCTCGAGTAGGTGACTCGGGAGTGGAGTAGGCAAGGAAGGTGTCCTTGTGGCAGAACCACTATAAATCGGTTGTGTCATTTCTATCCCTTAACTTTATTTATTTGCTTACATTATTATTAGATATATCGTTCTCAACATCCATAAGATCTCACATATTAACGAATCTAAAGTTTTTGAAATCAACTTAAATTCGGCAAAACTATTCAACCCCCCCTTCTAGTTTTCCACAGACATGAAACTGAGATAAGATATATTGGAATTTGTTATACTTATATACGAATCTGTCTTCACAGGATGAATCTAGAAGGAAGATTACCAAGTGGTTAGAGATTGTTATGCTTATGCAATTTAGGGGGTGTTTGGTATACTTATATACGACTTTGTCTTTAGAAGGTGTAGAGATTGTTATATACGATTTGGTATATAAGTTTTATATAAGTATACCAAAATCATATATAAATTGGGTACTAAATTGGTTAGAAGACAAAGTCGTATATATGTATACCAAATACGTCCTTATGATATTATAAGTATATCAAATTCGTACATAACTATACCAAATACGTACTAAACTGAAGATTACCAATGATGATCCTCATGTTGTTACAAGGTATTAGGTGGTTGTTTGGGTAAGCTGGTATTAAGTGGTTAGAAGTTTATTATATCAAGGCGCCATTAATTATACTATGTTTTTTTTCCTGGTCAGGTGTATGGATGTCTACCATGTATTTTATGCAATTTAGGGTAAGCTTATATCAAGTTCTTGAATGTTTATTCTATCTTGGAAAAACTTTTAACCACTTAAAAAGTGTTTGGCTAAGCTAAATGACAAGGGTTAAATCATTCTTTAAAACAAAATAATCTAATAAGCAGAAACTCTTAGGATTGACGCTTTTTACTAACATATAAGCTTACCCCAAACGCCCCTTAATATAGATAGATATTACTAATTTTACGGAATTCGTAGAAGAACATCTTCTACCTATTGAATTTGAAGTTTCGTTCATGTTTTAGGTAGCAGTGGTTAACAATTGGTTCACTACACACTGGCTCACATTGCAGCAATTCGGGAGAGAAAAACACGAGCGCAGGCTAAAGCCCCTGCATAGCATAACCCGAAACCTGCAGAAAATATGGTTTTATAGTCATCGAAAATGCACCTTCATGCTACCAAGTTCTATCCAACAGTTACAAGTGAGACTTGTTGGAATCACTCTAAACTAGATTTCAAGTGTTAGTAATTAATATGTAATAGTTAGCTTAATATGGCTTTTATGTTAGTAATCATGCCAAGGCTTATGTAGAAAGCCCATGAGCCTTGGCCCAATCCCATAAAGGAAAGGAAGGGAACTTGCATGTTGCCTAGTTCCTTCCTATAAATAATCTTGTAAACCCTCACTTGAGGGTTGGTTGTTCAATTCACTCATTCACTCTTACGCATAACTCTTCATTATATCATTCGTGTGTGTGTGTGTCTTGTTCATCCGATCATCTTCTTATCTATTTCTTATATTGATGCTTGTGTTATGAATATGGTGACCTAACGATGGTATCATTCGCCAAATAGTTGGGTGAAAAGGTTTTTGTTTTGAAGTTATTTTGGTCTTACGCGTAACTCACGGTTCTCAAACTTTGTCACGCTTAAAAACTTAATTTTACACTTTTCAATCCAAGATTCTTGTACTTTCAACGTTTTAGGTGTTAAAATATCATTTTTGGCAAAAGTTTGAACTTTACGTGTATTTCATTGATTTTAAGCTTGTTTTATACGTGTATACTTTTTATGCGTAAGGTGTTTCTAAGTTTTGGATCATCAAGTTTCACACTTTTGTGCTATTTTGGTGATATTGAACATGTCTCATCACAAAAATCGGTTTAGAATCACTTTGGGCTAAAATCGGTTTTGGTTAAGTTTTACGCGTAACTAAACCCTAAAGTTCGCATAACTTTTCCTTGGATCGATCTTGAGTTTTCGTGGTTTACTCGGTGTTTTCTTGCTTGGATAAGCACGAAAACACTTCGACTTTGGATATCCTTTACCTTTGTGATAGTGTAAAAGATTTTTAGGCAAAACCTAATTTTACGCATAAGCTCACTCTTACGCGTAGAACTCTTTACGCCTAAGCAATCTTACGCCTAAGCCTTGCCTTACGCATAAGCTAATCTTACGCATAAGTTTTCTCGCCTAACTTTCGGTTTACGCCTAATCTTAGTGTTTCTCATTTCTTACGCGTAAGCTAATCCTACGCGTAAATATCACTTTTACAGCGTAAGTTTGGTGTTTTACGCCTAAGTGTTACTTTGCCTTAACTTGGTTTCTACGCCTAAGGATACTTCATCAACAACGTTTCATTCGACTACAAAGATCCATTTAACAACACAAGTTTTCAACATGTCTCAACCACCATACTCTAACTACTTTCCTTACACGTATAATCAACAACAACAACAACAACTAAGTCCACAACATCAACAATTCAATCAACAACAACAAATTTATCAACAACAATTCAATCAACAACATTATCCACAACAAGGAGCAATTCCACCTCAAATGGTTCAACCACCACCTAGTCTTCAAGTACAACCTTACACAAACGTTTACAATCAACATCCATCCAGGAATACTATGAAGGAACCGACTTGGTTTGCAAAGATGTGTGAAGCTTTAAGTAGCCAACAATCCATTCATGAGGCGGGATCACTTGATAGACCTCCAATGCTCACTCCGGAAACTATGATCAATGGGTGATTAGGTTCTTTAGGTTTTGTGATCTAAAGAAGCCACATGGAAAGTTCTTAAAGAAGGTCATCTTGGAAGGTCCATTTCGGATGCCTATTCTCGTTACACCGGAGATCCAAATGCTATTCCACCAAGAGATGATCTCACAAACATTGCAGCTGTCGTGACCTTTACGGTGATGAACTTCTACACTCTGGCGATGAGCTAGCAATGCAATATATCCTTTTAGGATTACCCAATCAATCCTTGAAGTGTTGATGCTCAAAAGGCGCAAAAGATGTGGGAACATATTCATCTTCTCATGGAAGGCCTTGAACTTAATCAAGAAGATATGGAATCCAAAATTTACTTGGCTTATGAACACTTCATGATTGAACCGGGAGACATTAGAGTCATATCATCATCGATTCTCGACATCATTAATGACTTGGACAAACACAACATCATCATGCCAAGAATTCTTTGTTAACACTAAGTTCCTAAGTAGTCTTGGTCACGAGTGGGAAAAATATGTCATTTTCATCCGTCAAGCGAAGAATCTTCATCATGCTACTTACGGATTGTTGTACGACTATTTGAAACCACATCAAAAGAAGTTGACAAAGAAAGGGTTATCCGTGGACAAACTGTTTCACCATCACTTCGGACAATCAACAACTTGCTTTGTGGGCTCAAACTAGTTATCCTCCTCAACCCGCTCCTCGACCGCTCCTACCAACAATTACACCATATGATCCGTCACGGCAACAATCTCAACAAACTCAATTGGTTCCATACAACAACAACAATGATCAAGCACTACGGTGAAGCTAATGAGGACTCGAAGCTTTCGATGCATTGCAACAAGGATTTGTTATGATTGCTAAAGCCTTGGCGGTATACAAACAAATCCAACAATCGCATTCGCTCCTCATCAAACACAAGGAATCGGTTGTTGTGAACAATGGACGTGTTGAAGTTGAGAATCGTGGTTATGGTCGTCGGATGGGAGGAGGTCAAGGGTTTAATGCTATGGGAAGGAATAACATGGGTGCTCCACAACAACAGAGAGCTCAAGTGGTTGAGCAGGAAATGCTCGAGAATGGGATGAATGGTCTTATTTGCTACAAGCTGTAATGAGAAGGGTCACTGGCTAATGCATGCCCTAAGCCGAGAACTAGAGGCGGTGCTTATCACAAGGAAGCTTTACTTTTGGCTCTTAAGGATGAAGGTGGTGGAACCCTCACAACCAAAGAACGAGCTTTATGGCGGATGCAGACTCGGATGATGATATGGAGGACTTGCGAGGCTAATGCGTGATGATGTTGATGGCACAAATGCAAGCTCTCCACATGAGTGACACAGGCCCGGTGTATGACAACGATGGCTTGTCTCAGTACCGAACAAACCATTTTCATCAGCGATCTAATATCTCGGCCAACATCCGAATCGAGCGAGGCTCGGAATGTTCAACATGAGTCGTCCGCATCTCGATCGGCGATTCTCAACTTGACCCGTAGTTACATTTGACGATCAAGATGACCTTATGGTTACCTTTGATACTCAAATTGACTCGTGGTTATACTTGAGGATACGAATAGTGATCATGTTGTGACTCGCGTTGAACATGTTGAACTTTTGCCTAATCCGGATATTGACCTCTTACTTAAAGATTATCAATCCCAAATGGATAAATGTCGTTCATCAAATCGGCAATTGCATAGTAAAAATGCTGTTAACGGGGATATTGAATGCTTAAAGCGGCAACTCAATTTTTCAAAACTCAAGAAAAGCGTGAAAAAGGTTTTGAAGTCGCTTTTGCTAAATCACACCAAAGCGAAAAATCTTTAGAGCGACAGTTAAGTGATCTAGCCGCATCGAAGAATGCTTTGTTGTCTCAACTAGAACAATGAAACATGAACATACAAAACAACTTAACGCTCTTACTTTGGAAACTCAAAAGCCAAGGTGAGTTGTTAAATTGTCAAAAGCAGTTCTCTGCATACAAAAAGCATTCAACGAAGCGAATAGATGACCATCTTGAAGAAATTGTCGACTTACAAAACAAACTCAAAGAGTTTGAAATGTTGTTTATAAACATGGTGAGTCAATCACAACAATTCAAAAGTTTACTTTAAAACCCAATCCAAATGGATATGGACGAATCTTGCGATTACAAACCAAAGCTTTCAACTAAAGCATTCAAACCAAATCACGAAGTTTCGGTCGAGAATACAAAATTGATGATTACATTATGAGTGTTGTTGAATATCATCGTCAAGAGGAATTAGATGCGAGAAGGCGAGTCGATCAAAATTAGAAAATGTTGTTTATAACAAACCATTCAACTATTCAAAAGCCGTCACTTCGTCCCACCAAAGGATTCTTCTAACACACCTAGGATTATCACAAAAGCGTCGAGTCTTCTAATGTTGCTCCCCAACCAAATTATGCACAAATTTATGGTCCTTTACCTTCACTCGGTGAAGTAAATTCAAAACCAAAATCGTCAAATTCTCGGATATTTCGACATTTTCACTTCGACCTCAAACTTTTAGAGCGTGAGATTGAATTTCATTACGAAATAAAAGTTGAACATTTTCAATCGCCTCGGTAGCGAGAACAAAGAGATATTTTTCAGAAAATATTTTTACCCCATGTTAAAAATTTGAAAAATTGTGCATTATATTGGGAAAGGAATTTCATAAGGAACTTGGATTGATAAAAATCGTTTTCGAGAAAACCTGAAACATCTATTTCAAATACAAAGCGTAAAAAGAAAATGTTACGAAAAGATGTTGATCGACTCTTGGGCGATGTTATCGTCTTGATATCCATAATGTTGTGTTATTGCATTCTTTGCCATATGCATCGAGTATATCTCTGCGATTATTGTTGATTCTATTGAAATTGTTGAGAATCGATAATGTGCATCGGATCGAGTCTTTAAAAGTTGAAAATGAGCGATTGTTAAGCGAACTTTCAAATGCAAAGCGTCGTCTTCAATGGTGTCAAAAGATTGTCAAAATCGTGAACTTTCTCGCAAAACAAAATCACTCGATTGCGCTCAAAATCTTTTGATCCTAAAATTGAGCAAGCTGGATGATCAAAGCGTGTCTTTGAAATGTCAAATCTCAAAATATGAACAAGAACTTGCAAAAGTTAAAAGGAATATGGTGTCATATTTGATTTACTCAAACAGACTCGTGATGAAGCATCAAACGAACTTGATCATTATCTTGCACACACTAAAGAAGTCATGAATTTTTAGAAATCTTAGTTACGAAAATCAAGATTTGTTGCACACTATCATTGAGTTAAAGAAAAGTTAGGAAAGTATGAACAAGTTCATATTAGCAACATTAAGAAACTTGCACTGTAACATTTAGAAAAAGTGACCTAGAATGCCTCTTGACAAACCACAAGATACTAATGTGTTTCCTCTCTTGAAGCAGGAATAGTTGCCTCTTTTCCCAGCGTCCGCACTTCACGACCTAGGAGCAATACAAGGAAGAATAGGAAGTTGCGACCTAAGAAAAGATCAATAAAGAATCTTTGAAGTAGAAGAACACCTAGGACTTTGAATAAGACTCATGTTGCATCCACTTTAGATATTGCGTCGACAAATGTAATGGAAAAAGTGTTGTAACGAATGTTGAACCTTTAAGTACTTTTGATATTGATCTGAAGCTTCTTGTGTTATTTGTCGTAAAAGTATGCTTTCGATTGTCATGATAAATGTGTTGCTAAAGCTATCTTGTCTCGTTTAAGGAATCCTAAAAGCGGAATACCTCTAGGCCCACTCATGCTTCTAAGTCGTGCTTGGTAAACCGCCTCTTTAGATTCTAAGAACCGCATTGATGTCCTTGTAGCTTCATTATCACCTCAAGGAATGTAGTACCACCTAGTGCATTCACTAAGACTAAAGCAAAGACTAGTTGGAGATGGCGAAATGGATACATAATACACTAGGATTTAAATGGATGCCTAAAATCATTGATGTGTGTATTTCTACTATAAGCGCTTGGAACCCTCTAACTCTTGGGTTCCACATCTACTTCTATTCCATCGTGTAAATGCATGTGTAATGCGGTGATCTGAGATCATCCTGGATTGTTGATAGCGGATGTTCCCGACACATGACGATGCAATCTTAAGCTGTTATCAAACTTTATTGCAAAGTTCATTGGCTTTGTCGAGTTCGGGAATGATCACTTGCGACTATCATGGGCTCGGAGATTACATCAATGGCAACATCGAAATTAGCGGGGTTTATTATGTGGAAGGCCTCGGTCACAATCTCTTCTCGATCGGTCAATTACGTGATGGAGATTTGGAAGTTGCTTTTCGGGAGAAAACTTGTTTCATTCGTGATCTACAAGGAAGCGATCTTATGTACGGCTCTCGCAATTCAAGTCTCTACACAATCTCCATGCAAGACATGATTGCTTCATCTCCCATCTGTCTACTTTCAAAGGCAACATCAACAAAATCTTGGCTATGGCACCGTCGTCTCTCACATTTAAACTTTCAAACCATAACCAACCTTGCTCGATACAAACTTGTTGAAGGTCTCCGAGATTCCGATATTCTAAAGATCACCTTTGCTCGACTTGTGAACAAGGGAAAAGCACTCGTGCTCATTTTCCTTCAAAGGTGGAACACGACTCTCGACATGTGCTTCATCTTCTTCACATGGATTTGTGTGGCCCGATGCGTGTGCAAGCGATTAATGGCAAACGCTACATCTTGGTAATCGTAGATGACTACTCAAGATGGACTTGGGTCTACTTTCTTGAAGCAAAGATCAAGCTCCACGAGATGATCATCACCTTTCTCACGAAAATACAAGTTCGACTCGGAACACGGTCGACAAATCGAGCAGACAAAGGCGAATTTGTGAATCAAACTCTTCGAGAATTTTATGAGAAAGTGGGAATTGAGCATCAAACATCTATTGCGCGTACACGAGAACAAAGCGGAGTTGTTGAAAAGCGAAACCATGCGTTAGTGGAAGCTGCAAGAACGATGTTAATCAATGCTAAACTTCGGATTACTTATGGGTGAAGTTGTATCAGCGCATGCTACACTCAAAATCGATCAATGATTACAAAGCATACAACAAAACACCTTTTGAGCTTATCCACAACCATAAACCAAATCTAAAACACTTTCATGTATTTGGATCCCTTTGCTATCCAAATAATGATCGTGATGACTTTGGAAAGCTCAAAGCCAAAGTGACATTGGAGTCTTTATTGGATATTGTGAAAATTCTAAGGGTTACGGATGCGGAATCGTCGTACAAAGCGGGTTATGGAAGCGATTCATGCAAATTTCGATGAGCTTACGAGATGGCTTACGAGCATAATGACTTGGAACCCGGTCACAACCGTTTAAACTTCCCTCAAACCCCATCATCGGTGAACCAAGCCCCGACTTACTCGTCAACAAATGGAAAAGCTATTTGCTCATTGTTTAGTGATGACATTGATGAGCGTGCTCGGTGTATCCAATGTTTCCATTGCTCAACGATCATATTCCAATACGATACACTGCTACAACAACTACTGTTGAAGAAGCACCACCGATTGACTCTACAACAGCAGTTGAACAAGCGCTTCCAGCGACGTTGAACCGGTGATGATGTTACGAACAATGAAGTACCCCACTGCGATTTTGATCCAAATCGTTCTTTAACCCGTTTGCTAATGAAGCTGCTGCACGATGTTGCGGAATCATCTACAAGCCATTTGAATCCTCAAAATCGCACAATGTATACCAACATCAACCCTCGACACATCGTTGGACAAAAGACCATCCTCTTGAGAACATTATTGGTAACCGAATCAACCGATCGTAACGAGACAACGTCTTCACACGGATGGTGAACATTGCATTTATGCACTCGCTGTCTGCTAATCGAACCTAAAAACATTAAAGGCGCAATGACAAAAGACAAGCTGGATTGAATCCATGCAAGAAGAACTCAACCAATTCAAGCGTCTTGAAGTATGGGAAGCGGTTGAAAGACCAACATGGGTCTCGTCATTGGTCTCAAATGGATTTGGAAAAACAAATTGGATCTTTGAAGGGGCGTGTCGAGAAACAAGTCACGTCGGTGGCTAAGGGTTATAGGCAGGAAGAGGTATTGACTTTGAAGAATCATTCGCTCGGTTGCTCGTCTTGAGGTTGTTCGGATCTTTCTCGCGTTCGCGGCTCATATGAATATAACGGTCTTTCGGATGGACGTCAAAGCGCTTTTACGAATGGTCAAGCTGAAAAGCGGTTTATGTCGACCGACCCGGAAGGATTCGTTGATCGAGTTCCCGAACCATGTCTACAAAGCGAACAAAGCTCATGCGGACTCAAACAAGCTCCTCGGGCGTGAGTGCGATAAGTTATCATCCTTCCTCATTGCCAATAATTTCACCAAAGGTTCGGTTGACCCTACTCTTTTCATACAATATCACGGGCACACATCTTAATTGTTCAAATTTATGTGGATGACATCATTTTGGGTCAACACATAAAAGTACTCAATCGCTTTTGCAAAACTAATGACAAAACATTTTGAAATGTCCATGATGGGTGAACTTACATTCTTTCTAGGAATGCAAGTTCATCAATCACCCGTGGTATTTTCTTGAGTCGGTCAAATATGCCCTTGAGCTGTTAAACAAATTTGGAATGCAAAGCTGTGACACCTATGCCACACCAATGGCTCATACCAAGAAGCTAGCTGATTTACATGGGAAATTGGTGGACCCTACCAAATACCGTAGTATCATTGGGTCTCTCATGTATCTAACGACTAGCGGACACGATATTGTTTTTGCCAGTATATCTTTGCTCCGTTATCGATCGAGACCAAGCTGAAACCCACCTCTACGAGGCTAAAAGAATCCTCCGATACATCAAGGGAACCATTAACTTGGGGATCCGGTATCCAGAAGGATTACGGTTTTGAACTAATAGCTTTTTAGAGACGATCACGCGGGATGTTTAGATTCACGGAAAAGTACTTGAGGAGCATTACAATTTCTTGGTGATAAAGCGGTGTCATGGCAATCGAAGAAGCGGATTGTACATCGTTGTCCTCAGCGAGCGAGAATATGTAGCCATGTCGGCGTGTTGTGCTCAAGTCATTTGGATGAGAACACAACTCAAGACTATGGTTACGTGTTGTGAGAATCGATGTCTTTGCGACAATCGAGTGCTATTGCGATCTCGTGCAACTCTGTTCAACATTCGAAATCAAAGCACATCGATCTTGATATCATTTCATCAAGGACCACGTGGAGCAGTCTTGTTGAATTATACTTTGTGGTCTTGAATACCAATTGGCGGATCTCCTCACCAAAGCCTTAGCTCTGCTAGGTTTAATGAGTTGGTCCACGGATTGGTATGCGGTGTTTGACTCGAGAGGCTGGATGAACTCTTAAAACATTCTTAAAACCGATCAAACACCAAAACCTCTTTTGTAAATATTTTTCAAAACAAAATACAAAATTATAAAATCGATAAAACAACAAAAATATTCTTCTATCTATATTTCTTTTAACATGGCAAGTACAAACCTTCCGTCAACACTTTAATCTTTCAAAATTGGTATTTTCTCGATCAAGTGTTGAGGGAGAAAGCAAATATTTTCGGTTTCATAAAACCTTGTACTTGCATGTTACCTTATCCGGTTGTTTCTTTAAAAATGGTGGTCACATTTACGGTTTTCGACACTCCTCGAACTAATATTTATAAAATTTCATTATTTCTTAAGTCGAGGGGAGTGTCGTCAAAGTTCTTTCAAATATTCTCGTTTGGTAACCAAAATGGAAGTTATGGGTATTGGTTGTAAATGGTTAAGGTGGAAGGACTAAAAGCGTCAAAAGCTCAAACTTTTTAACAAAATATCTCTTCCACATTAACTTCACCTCATTTACTTCCCAACTACCCAATCCTACGCATAATATTCATCAAACAAATCCGTGTTTTGATCTCTTATCGTAAGTGTTTTATCAATCTTTGGGTTAAAACAAACATGGGTTTTGATTTGTTTGAGAATCCAACGGTTCAATATTGTGTTTGAGGAAGATTTGTGTTCTCGCGTGGCCGTGAACACAAATGCTTCATTGGTGTGTTTGGACTAATAAAAATGATGTTAAAAGGCTCAAATGTTCTTATTATAAACGTTTTCATCATTCAAATCCACCCAGAAACATGAATTGGACGATTTTCAATTTAGGGTTCTTAAGCGTAAGTTTGGGGATCTTCAATTGTGAAAGTTTCTGGTTAAAAAGACAGTCATATGATGTTGTTTACAAGTTTAATTGACCATATCCATGCTTGGAATTTACCCAGAAACACTAATTGCTTATAAATTGGAAATTAGGGTTTATGTTCATAAGAATTGGGTATTTTTATTTGCTTAGATTTTGATGTTATAACTTGGATAAAACAACTCTCTAGGCTTCTTAGACTTACCAGAACAAGTTTAGTGCATTTCCCATGGTTAAATTGCTTACTCGTAATTCTTAAGATTTAGGGTTTTGAGTTTCTGCGTAACTAGTATTTCTCGCATAAGCGAATGAATGTGTTTCCATGATTAGACACGAAAAGGATTGGATATAGATGATAATGTTGGTGTTATGATGAATTTATTTTAGGTTTCAACGTGTGTATAACTTAGAATCAAGGTTACTTGCCATCTACGCATAAGGATCACCTTACGCGTAGCATGTTATCGTAAGAGAAATCTTCTGGCGTAACGTTTACGCGTAAGGTTCTACATTGGGGACTACGGCGTATCACTGTGAAGGATATCGTGTGATAACCTCTACGCATAAGGTTCACTCTTACTGGTAAGCCTTGCGCGTAGGATCAGGTTCCATATCGCTTCTGGCGTAAGCTCTACGCATAAGGCCCTCTTTTCTTGGGCGTAATATTTCTTCTGCGTAAAGTCAAGAAGTCCCCACGCATAAGCTTACGTTTACGCGTATAATCACTCATGTTTACGCATAAGCTTGCCATTTCTCGCCTAAGCCTAGTTTTAACCTTAATTATGAATTGTTTCGCGTGCAAACTTGTAAATAAATAAATCATAGCATACGAAACCAATAATGTCACTAATAAGCTTAAATGTTTAATAAGTTGTGAAAAATAAGTGAAAACATAGACTTTAAAACTTGAAGTTAATCAACTCACGAAACTTATCACGACGTCTTTGGACTATTGGACTAACAAGTGACATTGGACTCGTAACAATCATCGACATATCACATTCAATAATTAGACAATAAAACCAGCTGTTGACTAACGTAATGTCTTTCGATATGTTGGTTCTTTTGGCTAAATATCTTTCAGATCATGACATGGGCGCTCAAATGCAAAGCGTGGAAGCACCAAGCGTTCTCACCGTTGAAGATATCTTCCTAATGGCTATCCAATGAAGATCGGAAAGAATAACCTTCGTGTTGATTTTGATAGTCTCACCGCTCGAGTCTTCTTGTTTAATAGTTGTGGACATTACGAAGAATCACCCTTATCGAACATGCTCACCAATTACGCTTTCTGATCTTGGAGATCTACATTCACGATTCGGCATACAATGCGAAAGATCAAAGGTCAAAATGTTGTGGCGGTGACGCTCGACCACAAACAAGTCACCATCACACCGGCGAGACTTAAGGTTGTTCTTCTCATTCACGTCATCGAGCCAACCGAATACAATGCCACACCAAGCGAAGAGGGCGTTACGCAATTCATGATCGACATTGGTTATGGCGAAGCTACGGGAGTAATCACAAAGCATTCATCGTGGATCTTAAGAATATTCCTCGACCATGGAGAACCTCTACATTATCATCACCAAATCCGTTTACGGGCGTGATAGTGGTTATGAGCATCCCAAGCTCATGGAACTACGGATCTTTTGGGCTTTGGTCAACATGAAACACATTGAAGTTGAAGCTACGATATGGGACGACATGATGTCTTTCCTCAAAAGCTTGGCTCCAAGATCCCATATATCGGATATACCAAACTGTTGATCCAAAGAGCTCTAGGGTATAATCGATATCCCCGAGAACCAATGACCCCAACAATCACTCCATGTTGTATGAGCCTACACTCGCGATCGATTTAAGGAATCTACAACAAAGAAACAAGGTGCGGTGTTGCGGATCACCTTCTAGCGATGCGGTCAAACAACTTTATTCATACAAAAGGTATCGGTAGCGGTTGATGAAGGCAAAGTAGGTTTTCTTGATGAAAAGTCCTCGGTACACCTACTAGGAAAACCGGGAGGCGGTGCGGGGAGTGTTACAAGCGAGAGTCGAGAAAGTTTCCTAAGAGGTGCATACTCTCAAAGGAAAGTTCCTCTAAGGAAGCCATTCCTATTCCTATTCCCAAGCACGAACCGCAACAAAAGCTAGTGGATGAAAGCTCGAGAATCTTGAATCGAGACGAAGAGGTCTTCTACTTGAAACTCCAACCGATGACACACAAACAGTAGTAAAACCTCCCGGTCAAAAGATGATAAAGGAAAAGGAAAACTCACGTGCTTGAGCATGATAAGGAAAGTTACGAAGAAGAACCATTTGATGAGGAAAAAGATTATCAAAAGAAGTTGAAGAACCTCGGACTCAAATATCTTGTCGATGAATTCGTAAAGGATCAAACTCGTGGCCCGGAGGGTCAGTGGTGGAACTCAAGCCACACCGGTTCCGATGCGGTTAATCAACCCGATAAGGAAGCGGTACCACCATCACCCCGAACAACAACAAAAGCGGATAGAGGATTCCATCAACTATGACATAGAGGAACCGGACATGGAAAATTGAGAAAACTCTGGTGATGATACTAAAGGGTGATGAAGCGGCTAAGTCGGAAATGATGAAGATCTTGATTATGATAATTTTCTTCTTGATAGCCCGAGCGCTCAAGGAAGAAACTTCGAGCCACCTAAGGACCCAGGTCACCTCATGTCTCCTCATCATCGGACTCGTCTTCTCACTCTTCACCTCCACCATCCAAAGGAACAACAAGATCCACATCTAAATCGTGAAGAAACCAAGCGACTCTTGGATATCCGGGCTAAAACCAAGATTGTCAAAGCTGTCAAGCGGTCGGGAAGAATGGCGTGACCAACAAGAAGTTGAATCAACTAGGTAGCGGTATCAATCTTCTACATGACGAGATAGACAAGATGTCAAGTGAAAGGGAGTATATCCGAAGTTCATGCAGCGTGATGTCAAGGGGGCGAGCGAAATGATTAGGGGCTATACTCACAAGTTCCTACTCGACCTTTGTTCACGGGTTACAAGGAGATGTTCACAGACGACTCTATCCAAATCTCATGAAATTGGTCAAGCAAACAATGCAATCCACTCCGGTAACAATGACGATCAATCCAATGGAGCTGCGGTTCTCTCGATGCGAGTTGATTTCCAAGTTGGTTCTACAAATGTCTCGGCGATCGCAACTTTCACCTCGATGAAAGTAAACTATTTGAGGCACTCTTGGAATATCAACTCAAGACTTCATGCAAGGAGCAAGTGAAGGCCTAAGCGTCAGAGGCGATGAAGATAAGGATAAAGATAAAGATACGAGCCTAAGCGCCCAAAAGCGGTGAATCATCCTCCATGCCACCTCCACCCCAAAGGACTCCAAGCTGCAAGAAGATCTCCACCAAGCTCTGTTGACAAACCTCGGGACTACGAGTTACCACCCAGACGAGAGAAAACCGGTGATTATTTGAATACTTTGGTGGTGACGATGAGGAAGTCCTTGAGCCCCAACAACAACCCACTCTCCCGCTTGACAAAGAAACTAGCATCCTCATCTAGGCCAAGAAGAAGAAGAAGTCGCCTAAGGGTGATGTCGTCTCATGGCTGAGCGAAGATGACACCGAGTATGTTGGTTCTCTACACTTGTTGATGCTACTCCGCCCTAGCGATGATCAAGATATGGTAGAAGGTCGAACATTGGAGCATGCTAAGTTACTTCAAGAAAAGTTTGGGTGAAGAAGATGACCAAGTCGAGTTAAAGCATCAAGAATGAAGCCTTTCAACTACTCAAAACACTTCGGAAAGTGCTATTGAAGTTGAATATCATCTTGAAAACATAGCACGAGCCATGTCTAACAACATTGATTGGCTCAACCACAAGCAAACATTGACTTCACCGAAATGACAAGGCTCCATACTACACCGGTGGACCATACCTCTACCAACGATTGTGACGGATCAACCTAAGATTCCATTCCGATACTTCTTCAACAATGACACGGAATTTCTTCTACAGTAGCGATGGTTCAAAGAAATATGCTACATCACTTACACTTCCGGTCCGTGACCATATACTCAACTACATAGCCATCGAGGAAAAGGCTACTCACATGTTTGCCAGCAGCGTGGAGAGAGTATGACATTGATGCAATGTATGGGATTCACCATTGGTAGGAGCGTCGAAGAATCTACTACAAAAGCTGCCGGTTGAAGGTCTAAACATGAAGTGTATAGTGATAAAGGGATCGTTCTTTGTTAAGCATGTAGCTCTCTCGTCTAAATGGGATTACACTTTCCTCAAGAATATCGTGGTCAAAAGACAAGGCGAAAGGGACTATGATTTACGTGAAGCGGACTTTCGAATTTGTCTCTCAGCGACATTGAAGATCATGCCTTGCCAAGTGCAGGGAAGAATGAGACAATTCTTGTTGAAATCAACGTGAATACATCAAGTCCGTGCTCATCTTCATCGAAGCATAGTGATCCGAGGCGTGTAGAAGACTTGCAACTTGCCGTTGAATCGTATCAAACACGTGTCAACTTCACGGACCTCGGCTAGAACTTCGACATCAACCATCTTCCACAATACACTCTCATCGACAAACCGTTTGGAGTAGTTTACCGTAGTGAACTACATAGCAACTTGATGGCGTGTAGAGATCTTCATAAGTTTGGAGATCACACCTTGAAGAAAGTCGAGGATGGGTTAGCTTATCGGTTAAAGGAGATACATGAAGGCATCGGGTCGAAGAAGAGATGGAATTCTAAGGAGAAAAGGGATGTTAAGAGGATCATCACTCGGATCGATGAAAGGTTGTCTGAAGGGACGATTTAGAACATTGGAGAGCTTCGTGGGTGGTCGTCGAGTTGCTCTCACAAGCTATCAGCGCCGATTCGCATTCTGGCGTTATTGTTGGACTACACGAATCTCTGGTACCCTTAAACTGTTTCATTTTCAATATTGATTTGGATGTGTGATTATTTAAATGACAATGGCTTGTGCACACATCACATTGTACAACCCGTTCTTGTAATGAAAGGACCATGTAGTGCGCTTGATTGCCATAATCCTTATAAAAGGAGCAGCTTCTTACTTTTGAGTAAAACTTATCAAAACTTTCACTTTTCAAAGTTTTGCTCGGAAGGACAAGTACTTCTCCTTATGATTTTCAAAACTTCAAAGTTTATATCACTTGTTGAGGGAGTATTTGATTAAAAACTTTGTTCAAACAAATTGTTCTTCGTGATAATCTTCCCACAAAACTCGAAATGGTCATATTAGATATCAAAATTTCGTCAAAAATAACATTTATATGCCATTTTTGAGCGGGAGAAAATTAATGTGATAAGAAATATGTTGATTTGCTATTGAATCTTCGTGTGATAAGACTTAACCCATGAATTGACGAGCTCTAAACTGTCATAAATCAAAAAGATTTGTCTTCCTAGACTTATCCGAGTAGATTGTACCTATTCGAGGAACTCTTGATAGACATGAACTTTGTGGGTTTGACAACCTCGAGGTTTGTCCACACCTTCAAGGTAGTTACTAGAGTTAGTTGTCACCTAAAAGCTATCAATGTACCTCTTTAACTATGCAGCGTAACCGTGTCTCGAAGGGGATTGTCTATCTTGAGTCGATCAATTCAAAGTCGCGCTCTTCTCACCGTGTGATTGTCTAAACACTTAAGCACGTGTGGAGGGGTATTTATGCTAAAAGATAAAACTCTCACGAGTGGTACAAAATGTTTTCATTCACAAACACTTTGAGAGATTTTCAAGAAAATGGTTTTGTGGCAACATAGGTTAGTCATGGATTTATAAGGTGACTAAGGTTAGGAATAACCGTCCTATGATCCTCCAGAGCCGGAGGGATCTACCCATGGACATCACAAATAGTTAGTACTTCGAAGTCCCTAGGTATGATTATAAAAAGGAGAATATGAGAATAGGAGAAATAAGGAGTTGAAGAATTAAAAAGAAGTGCAAATAAAAGGGTGAAAAGAAATAGCCCTCCAGATTATTCAACTTAGGGCAGACACCGGGTTCCTTGGTTTAAAATTGCGTTTTGCGATCCACTGCGCTCAATGTCCCAGAGGCTAATGCGTGATGCGATTGCGAGCGCAATTTAGATGCAATGCGTTTAGTATTAAAAAACAAAAATAAATATTATACATAATATATTTTACCAAGTACCAAGTAAATGCAATAAACTTGTAAATAAATCACTAACATATTGGCCAATAATCCATTTAATAAATCTCCTAGTCATAATTATGTGACTCGTGGTTACGAAATTATGTCATAGACCCGTCGTTTTGAAATTCGTTTATGTCACAAACTCATGTTCCCTTTCAACTTCAAGTAAATGAAAACGTAATAGCCATATCACAACTAATGAAACTTCACAACTAAATGTGCAATTTACGTGCTTTCTTACACTAAAAAAACCAATTATTGAAAAGAATTTAAGTTTTCAAATGCAATATCAAGCGAGATGAAAGTGCACAATGTCTTAACTAATCTTGGACTATTGGGTAATGCAATCATAAGCACTAAAATAGCATGGACATGATCCAAGATCATGTCTTGGTAATCATAATTTCGTAAATCTAAACATGCATATGTTTTTGTTATATATTTCATGACTAGACCCTTTTATTTATCAATGAAGTTTTATTAACATGATCTAAATAGGCCAAATTCCAAATTACGCTAATTGCAACTATTGATAGCATTACACAATTGCGATAAATTGCAGTCGATTGCGAGCGCAATCTGGGATGGCCTCGCATTAGCTACCATGATGCAAAATTTCAAAAGCAATGCAATGATGCGTGCAATTTGCGCAATGATGCGCGCATTTTAAAACCAAGCCGGGTTCAATTCATATGCTACTGGTCGTCACTAGATGACACAGGTATTGAAGATAAAACTCGTCATGGACCCAGTGACGCATGCACTAAACCTTCTTAGCCACTCAAGTTTCTCCCAGCGAGCTTGTTTCATTCTCACGGGGAACCCTCGTAAACTATCGACTTTCTCTTAAAGATTGCTTTGGTATTGAAGAAGGAGACCCTCTCCTAGTCTCCGCTTAGGAAAACCAAAGTGCACTATTGAGTCTAGAGCCATGAGATTCATCAAAGATCTCTTAGGTACACTTGACAAATCATCGCTTGTCGTTCAACAATAAGAACATAAGTGATATATCATCGTGTCCTTCACGGATCTTAGCAATCTGTCGAGAACATTTATGAGAGGTTCACATATGTGATCCTCGGTGATTGAATGGAAACTCCGCCGGTCAACATCAAACGACCACGACGGCGGTCGCCGGTAACTCCCGTGGATTACGCTTAGTGTGTCTTAAGCGGTCTGATCGTGGTGATGCTTTGGTGTACCTCGACTCATCCGAACTATAGGTGTGCCGGTACATCGTGTTATCTCACTTGTGGGACTCCGGTTCGAGAGCGACCTTTGTGAGAATTAGATTTGTGTTTTCACACTATGTTGTTAACACGCTCGAGTTCAAACTTGTAAGTCTTGGAATCCGCTTATCACTAACCTTTCTTATGTTTTCTTCTTATGGAAGCTACGGGCGGTGATCGTCGTGATTCTTCACATGCTCATACCAACAACATCACTAATTGTAGTTCTCTCAAAAGGCAACACAAAGTCGGAATGATTCTTCGTCAATGTCAAAGAATCTACAAAGTTTAAAGACTAAGAGAACTACATCGATCTTGAAATCCAACGTTAAGGCGTGTGAGCATGTTGGAGAAAGGCGTGGAACCTTTGGACCAATGGAGCGGACCTAATGCGGACTACAACAACATACTATCACAACCATCACAAAGAACAAAGATCAAAGAACAAAGATAATGATGACGTCAAAGCTGAACTTTTCAAAGGAAACAATTTCTCTACACTGGGGAAATTGTTCGAATCGAGGCAAATCTTCTCACAAGAAAGAAGAATATCAGAAGACGTCAAAGCTACTATTACATCAGCACCTTCAACGTTTATATTATCAATCACTAACACTTAGGGCGAGATTGTTGGAATCACTCCTAAACTATATTTCAAGTGTTAGTAATTAATATGTAATAGTTAGCTTAATATGACTTTTATGTTAGTAATCATGCCAAGGCTTATGTAGAAAGCCCATGAGCCTTGGCCCAAGCCCATAAAGGAAAGGAAGGGAACTTGCATGTTGCTCTAGTTCCTTCCTATAAATAATGCTAGTTAACCCTCACTTGAGGGTTGGTTGTTCAATTCACTCATTCACTCTTACGCATAACTCTTCATATATTATCATACGTGTGTGTGTGTGCTTGTTCATCCGATCATTTCTTATCTATTTCTTCTATTGATGCTTGTGTTATGAATATGGTGACCTAACAAACAGATATAGGTGCAGGTACAATAACTAGGTACGACCACTTTTCGTTTGCAAAATTCGCCGAAAATCGACAAGCGAAGGTTGGAACCAAATATCATTGCCATTGCTTCGTCGATGAAGTCTACATAACTACAAGGTTAGTCCCTATTTAGATCATGCAATGGATAGTCATGACCTTATACCTTAAGCTTTTCTTATAGAACTCTTTAGTCAAAAAATATTAAATGTTGCTCAAGGTACCTTATCCAAAGCAAATACCGGTGATTAGTCTTGGGTTAATTGGTCAACACGTATTTCGATAACATTCCGATATCCTAATCCAAATAGGACAAAATTGCTTTACTTCTTATTGTGTGTTACATAGATCTCTTGGGGGTTCGGGAACAAATGAAATAGCAAAGGTTCACGGTCGAAATCTTATGTTTATATTCTTGATTTAAAGCCATCCTATCAAATAACCGATTCGATGCCTATATAACTCTTGCACTCTTCCACGAGGGGAGTCTCGAGGGCTATATGAAATTCATCTTGGACAATGCAACGGATGCTTCTTAGGCAATATTCTTGGATATCCCAAGGACGAGAGAAGAGGCATCCTCTTGCGATTGAGCACGCATCCGAAGAAAATGTTGTGACAAAATGCCCGTCGGAAACATAACTCCATCTCCTAATACTGACGAACCGTTGGAAAAGAAAGGGCATACAACTGAGACCGGGTCTACAACAATTCGCAAAGAGCTGTTCGCATGCACAGATGAAGTGGCAAGTGACCCTAATGTTAAAAAACAAAAACGCGAGTAATAAGCTTCTGAAATAATGTTTGTATTTCATATTTATTTGATAAAATGATGTGCTTATTGGATGCGGCCTGCTTATGAGGTTACTAGTTTAGACTTATTGCTTTTATTAAGCCATAAGCTCCATAAGGTTTTATTCATTTTGTAGGAGATGTGGCGTCTTTTAACAGTGAAGCTTATTTGGTTTTGTGTTGTGAAACAATGGAATAATCACAAGTGACACCTTTTTTTTCCTTTCTTTTTCAGTTTTCACACCGACAATGGAAGAGCACATAAAACTTGAGAGGTACCCGTGTATTCAGATTAAAATTTGGGTATGTCATAGAATAGAATATGTGCTTTACTAATTGTTTGGTACTTATATCGTATCTTTAAATAGGAAAACACAAAGGTTTCTTCGGTTAATGAAGAATTAGCGTTGCAAAGGTTATCGAAACCAAGATATATTTGTCGCCAATTAAGCCAGTTGCATTTTTCCCATTCGACACTTTGGTAATATTATGTGCACATTAACACTGAATATCATAAACTAACTACCACTTACAGCGAGAAACATGTTACTTAATTAGCGTTTGTGCATTTTGTGGAAAGCTAGAAGATGGGGGTTGAATAGTTTTGCTGATTAAAACTTCGTTTTAAAGTATTTAGATCGACTTATGTCAATCCATTTAGATCGTGTGTTGGATATAGATAGATAGACATATAAATAAATAAAGCAAATAGATAAAGAGTAAAGGAACAAAAAACCACGACACAAGTATTTATAGTGGTTCGACTACAAGGATTCTTTCATTGCCCTAATCCACTTTCCAAGTACCCAACTCGAGAGTTTCTAAGCACTACACAACACAAGATCCTTAATATGGCAGAGAAGTCTTCACAACGTCGCCTACACGTTATTCGATACAAGGCTAGACACCGAGTTCTTCTACGAGGTAGAACCAAACCTATCACAAAGTCGCCTACACTTTATCTGGTACAAGTCTAGTGATCTGTGGCGAACCGTCAAGTCTAATCACACAAACTGGCCACTTGTGAATGACCAGCCGTAACAGGCTTAAAACAGTTCAGACACAAATACAATGAAGATCAGAGAATACAATGAATTCCCGGGTCGTTAAGTCCCACGGAGGATGAATTGGTGTATAAACACTTGATCAGATGATAGAATGATCACTAAGGATAGTGATCAGTAAGGTTTTGAATGGATAATTACCTAAAGAAAAGATTTACAAATTACAGCGACTTAAATGCAAATTAAAAGAAATTAAAAAGAGTTAAAATATATTAAATAAACGCTATCACTATTTTTACAATGACGTTTTTATGATTTTATAAAATAAAATAACTTAAATAAACTATTTTAACTAAAACGTAAACTCAAATTATCTAAAAACGTTACTTAAAATGGAAACGAGCGTTACGTTTAAAAATTACTATTGGGCGCAAGCAAAACGTAAAATTTATGAAATAAAAGGCCTACGAATGTAAAACTAATTTTATTACGTACTATATGACAAAAGAAAATTTTAGAAAAAAGATTTATATTTTTAGACTTTTATATTTTTTATGAATTAATTACTATAAAACACTAATTAAATGTTTAAAATACTAAAACTAATTAGAAAAATCGAAACTTTTTATAAAATACTTAATACTAATCTGATTTATGAAAAATACAAAAGCGGAAAAAGCTACTTGAATAAGCTACAAATAAGCTAAGTAGGCGTATAAGCTAAAATGGACAAAGTGTGGTTAAGTATTTGATTTTGCAAACCATGACAAGAAAGACCCAAGGCTGATCTATCCGTACACACACTAACATCCTCTTGAGGTGGGAGGTCTCGGGTTCGAGCACGCCTCCCACCTTTTTGCAAAACATTTTATTTTTGATTTTCTTTTGCAACTTATTAAGTATTATGTAAATAGCACTTTTCACTACTAAAACTTTTTATAAAAGCGAACAATAAGCTCAGATTGAGCTTATAATCTTAACGATGGACTAGATTAAGGAAATAAGCATAAGGATAAGCTAAACTAGCTAATAAACTTGTAAATAAGCTAATGAATGACGATAAAGGCTAAGCTGTTTTAAGCTATAATGAAAGCGAAAAACAATTTTAACTAAAAATAAGCTATGCATAAGCCAAAATAAGCACAAATCACCTTTGGTATGCACAGGGACTTAGTGATTCACTAGGCACTTATAAGCTACTTTTAAGCACTAAGATAAGCTAGGAATTAAAATAAATACTTGGACTAACAAGTTAACCTAATAAGCTTTCCAAAAGCTAAGAAACTCAACGTGGTGTCCACTAGAGAGCTTATGAGAAGCTTATGAAAAATTCAATAAAACGGTGGTTTATATACTAAACAAAATGGACAAAATGAAAAGCCATAAGCAGACCTAGTAAATAAGCTACTAATTGGAAAATTAGACTTGGGCCCTTGAGACAGCTAGGTAAGCTTCTCAAAAAGCTAATGTACATAAGCTAAAGCTCTGTCATGAGCTTTGTATGAGCTTGTGAAACTGCATAGCCAAACTTGTGCACAGAGCATGTTTTTGGAAAAGGGGCTAAGACAAGACTGAAAATAAGCACTTAATAAGCTAAGCAGACATGAACTAATATTTTTATAATTTAGTTTAGCAGCTAAATTTTATTATTCCAAAAGGGCATAAGCTAAATCCTAATATCTAATCCTATATAAAATTATTCATTTTATTTAAAAACGACTTAATGGAAATTTGACTTTTTACAAGATCATGCAGTTTGACTAAAATGAATTTAAAACTTAATCTACTGACTTAATATGTTGTAATAAGATATAATAAGATGATATTAAGCTATGCTAACAAGTTTTAAGCTAATATTATGAATTTGGCAACTCAACATTCCAACAGTGAACTGTTAAAGCATAGGATTTGGAATTTTGACTTTTTACTAACTAGGACTAGTTTTTATGACTTATATTGACTATATTGAACTAATAGAACATGTACCAACTAACATTGAGATCACAAATGGCCTTGAACATCAAATAGATAGCAAATCCAAACATTCCTCTACTTGACTGTTTTGAAGCTTTTGTGGTTAAAACAAGTTTGTAAACTAAGAGAGCTATTAATTAGCTGATATTAACTATATTTAAACAATATTATGCCAAAATTAACAAGATTATAGAACTAATATTAAGAAATGCAAATTTCAAAGATTGGCTTACAAATTGAAATTCAATCACAGGACATGGAACCAAGGCCTGAGATCATTCTTATAGCTTTCCACAAAGCTCTATACCAATTAGCAATCCAATTTCAACATTGCTTCAGTCTCTTAATCATTGCCCAATAGATTTTTTTATTTTCCACTAATTATTTGGAATTTTTGTGAATTTCTGAATTGTAAGTCTAAACTGGATTTGAAGGTTTCTAATAGCTTATAAGAGCTTTAAAGAAAGCTTATATGAGCTTTTGAGTCTACTACAACAACTGACAACAACATTAACACATTTTTAGATTTGAACTTGAAATTTGAAAATGCACAAACTGAAATCAAACTGGAAACTTTAAATTGCTTATTGAAAAAGAGTTACAATACACTGAGATTACTTATTTAAAAGCTTAAAAGATTTAAACAAACACTGGAAAGTTTAAAAACTTAAAACGACATTACCTAAACTAAAATTACACTACTTGCTTTTCTTCCTTGCTTCTTTTTTTCTTTATATTGATCCATTTTAGTCTTTGTCGACATCTGAGATAATCCCACTTGATTGCAGCCCTTGGATCATTCCAGATCATCAGATTTGACATTTGTCACATTTGGCGCCAAAAATGTCTTTGAGCAGGTTTTCTTTATTAATGGTCTTTGGATTGATGTGAAGGTGGAATGAGTTGATAAACAGGTGTTATGGATGAGGTGGAAAGGCTAAAAAGTGGTAAAAACCACTCTGGTATTGGTTTACAGGTGTGGTGAAGGAGACAAACAGGGATGGCGGTTTTTTTCTTTTAAATTTAAAAATTGGGCCGGGTTGGTTATTTGGGCCAGGGTTTGGATTAATATTGGATCCGGATTGGTTTTAAGTTAACAACAAGGACCAATTATGTAATTTCTGCAAAGCTAAGGACTGATCCTGCCAAAGTTTCCAATGGTGAATTTTTGCCAAGCTTCAATAGTATAAGGACCTTAATTGATAATTTCCATTTTGTAAATCCAGGACCAAATGTCAAGTTTGAAACTTGAGGACCAAAATGTAATTTCTCAAAGTTTATCATAAGGACCATTCTTGTCATTTATAAATAGTACAAGGTTAAAATTTGATAATTTTCACTTTTAAATTAACCAAGGACTATATTTGACAATTTTCAAAGTTTAGGGACTAAAGTTGTCATTTTGTGATTTTGAACTTTAAAAGGTTTGTTTTGACAACTTTTGAATCTCATGGACCTTAAATGACATTTTACAAGTTTTTGAATTACGAGGACTAATTTTACAACTTTTGTAACTTGGGGACTAAAGCGCCAATTATGCAAACTTGATACGTTTTCACCGATTTTGATGTTTTGCATTTAAAACATATAAAACACTTGTTTGTGATATTTCTATCATTTTGATGCGTTTCTGAGTGTTTTCAGATGTTTTTGGCATTCTAACAGTATAAAAATGATGAGTATTTAGACACTCATCATCTAGATACCGAGTTCTATTACAAAAGAGGAACTACTACCCAACACTACAACCAAAAGGAGATAAACTCCTTTTTACAACACTTCTAAGGATATCAACACCCTTTAACCCAAACTACACAATTATACATCGATGCCCCATATCGAATGTACACCTTCGGCACTATACACCAATGCCTTCAACTTGACACACTAATAGAGGGAGAGAAGAACTATCAACAAGATGCACTTCAGTGGTCTTGATGATGATGAAGCTTAGCAACTCATGACCTTGAGCTTGCACGTCTTTAAGAGGCTGTAATTTCGCCTTTAAAAGGAACCTAAAGAATCAAACAAAGAGAAAACTACATAGAATGATCCTTTGGATATGAGGTTAGAGAGGTTAGAACATAGAGAAAAGATATGTCTAAAAGGGGTTGTAAGCAAGAGAGAAATGACTCACTATTTATAGGCAAACTGCCTACAGTTAACCCGGATCCGGCAGATCCCTCACCCAAGGGATCCGGCATCTGGGTCAGGCTAGTCCGGATTTTACCTATCATTTACCCATTACAAGTTATACTAAGCATATATACATTTTTATAAAATATAAGTAAACAAAATTAATTTGTAAGTGTTTTATAAAAATGGTTTTGGTTTTATATAACTTTATTCAACTAAACATATTTTGATAATTTTATATGTTTAGTAAAAGTGTGTTAGTAAACTATTGGCTCAAAGCTTTTACGTATTTTATTTATTTCGTTAAAATGATTTTACGATTGTTATCGACGAAAAATTAGAAGATCGTAAAATATAAATAAACGTTTTTATGGTTTATATGTATTAACAATCTCCCTCTTTTTGTTGATGACAAAACGTAAAATTATTTAAAGTAAAAATTAAAATTCGTAAAATTTCGAATTGGAGTTTTTACTCTCCTCTCCCCTTTTTTTCGAAACAAAAAGAGCGTTGAAAAGAAACTAACACATAATAGAAAGAGTTTTAAGAAAAGATTTTAGAAAGTAAGAAATTTAAAGAAAAAGATTTAGAGAAAGAAGTGTAGAGAGAAGAAGTAGTAAGGTAAGAAAAGAATCTCGTCTTAGCTCCCCCTTGACAGATGCTCCCCCTTGATGAGGGCGTCAAGTAATTAGGAAGACTAAACGAGTGTATTGCAAGTATTTTGCAACGTTTTACTTTGACGAAAATCTCCCCCTTGTTGAGGGCGTCAAAGTATCCATGTGTATTTTAAAAATCTACAAAACAAAGGTTAGAAAACAAGTATATGGTGCGTTGTTTCCTACAAATGAGCTTTAAATTTAGCTCAAAAAATATTTCTGTCCACCCGGTTCTGCTGGATCCTTCATCTGAGGGATCCGTCAAGACAAAGTTGAGGGATCTGGGTACCTACACCTTAGTAGCAGCAATATAGACACAAATATTGACGTAAAAGTCCAAGTAAGTCATGTATTGTTGCACCAAACATGTTCACATAACCATATAACATACAAACATGTAGTTTCATTAAATAAAATGAGAGAAATGATACACATATTTCAATTCTCTAAAACTAAGAAAATGATACAAACATGTAACAAAGAACACCACTCGTGCTTGCAATTCAAGGTTTAGGGATGGTTAGGTTTGTTGACTTCATCAAGACGCTAACAAGGTGATAGAACATGAAACGTACTTCATCACGTAGTTCATGGACTAACCCTTGGACATGTTGATAATGATAGCAATCATTGTCATGGCTTGGAAATGGTGATAGTAAAAATGGATAAGTTTCTTGAGGTAAGTTTGATGAAGAAGGTGGTGGTTCCCCAAAGGAAGAAGGTGGTGGTTCCCCAAAGGAAGAAGGTGGTGGCATATGTGTTGGTGGTGGAGGTAAAGAAGTATCAACATCCATATGATCTGGTTTTTACGGTTGGAAATTCCTCATAATCCAAAATGAACCATTTGAGGGTGAAGGAGAGAAAGACACGGTTGCTAGTGAAGTTCCAACATCGAGGTTTTGGATAGAAGGTTGTTGTGGTACCATTTTCTCAATTGATGAGAATATGGGCAATGGTGGTGGATGAGAAGGCATAGTTGGCAACTCTTCTAAATAGTATTGGTTTGGTGATTAGTGAGGTGAGGTGAAGGAGAGAATTCTAGGTTCAAGAGGTGAAGGTTTGGTTGTTTTAGTAAAGATGAGAGTGTTTGGTTTTAAAGGTATGGTGGTGTTTGGCAAAGGTTGTTTGGAGGAAACAAGACTTTGAGGATTTGGTTTGATTGGCAGAGTTTTTTGGAGAGGAACTCTAGTGTTTGGAGTTTTGTTGGGTGATGACTCGGTTGATGAAATTTCATGGACAACACGAGCAATTTTCCTTGGAGGGCTTTTGGTTGATGAGTTTGCACTATGTGCTTTTCTCATAGTGAAATGGTAAAAGGTAAAAGTTGAAATAAGAAGTTTTGCTACTGAGAATGAGTGTTTGGATGGTGGTTTGGAAGCACAAACACAAGTGGTTTATAAAGGGAGAAATTAGGTAAGTGAATTAAAGCCTAAACCACTAAAGTTCTTCAAATTGCAATGATTTGCATGCACAAGAGTCAACTACAGTGTTGCTCTGTTATAGGGAGTCATTTAAGACAATGTAGAGTATTTAGGTTAACTAAGAGGGTTTGAAATGATTATCTCAAGTGATAAAATATGTTTTGTGCAACCGGTTCCAACAGTTCCCTCACTTGAGGGATCCGGCTAGCTTAAAGCTAAGGATTCGGCTATCAGAAGGTAGGAAAAGGAATGATTGGGTTCTAGCAAGGTTTAGTACCTACATATCCTGAGTGATTTGGTCCACTAAGGTGTCTTAAATGGTAGAAGACTTAAATGGTAAAGTATAATGAGTGAGAATAGCCAATGATGACTTTTATAGGGAAAATGGAGTTTTAGAAACACCAATGGGTAATCATGGAAGGCACTAATAGTTTTGAGAATGGTAAATGGTTGTAGAAACCAGATGGTGATTAAAGAGAAATTTAGAAAATTCCTTAAAAATCATTAGAAATGAAAAACAAGATTTTTGAGCATTTTAAGGTTAAAATGAGTAAAATCAATTTGTTAAAAATGAGAGAAATATCAATATAGGTGTTTTGAAATGAGAAAAACAATGTGTAAACATTAGAGCAGATAATGAAAAATAAAAAACACCTTGAATGTAATCCTAAGTCATCCATGAGTGATTGTGGGATCAACTGAGCCTAAGGAAAATCTAATCCTAATGTAGCATGTTCAACTAGTCTAATATGGTCTGGAAGGTTGGAGTGATGCTAAAAGGCATAAAACAGGTTTTTGTCTACCCGGATCCACCGAATCCTTCCTTTGAGGGATCCGGCTAGTTATAGCCAAGGGATTCGGCTTCTGAGACAGAATCCTTAACAGAAAGTTCACAAAACTTAGTTCCACATATCAAATTTTGAAACCAATTCTACAGCAAGCATATATGTATACAAGTAAAACATAGCAAAGATAGCATGTAGAGATAACATAAGAGCAAGCAAATAAGATAATGACCAACTTTTGATATAGGACCAAAAGTGGTAAAATTTTCTTACTTAGTTGTTTTAGTTGATACAAACATTCATGTTTTATCACACCACGACATTAGTTAGTTCTACCATACGACAACCACATTGTTTTAAACATACATAACAAGTTTAGATAAGACCAAGAGTTACACATACAAATCACCTCCTAATATCTATCTCATCTTCACTTCTTCTTCTTACCCATGAGAAAGTGAGCAATGCACTTGAACATTCCCTTGGTTTGTTGAAACTCTTGTGAAGGACTTGGAATGTCGGGTAATTGGTCAATGTATGAAATAGGTTCAAGTTGATAGTTGTGGATGGGATTGCTAGCTTAACCTTCGGTTTCATCGGATGAGTTGGTGGGAGGATGTGGCCTTTTTCCATCAACCATGAACCTCATTGTCCGTCCCTCGGTGACAGGTACCATGACATGATCACAAAGAAAGTGGTCATCCGTTATAGGGGATGGTTGTATTCCACTTACAAATCTTTCTAGACGGGTGAGAAGCATAGCATAGGTAAGCACCATTTTTTGGTTCTAAAGATGTTTGTCATTCTCTTGACCATGTAGTAGGCTAGGTTGAAAGGGGTTTTATTGATGAGATAATAGATCATGTAGACAAGGCAAGCATTTGGATGATCTTTGTTCCTGACCAAGCAACCGACATTCTCTCTAAGGATTTGTTCCCATTTCTTGTACAATGGGAACATCTCAAAGAGTTCCATTTGGAATGGGTCTCGATGGATGATTTTGGAGTTTCGAGTGACACGAGTTTGTGAGGTTCTTTCAATGAAGACGGTATTCCTTACCGTAACGGGATCATCAATAGGAGTGAGATAGACATGGTAAGTGTCAACCATATCATTGAGTTTGGCGAGAGACCAATCACTCAAATACATACAAACACCTTGGCATGGAATGCGAAGGATTCGTGCAAACTCGATGAGGGTTAGGATGAAATTTGGTTGTTGATGATAAACGAAAGAGAGATAGTTCCATCATCATTTCTAATGATTCAGACACTTTTGTAGAATTCATGGACAAAGACGGGACAAATTTGTTCATTGATGTAAAGTAGGCTATCGAATTTGATGCTAGAGAAAACTTGAGGGATGTCGGTATTTTCAATGAAAGATTGTTCAACAACACGTCCTTCATGGAAGAAATGTTTTTGAAGCATCTTGAATGTTTTACGGTCCTTAGGCATAAGGCCTCCTTACGATGATGCATTGGGATGTAGTGGCCGGTGTCTTGGTAGTCTTGTTGGGTTGAGCTAGGCATGTTTGATCCTAAAACAAAAGACCACAATGTGGTGTTAACTTTTAGAAAATATCTTTTGAGGGTTATTACAATTTTTCTTGAAACATCCTTCTTCTTGATTTCATTATGAGTTTTAATTTGTATTAACAATGTTTGTTCCTTGATTAGTTATCTTAGATAGCTAATTAAAACAATGTGTTAACAAATTGTGATAAACCCTACTTGAATAAAAACTTTAAGGATTGAAAATTTTTTTGCAAAGAAATTGAGATCGAAATCACAATGTATTGAAGATGATACTTACACAAGTGATTGGATAACTAAATTGGATGAAGAAGAAGCTCCAGGAATAGTGGCAATGAGGTTAGGGTCGAGTATGAGAGAAGAGGGTGAAAGATTGGAGTGTACAGTAATAATCAAATACTTAATCTGTTTGCTGATATGTCAGTTCCGCCGGATCCTTTGAAAAAGGTATCCGACACGTTATAGTCAACGGATCCGGCTGTTCAGTAAGTTTACAGATTTAGTAAGGTTTATAATTTGACGTGAGATTTTTTATCCTAGTTTTTATCCAGTGTTTACTTTATTCCTTAGAGCTCATCTGTTTTAGATGTGATACAAGGTTTGACGAGTCTTCGTGTTTACGAAACATATTTGAAGAAGCACGTAATAAGTAAACCATGAGACGAGAAAAATAATCAAATTCCATTTATTTCAATGTTTAACGCGATACAAAGGATTGGATAGATGATACTAATGTAGATTACTAAAACAACAAACATATATCTATGCGAGAATGTGATCATGGGGTAAACGAGGGCGATGAGCGAGATGGCAATGATCATGAGCCTTTTGGTGGATCAAGACTTTAGTTAGCAATATTTATTTTTATGATGAAAGAGTAGATTGACTTGCTTGCAAAGTGTAGGAAGGACAAAGATGAATACTATTCCTGATGATATGTTGAGATGGAAAGTAGTGAAGAGAGACTTTTTAGAAAATTGTGACTCGATATCAAACACATAATCCACATATATATACACATAGCATTTAATATACGCAAAGTATTTTTGGAGATGCTTATTATAAGAGAGAAGCATATATCATCATTTTAACCACAAGCAATTAGCACGTTTTTTATCAACTAATTGTAACTAAGAGAACATACATTTTCGATATTCCTTTTTTATGGTTTTTAGAAACTATAGAATCGAAATACTTTATGAGCTTTTAAAATACTTAATCGTATTTTAGAAAAGCAAGTTGACATAACTTTGGATTCTTCTTTAGGTGTTGACTTCATTTTTCTTCGGTTAGAACGAAGTCATTGAAAGAATCCTAGCATGAAGTCTTCTCAAAAGAAAATGTTAGAATGATTTATCAATATCCAACATTTGTTAAAAGTTAAAAAAAAATCTAAAACATGATTTTTATTTTAAGAAATTTCCTTCTTTGTAGTTTTCAAAGATACACGGATCGTATCAAGTTTTTAAAGTACAATATACTTTAAGAAACTTGGTAATGAAGCTCTGATGCCAATTATGGAAAACTAGAAGGGGGTTGAATAGTTTTGCTGATTAAAACTTCTTTTTAAAGTATTTAGATTGAATTATGTCAATTCATTTAGATCATGTGTTGGATATTGATAGATAGACATGTAGATAAATAATGCAAAGAGATAAAGAGTAAAGGAACACAAAATCACGCCACAAGTATTTATAGTGTTTCGAATACAAGGACTCCTTCCTTGCCCTACTCCACTCCCCGAATAACCAACTCGAGAGTTTCTAAGCACTACAAAACACAAGCTCCTTAATATGGCAAAGAAGCCTTCACAACATCTCCTCCATTTATCTGGTACAAGGCTAGACACCGAGTTCTTCCACGAGGTAGAACCAAACCTATCACAACGTCGCCTACAATTTATTCGATGCTAGGCTAGACACCGATTTCCATTACAAAAGAGGAACTAATACCCAACACTACAACCTAAAGGAGACAAAATACTTTTTACAACACTTCAAAGGATATCAATACCCTTTAACCCAAACTACATAAATATACATTGACGCCCCATATCGAATGTACACCTTCGGCACTATTCACCAATGCATTCAACTTGACACACTAATGGAGGGAGAGAAGAACTATCAACAAGATGCAATTCAGTGGTCTTGAAGATGACGAAGCTTAGCAACTCATGACCTTGAGCTTGCACGTCTCCAAGAGGTTGTGATCTCGCCTTTAAGAGGAACCTAGAGAATCACACAAAGATAAAACTACATAGAATGATCCTTTGGATATGAGGTTGGAGAGGTTAGAACATAGAGAAAAGATATGTCTTAAAGGGATTGTGAGCAAGAGAGAAATGGCTCATTATTTATAGGCAAACTGCCTACAGTTAACCCGGATCCGGCGGATCCTCACCCAAGGGATCCAGCTAGTGCAATCCAAGGGATCCGGTATATGGGTCAGGCTAGTCCGTATTTTGGGTTGCAAACCGGGTTATGGGTTATGGGTTATGGACCATGGGTCATGGACTTTGGATCATGGATACCCAACAAGATACATTGTATCTAGTAAATGGGTCACGGGTCATGGACTTTGGGTCATTGATCATAGATAATATCCAACATGATTTCATGCATGATGTCATGCAATGGATCATGGGTCATGGATCATGCTCCATGGGTATGGGTTATGGACTTTGGTTTTTACCCATCATTTACCCATTAAAAGTTATACTAAGAACATATACATTTTTATAAAATATAAGTAAACAAAATTACTTTGTAAGTGTTTTATAAAAATGGTTTTGGTTTTATATAACTTTATTCAACTAAACATGTTTCGATGATTTTATATGTTTAGTAAAAGTGTGTTAGTAAACTATTGGCTCAAAGCTTTTTCGTATTTTATTTATTTCGTTAAAATGATTTTACGATTATTATCAACAAAACATTAGAAGATCGTAAAATATAATTAAACGTTTTTATGGTTTATTTGTATTAACACATTTTATTCTTCGCAATGCAACAACAGTACATCCGCTCACATGTAGTCACTTTCCTTGAGGTCCGTGTGTGTCTAAATTTTATACATATGACAAAGTGGTTAATATGATAGCTTCCACACGCCTATCATTTAACCATAATTAGTTTCAATGATGCAAAACTGCATCTGCCGAAAGCTAGGCAGAGGTAATAAGCAATCCCAAACATCCCCATATAATATAACAATATTTTTTGTCAAATTGATTTCCTTTGGAGGCATTTTGTTGACACTATTGTTTCTTTGGCAGATGGAAGTTTTGTACCAGGATTATTCGATGCAACCTGCAGTTTGCCTTTCAATTGCGTGGAAACTCAAATCCAGAAGATGCAACATGATGCTGAACGAAAACTCCCCTACACAGGATCTCTAGGATGCACGCTGAAAACCCTAAACTACACAGATGGAAGTTCTGTACCAGGATTCTTCGTGGGGCAAAAACTAAAGAGGATGTAGGGTCTGATGTAATGAACCATAGGCTGATGATTTTACAATTGCAAAAATAAAAAAATCTAGCAAACACCCCTGTCGCAACACGGTGGGCTCCTGCACCTCGTAATAATAATAATAATAATAATAATAATAATAATAATAATAATAATAATAATAATAATAATAATAATAATAATAATAATAATAATAATAATAATAATAATAATAATAATAATAATAATAATAATAATAATAATAAAGTGATGTTTTAATGAAGTGATGTTTTATAATGAAGTGAGGTTTTATAAAATAAATAATAATAATAATAGTAATAATAATAATAATAATAATAATAATAATAATAATAATAATAATAATAATAATAATAATAATAATAATAATAATAATAATAATAATAATAATAATAATAATAATAATAATAATAATAATAATAATAATAATAATAATATGCGATGGGACCAGATTACGGTTAAACAGCATCAATTCTCATGGCCCTTCGTTTCAACATGCCGCGATATGTTTAACAGTGCTTGTAACACAGACATGTTCTCGGTCGCCTCAAACGCTCCTGCCCCCCATATGATGAAAACCTTGGCAAAGTGTTACTTTGGTGTCATCGAGAAAGATCTTGTTTCCAAGTATTCGTTAAGCCCAAGACAGGTGGCTATCCTCAGTTGTACCCGGGCCCACATGTACAAGATTTCCTATTCACCATACCTATTGATGGGTTGGGCCAAAGGATGAACCATCGCCAATTCCGTTCGGTATTGTGTTATAGGCTTACCATACCTATGTTTTCAAGGTAGCTCCGCCGAGTTTGAAGCATCGTATGGACCAATGGGGACCATGCGTTCATCGTTCTAGTGAAGTGGGGTGAAATTCGAGACATATCTTGGTGCGTGATATTCTTGTCGACATATGTCCCAAGGTTGGGATTATGGTGAAAAAGGAGGCCCCATTGGGATTTCTTTCGAGTGACGGGAAAGAGCTGCGTCCGGCAGACCTGCTATTATTCAACTGGATCCAAGGTAAGGACGCATGTGTGGATGTGACGGGAATCTCTCCTTTTGCGGGTATTGATGCGTCTGCGTGGGTTTCCGGGGTGGCCTTACATAACGCTGTGGAGAAGAAGAAAAAGAAATATGTGTCCAAATGTGAAGAAAATGGCTACAAGTTCATCCCATTTGCCTTCTCTACATTTGGGGAGCTTGACACGGAAGCTTTGGACACACTTTCACGTATTAAGATTGTTGCTATTAGCCACTCGAATAGTGTCAAGAGTGGGGCTTTTATTTTTCACAGACTTAGCTTTTGTATTTAGAAATGAGTGGGAGCCCAACTAGTGTCTTGGCTTGCCACCAATTTCTTGTAATTCCTTTTGGTTTTCTAATGAAGTGATGTTTTTAAAAAATAATAATAATAATAATAATAATAATAATAATAATAACAATAACAATAACAATAATAATAACAATAATAATAATAATAATAATAGGATTAGCCGCTATAGCTAAAGGAGTGGGGGCCAGTTAGTATCTCGGCTCCTACTAATTTCTTGTAAATCCTATTTTCTTCAAATAAAGTGATGTTTAATAATAATAATAATAATAATAATAATAATAATAATAATAATAATTATTATTATTATTATTATTATTATTATTATTATTATTATTATTATTATTATTATTTATTTATTTTTATAAACACTTTTATTAAAACTCATAGGATTACAAAAATTAGTGGGGAGTCTCGAAACCAAAAGTTATTTTTCTTAAAGTGTAAATACATGTGGTATGTTTGTTAAATTTATATGTTTACTAAGAGTTATGAAAAGTGAGAATTTTGCATTTAACTTCATTAGATTAAATAAGAATTAGCACACTTTTAAAAGTTTTAGACTTAGGTCGTAAATCTTACTAACCAACAAGAGTAAAAAGTTATTTTACACCAAGTCTAAAAAAAATATCTTCTACATGTGCAGTTTTTTATCTCCACCAAATTTCTAAATCTAACTAAATTATCAAAAGTATGACTAAAGCAATTCAATTTTGACTTCTAATTAGCAAGTGAGAGTGCTTAATTTTATTACATGATGAAATCGAGCTCTCTAGTTAGTTTAATTTGATTCTGGCTAACCCCATTTTCTGTTTTGTGTTTTTCTCTCGTTGTATAAAAGATGTGATATATATTTTATCGGAGAAGTGTCCCCTTTACCCAAAAAAAATAAAAGATGTGATATATATGGGTCTCGTATGTATTAATATAATTTAAATTTTGTATGAACACATTAATATATTAAATGTTGTACATATTTGGTTATGCTAACTAGCTGGTTGAAGTATAATAATGACTGGGATGTCAACTTTCTTGTGTTATCTTTCGCAATCATGTGTGTTTTTTTTTTCCTTCACTAAAATTGGATCCTCATAAATTGAGATTAACCTGAAATCAAACAAAAGTATGTTAGGGTTCTGGGAAAAGTGGGGTGGTGGCCAACTTTGTAATTGAGTCAAACACCACGACATGTGAGTCATGTGACTAGCCAAAACGAGGTAAACTCAATCTCTGTGTTTGTGACAACGTTTAATAATATTCTTTAGAGACGTGGGTATCAGGGGCGGGCCTATACTGTACAAAGGTGGTGCTCGGGAACCACCTTAGAAATCAAAAGTCTTTATAAGCTATGTAGAGCAAAAATTATGGACCTACCTTGAAACAGGACTAGAACCACCTTACATCTAAAATTACAAGAAATGAAGACAAAAAGAGGATGAAGTAAATGTAGAAAACAAGATTTATGCAGTTGCTTTAATGGAGTTTTTGAGGTTAGATACTTTTAGCAAATAAGATGATACATAATTTATTTTATTCTATTTTTTAATGTATTACTTTTATCTAATGTTTGGTTTTAGTCCTTTCACTTTATCATTTATCAATTCAAATATCAAGTTATGAGTACTTTTTTCACAAAAAGTCAATATTGTACAAATATCAGTAAAACTATATATTCATAATCTATGGATGTACATCTGTCCTAAAGTATTTCTTTTAATATTAATTTTATATTAGACTAAAATACACGGTTGGTCCCTAAACTTGGCTAAACACACCGCGTTGGGACAAAACTCGGCCTTTTCATCGTTGGGGGTCCATATTTCAAGTTTTATACTCGCTACAGGTCCTTTGACCATATTGCCGTTAGTCAAGGACATGTTATGGCATTAGATTTGTCTTTAGTCCAAGGGTACATTTGTCAATTCCATATTTCAATTAAAAATTTCTTAATTATTGCCACATGTAATGTAACCCTCTTCCCGCCCCAATAAACACATAGTCTGTATTATTATTCGTCCCAAAACTTTCGTTACAAGAATTAACAGAATTCACAAACCCTAATTGCATGCATGTCACAAAACCCCTGTTTATCAATCATAAAACCGAAACATGGACTTTACTCTATGGAAAGTAAGAAGACATCCAGGTTATCCAGTTGATGATACCGTCCTATACGACTCTGCTAAGAAGAAATACGGTACTGTTTTTTTTTTTATTATAGTCATTGGAATTTGTAATTAGGGTATTTATTGTTTCCCAATTAAGTTTTTAGAATGTTTTAAACATATATTGACATGTTTTCAGGTGGTAGATCTAATATGTTTAGCATGAGGGTTCATCACAATGGTGTCTTTAAATACTGGCCTGGTAGAATATACGTTGGAGGTATGGAAACTTTAGTTGATTTGGTTGATGTTGATAGTGTGTCAGTTGAAGATTTGGATGTTCTTATGTATGAATTGGGTTACGAGCTTGGTTCAAAAAATTACTATTACTTTGTTAAGCCTGGTAGTAATTTAGATGATGGTTTGTATAGCTTAAGTGAGAGTGCTAATTTAGAAATATTGAAAGATCTTGTTGATGACCATAAGATGATAGAGGTTTATGTTGAAAATGGTAAGACAACATTGGATGTTGATCAAATGTCACCAAAGTCAATTAGGACGATTATTGCTTATGTGGATGCAACAAAGAAAAAGGCGACTCTTGCTATTGTTCCATATTGCTCAAAGAAATTGTTCTTAGAAAACATTGTTAATAAATCGTGATAGAGGATATATGAGATTACACATCAACCTTTGGAAGTCAATACTTTGGTACAATCTAGTCGATGCCGAAACAGAACCCTTGTTTCCATCTGTAGAGGTCTGTCGATCAAGATGTTGTAGGTGATGTCAACCAACATATAGATAAACATGGTGATCATATCCAAATAGATAGTCCTGAAGAGGTATGTCAAAATGATCAAGAGTTAGGTCATCATGAGGAGGAAACATGTAATCCTGTGGATCATATCCAAAAAGGTAAATATGTACATGTAAGTGAAATCGATGAACCTTTAAGTGATGACAATGTGAGTGAGACAGACAGTTATATGAGTGACGATGATGATATTGAGAACAATGGTGATGGAAACAAAGTTGTCGATGAGGCTAATACTTTTGAGGAGCCTGATTTTGATGTTAATCTGTTCAAAGTGACTGAGACTACAGATTTACCATCTATAGGTACCACCATCCAGCTACCATATGATTTTTTTAAGAAAAATGAGTTGGATCTGTTAGATGATAATGATTTTGCAAGTGGTTCGAGAATGAGGATGAGTATCTTATTAGGAGGAACAAATTGAGGGCATACAAGAAACAAAAGTTAAGTGAGGCAAAGACAAACAGAGGACGAAATTTTTTTTTTTGTGGTCAAAGTTTTGTAATCGCAAAAGAAGTGAAAGATAGGATCTACCGCTTTCAATAAAGACTAGGAGGAAATTGCAACTAATTAAGAATAACAAACAGAGAATTAGGGTTAGGTGTCTTGGACAAATACTGCTTGTGGAATAACCAAGGATCGTGGTGGGAAAAGCCCCAAAGAGGAAAAATGGTCCGATAACTAGAGGCCTTGGTAGGGATGTATATTTGCGAACACGCAAGGAGCAAGCAACAGATTATCCATGGTTGTTGTATGTAGCCAAAATACGACTAAAGATGTATGGATTGTTCGAACTTTCGTGGATGAACACAAATGTTTGCAATCAAGAGACATTAAAGCTTGTGACTACAAGTTTTTTCAAGCAAATAGTTGACCAAGTTCAAGTCAATCTAGATATTCCAATCAAGGTCGCTCAAGATCATTTCAAGAACAGTTTAAAGTTCGGTGTCAATGCAAAAAGCATTAAGGGCAAAAAAACAAGGCGAGAAAATGAGATTAGGGGTGATCATAAGCAAGAATACACCCTTTTAAGAGACTATGTTGAAGAGTTGCGAAAACTAACCCGATACAACAGTTAGGATAAGTGTACAAACCGCAATGATGCAACAAGTCCAACCGGAGTTTTCAAGAGAATGTATGTATGCTTAGGTGCTTTGAAGGAAGGATATAATGCTTGTCAAAGAGAGTTGTTGGGGTTAGATGGTGCTTTTATGAGGGTCCTTTTCCGCCGACTTCTTACGTGATCGGTATAGATAGCAACAATGGAATATACCCTTTAGCCTACGCGATTGCGTGTCGAAAGCAAAGACTCATGGATTTGGTTTCTTGAATGTCTAAGAGATGATCTTGACTTGCAACCAAACTCAAACTACACTTTTATCGTGACAGCAAAAGGTTATGTTACCATTTAGTTGATTAGATTCACTTGTATTTTCGTTAAATGCAAGTTTTATTAGTAATGAATTGATGTTTATTTGTGCAGGTATCATTCCAAATTAGCGTATATTCCTAGTGTTGAACACATATATTGTTTGAAGCACATCCATGATAATATGAAATTGCAATGGAATGCTAAAGCATACAAGGAACATTTGTGGAGATGTGCAGAAGAACAACCATCCAACATTTGAGGCACCATGCTGGCATTCAAGAGGTTTAGCGAACCTGCCCATGCTTGGTTAAGTAAGATACCACCAACCCATTGGTCAAGGTCTCATTTTTCAGGTACCTAACCAAATCTATGTCTACTTGTACATCGTATGTTATACGATATTTTTCAGGTACCTAACCAAACATGTTGTAGGGAGGGCTCATTCTGATGTGTTACTTAATAACACGTGTGAGGTGTTCAATGGGAAACTAGTGGGAGGTAGGCACCAACCCATCATTACTGCTTTGGAATACATTATAGAGTACTGTATGAAAAGAATAGTGAAAGTTGTGAATGTGATTGACAAGTGTGCCGGACCATTAACACCAAAGGCAACACTCATGTTAGATGCAATCAAGAAAGAGGCTTATAAGTACATTGCTTTACGGGTTGAAAGAGAAAAGTATGAGGTCAGTGGATGGGGAGACAAGTGTATTATGAATGTTGAAGCTAGGGCTTGTACATGTAGAAGATGGGAGCTTACAGGTATGCCATGTAAACATGTTGTTACTACCCACCGGTGTATGAGGTTCAATGGAATGCAAGTAGGATATGTTGAATCATGGGTTCATCCATGTTACTTGCTTAAGACTTGGGAAGAAACTTACAAACACCACATCCAACCAATAAATGGTTATGAGCATTGGTATAAGTCAGAAGTGCGTACAACCATTCTTCCACCTAAACATCATAAACCATTAGGTAGGCCACGAAAGAAAAGAACCGTGGCTTTTATTGAAAATGATAATAGTGACAAAACCAATAACTTGTCACGGTCTAGTAAGAGTGTGGTTTGTGGTATTTGTGGCAATCTTGGACACAACAAGAAAACATGTCTTGGGCAAGGAGGTGTAACAGAAGTCAAGGCACTACACAATGCCTCAAAAACAGTTCATCCCACCAAAAGTTACAAAGAAAGAAGAAGGCAAAGGTTACGGTGACAACTATGAAGGTAATGATCAACCAAGTGTGGTCCGGTCTCAACTGAAGTCAAGTTGATGTTGCTTCGGTGGGTCTCCAAAACAATTTTGGACTAAGACCAAGATTATAGCAGCAAAGCTTTCTTCACCCCAAAACAATGTTGGTTAAGCATATGAAAGCCAATGTTATACATCGAATATGTATTCCCCTAAATATTATTTGTTGTGTTTAAACAATGTATGTTTCTGAACTTTGTAGACTACAAAATTTTATGCATTTGGAAATATATCCATCTGCGTTATGTATGAAATCATGTCATGTTAGAGTATGGGTTAAATTGTGTTTTTATTGTATTGTTTTTATAGACTCTTCATACATCTGTGTTTTGAATTGGATACTGTTATTCTATTATCACAAACACTAATGAAGGATCAAAGATGGATGAACAACACCATATCAAGTTTATGTTGATACTCAGAAATGCTGTCGTTTCACCCATCCTTGAGACTTCATACGTCTATGAATCTTAGATCTGTGTTTTGAGTTGGCTACTGTTATTCTATCATCACAAACAGGAATGAAGGATCAAAGATGGATGAACAACACCATATCAAGTTTATGTTGAGACTCAAAAGTGGTGTCTGGTCATCCATCTTTGAGACTTCATATGTCTATGAATCTAGGATCTGTTGAACTTGGATTTGTTTTTTGAGTTTGGTTACTGTTATTCTATTACCATAAACAGGAATGAAGGAACAAAGATGGATGAACAACACCATATCAAGTTTATGTTGATACTCAAAAGTGGCGCCATACATCCATCTTTGAGACTTCATATGTCTATGAATCTAGGATCTGTTGAACTTGGATCTGGGTTTTGAGTTGGATACGGTTATTCTATCATCACAAACAGGAATGAAGGATCAAAGATGGATGAACAACACCATATCAAGTTTATGTTGATACTCAAAAGTGGTGTCTGTTCATCCATCTTAGATCATTCATCCATCTTTGATAATTGTAGCTGTGTTATGAGTTTGATTATTTTACTAAGGTGTGGTTTGAAATGGATAATAATTGTGTGGCAACTGATGTGGGTTTGATCATTTATAAGGGGTAGGAGCAAGTATTAAAGGCATAACACTCATAAGGACTAAAGCATAAAAGTAAAACTACTTATACTGTAGAAGGACCAAAGTACATCAAAACTTGACTTTTCAAAAGTCAACCATCGCCACAAGTCTACTTACAGAGACCATACATACCACCGACTCAAAAGGCAAAAAACCACCGACATTGGTAACCCACTAGATAAACCATATACAGACGACAATGATGAGTATCCAGGAGAAAACACAGAAGTTCCTCAGTCGGCAGAGTTTCTCCTTCTCAAGAAGGAGCTCAGCTATGGTATCTGCTTGAGTAGCCTCTAGCTCATTTGCCTTGGCGACTGCGTCTATAGTCTCCATGGTCTCGCCGATGAGGGCTTGTTGGCATTCTTGCAAAGCCGCCTCAATTCGGTGGATGTGCCTTTTCAAGTACAGGAACACCTCCCTTGCTCTAGTCGTCTGTGGTGGATCCAACCACCCATTGATGGGACACCTAGATCCCTAAAAAAATCAGAAATCAAACGTTTGAACAAACTTAAAAGCTGACTCCAAGATGAAACTATTAACTTAACATGTTAAATTAAAAATATACAAGCATTATCATGTAGAATACTAACAAACAAGCATAGTAATGACATTGTTCCGACAAAAGATAACGCTACGCTCGGGGTCAAATGAACTTCCTTTTCGTCGAGCAAGTTTTTCAACACCCTAGGCGGTGAACCTAATCGTTGTAGTGTAGTATTAGGGTAAGCCACGGAATTGATATCGTTCTCAGGGAATAGGAATGCTAGTGAAAGGTTACTACACTAAGGTTGGGGTTGAGGAATATTATTTTTATCTTTTATATTTTTAGGAAATTGAATCTCGGGGTTTGGATTGGGGGTTGGTATTTCTACCGATTACTTCTACTATCTAATTATCTAATTAACTAAGGTGAGGGTAGTCTATGTCTAATTATTGTGTGCTCGTATGGTGGTTTAAAGATGTGTTTACTTAGGTTTTGTTACTCCTTAATTATCTCCTATTGATGGTTGAATTGTTAAGTCCTTATTCTTAATCGCGTTGTGTGTCTAAGGTCGTAGGGTATGCGTTTGTCCCTACTCTTTGAAACTACCAAAGGTTATCGCCTACAAAGTCTCTAGGATTTATAAACTTTAACTCTAAGGTACTCTTCGGATGGTTTAGCCTACAACAACTCTAGGTGCTATAAACTAAGGTTCACAAAGATTAATCAAGCATTAACTACACAACGGATGACCTATCGCATTACTAGATCATTAACAATTAAGATAAGAGACAACCAATCAATATTCAATAATTAAGTTTCATATTCCCTAAGTAAACACACAAGTAAATTAGCCGGACATGGAGAACATGCAAGCATACACACAAGTAATTGAAGACATAATTAAATTAATGAATTAAAACACTTATCTTGATGAAAGATAGGGTTTGGAACCCTAAAATATTGTACAAGACAGCCTTGGTTCGGTTTAGGTTTTTACTCCAAAAGACTACACACCGAAAACTAAAAAATTCGGATTCTATATATAAGATTACATTCGCGACGGCGTCACCTTTTAATTTGTGACGCCGTCGGGTCGCCATTATTAGAGTTTCGTCTTGGCCACGTTAGTCTTGCGACGGCGTCACCTTATTCTTGTGACGCCATCCCTTCGATTTTGACGCCGTCTCGATCAAATCTAGGCCGTGCGAGTTGCGACGACCTACTCTTTTAAAGCGACACCGTCACTTATAAATAAGCAATTTGGCTCCGAGCCACAAAAGTGATGCGACGGCGTCGCAGATAACACCTAACGCCGCCCCTTCGGTTCTAGCGATCAGGTGGCTCGATTCTTGACTTTGGCCATTTTCTTCAGATATTCGCGCCTTTTCGTCCGAATAAGTGTCATTTCAACATTTTGCCTTCAAGATACCTAAAAGTGAAAAGGAACGATATTAAGTAATAACGGATACCAAAGTGATCAAATAAGGGCTTAAATGACCCTCAAAAGGTATATTTTAAAACCTTATCAAATATCCCTACACTGTGATTTGCTTGTCCTCAAGCAAATATGCTTTTAGCCAATTAATTTATAAGTTAAGGGTCATGAAGCATTGGTTTAAAATAATCCACAACACATATAAGCCCCAAAAAGTCATAACAAGTACGGAAATTATATACTAGCACCTCACATGGGGTGTTTGGATACTCACATCTCTCGGGTGTATATGAAATATAACAAGTTGGAAATCGAAGATAAACACTCATTAACCGGTCCTAGTACATAGATTACCATAGGCTTGAGACTAGATCAAACCTCCATCGCTTTGGCGTAAGCACCTAGGAAAGACTATCCAAGAGGACTTTTAAAGGGTTGTAATGTTAGGCTTACGGTAGGAAACAAAGGGTTTGGTGGGATAGGCTATTTAGTGGTGGCAAGTCAAAAATCTTTTGTTACAAGCATGCGAAGAATGGCGTTGCTAAGCCAAGAATCGACACTCTAGACTCTAGATAACTGAAACAAACAAACATAAATTAAAGATAGATGCAGGATGGTAGCACTTTTTTTTTATACACTTTTACTCTACCATCCTCTATAGTAACATCAAAATGATAGGGATATATAGGCACATCCCTACACTTGAGTTTTTATTACTCTAACACTAATTTGACCCAATTTGAAAAGATCAAAACACTTGGAGTACATTATTACGCAAATAAAGGAATTTGAATTTAACGTTCCTTCCCGTCATTTCATAAACTTTAACTTTTCCCATGAGTCCCAATCGTCCCAAAACGTGTACAAAGGATATGACTCGACTTAGCAACTTATGCAAGCAACTAGATACTTGAACTAAGGGTTTTTAAGGAGATAACAATAATGCACTAAAAGTGAGTGCATACAAGGTAGGATAAGGCGATTTGGGTGTACATTTGGGGGTGGGGTGTAAACAATGCTCTTCATTGATATTCCGGAAAAACGAAACATCACGAGAACCGCAAAAAGGATAGGCTCTGAGGGGTTAACTAGGGGTATCGTGTACTAAAGATGAGTACAACGCAAAGGTGTGGGGGAATTACTCAACCGATGTAGAAGAAGTAATTCTATTATGGGTATAAAACAAGGGTTATCCTAATGCCTCTTATCATTTAGTTATTCCTAACTACACAAGTGTAGTCTTGCTAGCGATCTCGGGATGCATCACAAAACAAGTTCTAGAATCTAATATACTACCGGTTCACACACTAAGCATTAAAGATGAATGCTTTAATTCCTACTAATCTAAGGGCGATCCTCACATTTTGGGTGGAATTTAAGTGGTAAAGGGTTTTTGTGCTAGTCATATAACTTCCTATCCATGAGACGCTTTTGTTAAGACTAATGGCCCACTCCTATATGTTATGAAAAAATTAAATTCGTGCCAAAATTACCCTAACCGACATTTTCTCATGGTTTATTACGCAAATGCAATTGGACAAAGCAAATAATCAAGGATAAGCATAGTTTCAAAGTTCCGCTTTATTTTCCTCCTACACTTAAACCGAACATTGTCCCCAATGTTCCCTAAAGTATCAAAGTTATGATAACGGAAGGTAATAAAGATGAAAGAAACTAGTACTCCCCGATTAGCTCGGTAGATCCGTGTAAAGTGGTGGTTATATTTTATTCAAGAAGAACATTTTGCGTGAAAAGCTCCTTCTCATCTTATGTATCTCCTTCTTGATAAATTAAACCGCACACTTGAAGAAAACAAACGAAACCTTCGCGTAAAATCGGCGGTAATAATATATATAAGACTCTACTAAACTAGGATATAATGCTTGTGGAATGGATGTTTACGAATTTCGGAAAATTAAGACCGAGAATTCCAAAAATTATACGTAGCTCGTAAAACGAGAAAAGTAATCGCCATTTTTGCTCCTTCCCGACATTTGTCGGGTTGCGATCTCGACGCCGTCAGTTATCCCGACAAAAACGGTGCGATTTTACGGAAAAAAATTCGGAAAATTTACATCTTTAGAATCGGAAAATTTCCGCAAAACATCCATTATGACTCGATACAAGCATTTGACTCGAACAAACACACATGTATATCTTTTAATCAATTGAAATTCTCATGTTTACGTTTCTTTTGAAAACGTGTGTAATCCTCCCTACACTTATCCTTTATGTAAAATACCTTTATATGTAATTAAGACGAGGTTAAAAACAAAATAAAGCATTTTTACAAATTTAAACATGAGATTAAGCAATTAATAAAAGATATATGACACAAACAAGCAAACAATTAAGCATGGGTTGCCTCACGAAGCGCTTTTCTTTATTTATGAGTCTTGTAGCTAGACTCGTAGTCGTGCTCCCTCACGTGACTTCACATCGCCACCTTCTTCCTTATGACGGTCTCTATCGGGGATTCCATGTTGTAAAAGTGCCCTATGATGCACCTTTCTAAGAGGTCGCCTCTCCCCAATCGGTTCTATATTTTCTCGTCCTAAGTTCAAGCAATCCTTATAGAATCCGAAAATCTTGGCCATAACATAATCTACTCCTTTCTCCTTATCCTCATCATTCCTATAATAGATGATAGTTTAAGTTCCTTTTCATCATTGGAGAGTGATGAAAACTTCTCAATCTTAAACGGCATTTGGTAAGCTACATCATCGGTCTCATCCTTGAGTCGCACTATTCCTAATAAGGGATCATAAGTCATCCCGGTGTTTTCTATGAAAGGCTTTCCTAGAATAATGTGGGACAAGCTAGGATCTATGGCCGTGCTAATATCATCCACAATTATGAAGTCCGTAGGAAACGTGAAACTACCTACATAAATGGGCAATCCCTTAATTCTACCAAGAAAATTGCACCTAACCCTAGGATTATCGGGGTCTTGCCTAGTTGGGATAGGCTTCTTCATTACCCAGTTATAGTAGGTGCTAGTCATTATGTTTATTGGTGACTTGCGGTCAATGTAGGCCTTTGCCACGAAAAGGTGTCCTATGCAACATGGTATGTTAAGATTCCAAGGGTTCCCAAACTTGATCCTAGGGCTTTTCCTAACATACATGTGACGGAGGTTACGCACTAAGTGAGGGTGGCGAGATAGCTCTTCTTCCGTATGAAATTTATTGAAATAGTCTGTTAATACAAATAAGCCGTAAAAACGTTTATTTATATTTTACGATCTTCTAATGTTTTGTCGATAATAAACGTAAAATCATTTTAACGAAACAAATAAAATACGTAAATGGTTTGAGCTAATAGTTTCATAACACACTTACGTTTTCACATAAAACACTAAAACATGTATAAGTGATTTTATGATTTAGATACATATGTACAACAACTAGTGTTTACATATTGGGTTATCATATACTTAAACTAAGCATACCAAAATGGGTAAAAACAAGTATATACCAAAATGGGTAAAAACAAGTATATACTAAAATGGGTAAAAACAAGTATATACTAAATGGGTAAAAACTAGCAAATGGTATTGACCCATAACCCATGGTTTTATATATACCACTTAACCAAGTTCATTGTATCTAGAAAGAAAACCATGGATCAACCCATAACCCATGACCCATGACCCATAACCAAAAATACCCATGGGCAAAGAGGAGCGTTCCACGGATCCCTGGCTTTGTGCTAGTCGGATCCCTTGTGGTAAGGATCCATGGGATCCGGGGAATAGTAGAGAATTTTCTCTATAAATAGAGAGCCATTTCTTTATTTCTACTCACCACTTTACATACATACTTCCCCAAGTATTATAACCCTCTAACCTCATATCCAAGTGATCTATGTAGTTTGTCTTTTGTTTTTGTGTGATCTTCTAGGTTCCTCTTAAAGGAAAGATCACCACTTCTTGAAGACGAGCAAGCTCAAGTCCATGAGTTGCCATGCTTCGTCATCATCAAGACAACCAAGGTTCTCTTGTTGATAGTTCTTCCTTTCTCCATAGATGTTGGGTTGAAGGCATTAGTGAAGAATGCCGAAAGTCTCAAGATGAAAGCATTAGTGAAAGGTGCTCACCATCCGTGTCAAAGCATTAGTGAAGAATGCTAAAGGTGTCAAGACGAAGGCATTAGTGAAGGGTGCCAAGCGTTGTGTCAAAGGCATTAGTGAAGGATGCCGAAGAATCAAATCAAGTCGCATTTGGAAAGAATGCCTAGGTCGTATAATCGATAAGGTGCATCGTTATACATATAAGTATTTGTTTATTTCCAAGGATGGTGATATCCTTGATGGTGTTGTAACAAGGAGAGGATCTCCTTGATATTAGGTGTTGTGTTGTGAAGGGTAGTAGTTCCTCCATAGTAATGGAACTAGGTGCTTAGCCTAGTACTTAATAAAGGGTAGGCGATGTTGTGATAGGATTAGTTCTCCTTGGTGTGAAAGAACCCGGTGGTTAGCCTAGCATCGTATAAAGGGTAGCGACGTTGTGTTAGGTGTAGTTCGCTTTGGTGTGAAAGAACTTGGTATTTAGCTTTGTACCGGAAAAAGGTTGCGACGTTGTGAAGGCTTCTCCGCCATAAGGAGATTGGTGTAGTGCTTACGAACTCGAGTAGGTGACTCGGGAGTGGAGTAGGGCAAGGAAGGTGTCCTTGTAGCGAACCACTATAAATAACTTGTGTCGTGGTGATGTGCTTCTTACTCTTTATCTTTCATTGCACGTTTATATATATATCTATCAACGTCCAACATAAACAACCAAATAGATTGACATAAGTCGATCTAAATATTTAAAAGGAAGTTTTAAATTGGTAAAACTATTCAACCCCCCTTTCTAGTTTTCCACAATTGGCATCAGAGCTTCGTTACCAAGTTTCTTAGAGTATGTTGTACTTTAAAAACTTGATACGATCCATGTATGTTTGAAAACTACAAAGAAGGATTATTTTTGTCATATTTTAAAAATCACTATATTGTTTATTGTTGGACAATGATAGAATGCTCTAACATTTTTTTAAGCATTATCCATACTTGGATTTGGAGTTACCAAGAAGATCATAAAGAATTTATCTAAATATTTTTTTTCGAAAAAAGAATGTTTAAGTATTCTTACAGCATAAATCTGGAGATTCCAAGAAGATCACAAAACATCTAGATACTTCTTTTCTTAAAAAGAATATTTGGAAAATGTATGATCTTTAATCACTTACCTTTATTGTTACTATTAAAATTTTAGTTGCATGATTTATTAGTAATTGTTCTAGTAGTTATTTATATTATAGTCATCATCAAATTAGTATTCTCCGACTTATTTGTATAGTCTACATTACCAACTCATAATAATGATATCTTCGTTATTCGATAACCTCAATCATTATTCATCACAAAAGATTTATTGACACTTCATCTATGTCAATAAATATCCAAGTAAAACTTCTTATATTATGATAAAATGGGATTTTATTATAATGTTTGAAAAGCTTCTCAAGAATTAAGACTAATTCTTAAAAAGGGAACCTCGTTCAATAGGAATAGTATTAAATCGTCAAAACCTCAAACCACAAGTTTTAGAACCTTAACACCAAAACACTAGGCGTTTTAGAACTCCCAAACCAAAGTTATCAAGGAATTTTTTAGCTGACTTTTGTTGTCATGTCGGATCCCTAAGTTTATACTAACCGGATCTCATATGAGAGGGATCCGCGGGATCCGTACAACAAAAGACAGTATATTCTCAAGAATGATCACTGCGGATGTTCCACAATAATACTCACCTCAAAGACTCATGAACAAAAAACCAGGTACTGTTCATAGGAGGAATTTGATCATTCCTCTCAAGTTTAACAATCACTTGTGTAAGTACAATCTTCACTACATTGTTAAGTTAATTCCTTGATTTCTAAGATTACAGTTTCTTCATCTTTAAGAGTTGGGTTCAAATGGGTTTATCATAATTTGTCACCACATTGTTTTCTAAGATAATCTAAATCAAAGAAATAACATTGTTAATACAAATTAAACACATTTCTTGAACTCAAAAAGATGATGAGAGCAAATTGTGATCAAACCTCTAGGTTACTATTCACCATTAACACCACATTGTGGTTGTATTGTTTAGGAACATCATGCCAAGCAACAAGCAACAATATTACCAAGACACCGCCACTACATACCTATGTACCATAGGAAAAATGGATTAAGTCCGGACGATAGGAAAGCCTTTGTTACTTGAAAGGAGACTCTTTCATGAAGGTAGAGTCGTTGATCCATCATTTCTTGCAAATACCGATACGAGGAAGTATTTGGAACTATTGGGTTTGATTGTTTATTGGATATAAACGAGCAAATTTGCGGTCTTTGTGCTTGAGTTCTACAAGACTATGGGTATAATTAGAAATGATGATGGGTCCATCTCAATTGAATTCACCATAAATGGACATGATTATACTCTTTCACTTGAGGAGTTTGGAAGAATTCTAGGGGTTACATATGATGGTGTTTGCATGTATTCTAATGAGTGGTCGTTAGAGGTGATCATCACAACATTTATCACGCAACAATTTCGGAAGCAACCACGGGTGGACACCGTGTTTATGCCAAGAGCATCCCCATCAAGGGTTACTAGGAAGTCGAAAGTGATCTATAGGATCCTTTCCAAATGGAGCTCTCGGAGATGTACGCGTTGTATAGAAAATGGAAGATGTGATAAGGGAGAATGTGGTGTTTGGTAGGAAACAAGGATCACCCCAACGCATGTCTAAGCTTCATGATCTATTGTCTAGTGACCGAGACTCGCTTCAACCTTGCCTACTACATGGTCAAGAGAATGGCAAGTGTAAGAAGCATGGACAAGATGGTGCTCATGTATTCAATTCTCCTAACCCGTCTTGCTAAATTCATCTTTGCATTAGATCCTTCTCCACAAACCTATGACCATAGCTTTTGCAACAAGGTTATGGTACCATTGACCGAGGGAAGAACTACGAGGTTTATGGTAGATGGCAAGAGGCCTCACCCACCCACGGATTCCTCGAAAGAAAAATAGAGACCAAGAGAAGGTGAAGGAAGTAGCAATCCGCTCGGAAATACCAAACTCGATCCTTTGGAGTATATCAACCAATTGCCGGATGTTCCTGGTGCATCACCCGAATGGCAACAAACCAAAGGAATCTTCAAGTGCTTTGCCAACTTCTTGAAGAAAAAGAGGTAGAGTGGAGGAAGGGTGAAGATGAGAAGGAGAAGAGAGGTAAGGTCTTAGGACCCAAATGTATGTTGAACAATTTCAAATAATGGCTTGTAACACTTTAACTATGCTCGTAGTATGTAGGTATCGCCATATCTTGGCACTAAACAATCCTAACTTAGGTATTTGAAAATGAGATTTTACGACCCTTCTCTGGTCGCCGCCACTCATTCTAGGAATTCTAGCTCTTCCTAACTTGATATACATTGTATTAGTTGTGTTCTTGCATCTAGTCCCTATAGAAACAACTAGGAAAAGCATTTACTATAAAGTGCAAAGTTGCACAATTCCTAAAGCTCTCGATCCGCAGCCAGGATCCTGCTTTTGAACTAGTCGGATCCCTCCCATAAGGAACCATGGATCCGTGGCATCCGATATACAATGATTTGGCTACATCAAAATAGTCTACTAGATCACCTCAAACAAGTCAAACATAAGATACTAAGTCTTCTCAAATAGTTGAAAACCTCACTATCATCCATGGCTTATCTAGGATATATTTTCAAAATATTTTTTTTTCAACTAGTCAAAACTCACTATAATTCCGCTCCAACACTCACACATTATCTATCACATTTGATAGCACTTTGTTTGGTCTATCCTTCAATTTTAGCAAATTGATCTCAATCCTCTTTGACTCAAAATTATGCTCAAAAATTAGTTTTTCATTTATTTTTATTTTTAAAGATTTTAGTAAATTCCTCTTAGGACATCATCTGACTTCTAGGACTTGTTATCACCATTTCTCCACATCAAATTAAATGGAATCCTTGTCAAACATATAGTTAGACAACCCAAGGTCAATCTCCTTGGCCAAAACCATCATTAAGCACCATTACTTGTTATGGTTGAGGATTTGAGATATCCAACAGCTAAAGACTTCAAAATTAAGTCAAAACCTCGAAATCCATTAATAATAAACCCTACAAAAGCATAATGATCTCACCCAAACCCCTGCTCGATAGCCGATCCTCGGTCTTTAACCAGCGGATCCTCGCTGAGGGTCCAGGATCCAGATGCAAAGCATAAATCGCTTCCATATTCAAATTCAAGTCACCTTTGGTTCTCTAATCACTTTTAGCATTCATTAATTATCCTCCTAGAGCTGATCAAAACCTCAAGAGCATGCTTAGTCTTCTAAGTGGCCAAGAATTTAATTTCCTAATTCAAATTATCCTTTATAAACCAAACAACCTTAGGTTTAAGGCACCATCCTCACTCACCCTTCAAAACTCAGCCATTAGAAGCTCACATTAGCATCATCATCACCATGACTAAGACTCTTAGCAACAACTCCACAACCTTAGGATCAACCAAAAGAAAGGGTCAAATGATCCATGAAATATCTTCCACCGAAACATCGCCCACTAGAGATAATGATACTAGAACCCCATCCCATCAAACTCATCCAACAAAGGCCAAGAAAGCCGCAAGGATTAGTATCAAACCTTTCGGACTAGAGAAAGGATCCTCTAGCTCAAAACCAAACTTGACTAGTTCTAGCAAGCCATCAAAACCATCATTCATTGAGCATGGTCTACATTCCTTGAATGAGCCTTTCCCTCACCTAAACATCTATTCATTATTTCATTCACCACAAAGAAACTCCCAATTACCAACCTTTTCGTTAAATAGGGAACCACCTACAACACCAACTAGCCCATCATGGGAGACAAGGAACAACCTTGATCATATGGAAGAAGTTCCATTATCACCCTCATTTTTAGAACCTCTTCCTACTTCTCAAAATGAAGACCCGGAAACACACATTGAGCCTCCTCAAAATACCCATTTCCCTCCGGGTCCAAACCACGACAATAATTGTCCAAATTGTCTAAACACTCAAGGACTTGTTCAAGAAGCACGAAATGAGATACATTTCATATTTAATCATCTTCTTGCAAAGTTGGATCAAATCAACAAGTCCACTCATCCCTAGACTCAAGCATATTGTAGCATTTTAAGTCTAGTAACTAGTTAGTATTTAGTGGTACTTGTATGTCCTAGTTCATTCTCTTAGTTTTAGAGATTTGTTTGGTTATCTCTTGTTTTATTGAATGAAAATTTATATGCTTTGATTATTTTGTGCGCTGTGCTCTTTATTACACACATATATTATCTCCACACTAGCATTGTTTGACACATCTTCACTGTTGAAGAAACTGTCACCAGATAGCCGGATCCCTACATAATGCCTAGACGGATCCCTCCAAGAAGGGAACCGTAGGATCCGTGGTACAGAAGCACAAATTTCTACTAACTTGAGTTTATTTGCACGAAATTATGCACTATACTCTTGTTCTCTAACCTTTACTTTGTAGATTTTCAAAATACACATGAAGATTTTGACACCATAAAGCTAGGGGAGCTTTGTGTCAAACGAAATTGCAAAAACATTTGCAACTTAATCCGATTTAGATTATACTTCATGACACCCCATTGCAACTTTGCAATCTTCAGGGGGAGCACGTCATTACTTAGACAAACCATTTGCAAACATAATTGCAAACACAATTAGTTTATTTTACGCCATGTCCTTGACACCTTTTCAAAGTGGATGGACTCGCCAAGGGGAGCTAAGACGAGTACCATTTCCGCTCACTTACTCTCTTTACATTTTACATACCTTTTTATAAAATTGTTTTAGTTTCTTTTAACACTTTTTTTTCGACAAAAGTGGGGAGAAGAAAGTAAAACTACAAATTCAAACTTTTACTTAATTTTTAGCTTTTCCTTAAAATAATTTTATGTTTTGTCATCAACAAAAGGGGAGATTGTTAATACAAATAAGCCAAAAACGCTTATTTATATTTTACGATCTTCTAATGTTTTGTCGATAACAAACGAAAATCATTTTAACGAAACAAAAAAAAATACTTAAATGGTTTGAGCTAATAGTTTCATAACACACTACGCTTTTCACATAAAACACTAAAACATGTATAAGTGATTTTATGATTTAGATACATATGTACAACAACTAGTGTTTACATATTGGGTTAGCATATACTTAAACTAAGCATACCAAAATGGGTAAAAACAAGTATATACCAAAATGTTAAAACAAGTATATATTAAAATGGGTAAAAACAAGTATATACTAAATCGGTAAAAACTAGCAAATGGTATTGACCCATAACCCATGGTTTTATATATACCACTTAACCAAGTTCATTGTATCTAGAAAGAAAACCATGGATCAACCCATAACCCATGACCCATGACCAATAACCAAAAATACCCATGGGCAAAGAGGAGCTGCTCCACGGATCCCGGCTTTGTGCTAGCCGATCCTTGTGGTAAGGATCCGTGATCCGGGAACAGAGAGAATTTTTCTATAAATAGAGAGCCATTTCTTCCTTTCTACTCACCACTTTACATACATACTTCCCCAAGTATTATAACCTCTAACCTCATATCCAAGTGATCTATTTAGTTTTTCTTTGTTTTTGTGTGATCTTCTAGGTTCCTCTTAAAGACAAGATCACCACTTGAAGACGAGCAAGCTCAAGTCCATGAGTTATATACGTCATCATCAAGACAACAAAGGTTCTCTTGTTGATAGGTCTTCCTTTCTCCATAGATGTTGGGTTGAAGGCATTAGTGAAGAATGCCGAAAGTGTCAAGATGAAAGCATTAGTGAAAGGTGCTCATCATCCATGTCAAAGCATTAGTGAAGAATGCTAAAGGTGTCAAGACGAAGGCATTAGTGAAGGGTGTGCCGCCAGTCAAAGGCATTAGTGAAGGATGCCAAGAATCAAATCAAGTCGCATTTGGAAAGAATGCCTAGGTTGTATAATGGACAAGGTGCATCGTTAAACATATAAGTATTTGTTTATTTCCAAGGATGGTGATATCCTTGATGGTGTTGTAACAAGGAGAGGATCTCCTTGATATTAGGTGTCAGGTTATGGAAGGGTAGTGTCACACCTCGCCAGAGGCGGAAACACGAGGTGTACCGTAAAGGAACATAAGCACAAGATAATAGAACATACCAACGTTAAGATTTAAAAGAAAGAGTACACCATTATAATACCGCTTTAGCCGACATCGGCAAATATATTACAAAGTTTAGTTCCCAAATATTATGCTCTATTACATAATGATTTTATTGACAAGTGAAAACTTCATTATGCAAGACCCGTAGAAAAAGCTTACTAACGATCACCGAAATGCATGAGAGAAAACGGGTCAACTATGAAAATAGTTGGTGAGTAAACATGTTTAGTAAAATAAGAAAACTCGTATGAAAGAGTCAAAGGTTTCGGTCATTGAAAATAGTCCACAAAGCAAAGGCATTGTGTATCCACTCGCCCAAGTTCCACCATACAAAACTTGCAACCCGTGTGTACACAACCCATTGCACAAAATATACCGGCCAAGTAGTCAAGTATAAGCGGTCATAATAGTTCACAATATAGTACCACTAATATAATAATTTCGTGGATGCTACCGATGAAACCAAATTAAGTCGGTGCCACTACCCAAAGTTATGTTGGGTGCCTCTTCCCAAAGATATAATGGGTGCTCTTCCCAAAGATATATTGGGTGCCTCTTCCCAAAGATATACCGGTGCCTCTTCCCAAAGATATAATCCGAACATAGGAGACTTTATAGTGATGTTCGAACATAGGAGACTTTATAGTGATGCTCGAACATAGGAGACTTTAGGTCAAGGTCATAACATGTACGGTTCAATAAGTTCAAGTAAGGCATTATTTCATAATTAAGTTCAAGGATTTGTTTAAAGTTCACAAGTTCTAGTCAAACTAGTTAATAAAAGTAGTAAACAATTTAGCTTAAGAACGGTTCATGCATTTCGCCCCAAAATATAGTAAAACGGTAAAAAGGGGGTGTGTTTACTCACTTGATGAATAGGTGCGATGACAAAAGTGGTTACACCGAAATGTAGCGTGAATCTCGAAACTGACCTATTATGAATGATATGATATGCAATAAGTCATGATGTAATGTTATACACGCAATTCGGATGATATTTATACCACTTATGTATTTTTGAAAACAATACTTCTCGGTAAAAATATAATCTTTTAACGTCTTGACCATTTTTAAATTACTTCACATGTATTTACATTGAAACGATATCCTACGATAGACTTTTAGTGATTTATTAAGAGAATATAACTTTTCGTCAGAAAATAATGTCGTTGAAATTTCCATGAAAGTGACAAAACAGCCTCTAAAAGCTAGTCGTAAAATGGTGCACGCCGAGCGTTAGGAAACGAACTCAACGGTTTTGGAAAGCTCGTACCATTATCTCAAAGTTTTAGTACATACATTTCCATCCTAGAGGTCTCGAACATAAGGAAAATATAGGTTAAGTATGGTACTTGTGTGTTTAAGAGTGGTTTAAAAGTGAGTTTCGCAAAGTTTAAGCAACCGTAAATAATTTATTACAACTCCGCTTATACAAACGGTTGGTCGCTTTGAAAATATGCTTGGTGATCTCGATTTTATTAGAAGACATTTCGTTACAAAAGTTCTACGTCATCGTTAAAAATAGCCTTCAATATGGTCGTTTTGTTTACCGTAACACTTGTCTCGTAGAAAATAATATAGTTTTCTTAAATAAGTGTTACGGCAATTTTATGAAAACGTATATTTTAGTCGTTATAAACCGCTTTCACGTATTATATCGCCCTTAGCTTCGTATCAAAGTATACTAATATATTTTTGATAAGTCGAAATAATTTATAAAGCTTAAGACTCCTTTTGACTCATAAAAGAAAACAAATTTTGTGAAATTTCAGAAATATATATCATCGTCAAACTTGAAAATTCATAACTTCAAGATAACTCCTTTTAATCCGCTCAAGCGCCAAGGATTCGCTTTTAAAGTATATTTTCTAAATATCTAGGCCAAAAATTCGTGTCTACTGTCGGATTTTCCAGAAATTCAAAACAAGATCAGACCACTTTTATACTTGTAAAAGAGTTTTTCCCGCACTAAACCTATTCCAATCCCTTCAAAACAACTCCAAAGCTATTCTAATCCTACCATACACCTTCTTAGGGTGTCATGGGTTCCTAAACATCATCAAGACCAATATATAACAAGGGATAAATTATAGGATGACTTACATATATAAAACTCTTAAAAACAATGTAAAAATGGTATAAACATCCATATGTCTTGCATGCTTGCTAAGAAGATGATGAAATACATATGAAATGAAAATGAAATATATAAAATGAAAGTGATATGCTTACTAGTTACTATGATGAGGTGATTAGAACAAGGATTAACCTAAACACCCTAGGTTTTTATTTCAAAACCTTTAATAAGAGTGTATCCTAGATTGTTTTAAACTTGAGCTTGTAAAATTTTGATGATCCCTTCTAAACACCCTTGTAGAACCGGTTATGGAAGAGGAAAAACAAGAGAGAAACTTTGGTAACTTTGAAAAAAAATGAGATGAATGAAATGAGTGAATGATACTTAGAGTATAGATCTATACATTTGAACAAAAAACTACCAACCCAATAAATGCAACCCCCCCCCTGGTCGGCCAAGGGGGGAAGGATTTGTAAAAATATTTTTTTTTTTCCTTTATAATGTGTAAAATTGTTAAAAAAGTGTAAGTGAAATGAATTTAAGTTAAGGTAAATGGTAGCTTTTACATACATTTGAGTATTTAAGGTAGTTTTAGGTAAAAGAAATTTTTAATAGATCAAAGTAAAGTATAATGAGATCATAAAAATTGTAAAAATACATTACTTGTAAAATCTGAGTGATATAATAATTATCGTGTAGTTTTTAAGAAAAGCGTCAGAATAATATAAATTTAACGATTTATATACAAAATAAATTTAAAACACTAGGTAAATTTAAAATATAGTTTTATAAACTAAATGTAAGTATAAAAATATATCGGGATCATTTTGGAAGTAGCGGATTAAATGTTCAAAATAATAACTTACGCGATAACGCTTATTTAATATGAAATTTACGCTTAATGTGAAATGAAAATTATGAATGAACTAACATGATGCCTATTTAATTTAAGAAATGACCGAATTGAGAATTGTGACATTCTTCCCATGTCGTCGAATCACGCCCCGTGATTCGATTAACGATACTATGGTCCGAACCTCGACAAGAGTTCTAAAAGTTCATGCTCGATTTAATAGTCTAAATGATCATGTCAATGCTCATGCATAAGGGTTCCTCATCCAACTAATTACATGCCCGTGATTAGATTTGATGGGGTAAACTTACCCAATATCGAACGTAGCCCTCAAAAGACCTTTAGGTAGTGATTGAGTAAACTTGTTTTTAGCTCGACCATGAACTCATCAAACAAGAACCGCCACTAGATCAAGCTAGAAACAAGTCTTTGAATGAAGTCTTTTGAAAGATTCGCCGATATTGGATTTGCTTACACAAATCAAATCAAATCAACAAAATATATAACAACTAAGGTCGATATCAATAGGTCTCAAATTAATCATTTTCGTGAACGTGGTAAGAATTGAAGGAAGTGATGCACTCAAAATCATGTTGTACGTAAATAAAGTGGTTGATCAAAGGAATGTACCCGTTACGCGTCATGGGCTTCCTCGGCACCCGATAGAATGCTCGACCACGCATGGGGAATTTCAATGTTCGATCTTGTGGGCCTTCTATTGCCAACGCCTGTGTTGGACGACACCGCTTGATTGGGAGTTCTTTTCGACTTTGGACAGTATTGCAAGGTGATCTAGACTTCCACACTGTAACATGCTTTTCTCTCGCCCTGATTTCCGCCTCTGCTTGAGTACTTCGCCAAGCGGCCTGTCTGTCCACATTTGTCGCACCTTCTGCAGCCTCTCGAGTGATGATAATTACATCGAGTACACAAAGGATGTGGACCAGATATCCTTTGTGCTCGGGTGGTCGCCCATAGTTTCGGGTTATTCACGCTCTTGTTTTGCCGATTCTCGGTCTCGGCTTCCTCGGTGATCCTCCGCCGTCATTCATTGTCGTTGCTTTTGTTAGTTCTCCGCACCGATCACATCATTTGTCAAGCGACACGCCATACTCACACGCTTGCAGAGTGGTTGGGTTCGACGAGGTGACATCCCTCCTAATTTCCTGTATCAATCCCCATATATCGGTCAATCAACTTCCACAAATGGAAACCATGAGGAACCATCCTAGTTAACTCGTGGAAACGGATCGTACTTGTCGACTTCTACTCCAACCATCAAGTGATTCCAAAATTCGCTTCTAGCTTCTCGCACTTCATCTTTTCTCGCAAGACTCATCGCTTAGTAGTTTCTTAAATGCTTCCCAAGATAACGATTTGTAGCCCTCTTCCTCTAGTCTCGCAATTGGTTGTTCCACCGTGTCAATGCTCGACCGTAGTAGACCAACAGAGAACTCAACCTTGTTTCCTTCAAGACATTTCGTGATACTAAGTTTCGACTCAACATTCTCGAACCGTGTTAGCAATTCAATGGCACCCTCGCACTCATGAAATTCCATTGGCTTGCATGTCATGAAAGTTTTGTAGCTGCATCCTTGACCGCCGTCAAGTACCTTCTCCGCTGGTTCGCCTAGCATCGACGTGTTATAATTTGGGTGAGTAGATCCGCTATTCCAAAGCAGTTGTTGTTTGGATTGTCATTGTTGTTTGGGTTGTCGTTGTTGTTGCCTCCGAGCGTGTGTTTCTTGCGACCATGATCCCACAAGGACCAAAACATCGGGTTGAGTAAACCACATTCGAACGTCGATGAGTGCGTAACGTGGTAATGTGTTATAGTGAATCAAATATGATGGGATCGTGGACATGCTATGTCTAACAAGTCGAAGATGGAAAAGAGAAGATATAAACTAGGTACGGTAACGAGACGTGAATATAAAATCATGCAATGCATACCCACCGACCAATGCAGCTTCAGTGACCGCACTCAGAGACTCGACTAAACATGATTTAAAACTATCACTTTATCATTGATGGTTCTTCATAAATTAGACATAGTTGATCGTGCTATGTTTAATTTATGAGTAACGATGCAACGATAGGACTAATTGACTCGGATGACGCCTGTTTTATTTAAAACTTTATTCCGGTTATAGTCGTGATTTTATTTTTGAAAATCGGCATTCTCTATAACCTTTAGCTCGATACCAACTGTCACACCGCCAGAGGCGGAAACACAAGGTGTAACGGAAAGGAACATAAGCACAAGATAATAGAACATACCAACGTTAAGATTTAAAAGAAAGAGTACACCATTATAATACCGTTTAGCCGACATCGCAAATATATTACAAAGTTTAGTTCCCAAAATATTATGCTCTATTACATAATGATTTGTATTGACAAGTGAAAACTTCATTATGCAAGACCTGGTAGAAAAGCTTACTAACGATCACCTGAAATGCATGAGAGAAAAACGGGTCAACTATGAAAATAGTTGGTGAGTAAACATGTTTAGTAAAATAAGAAAACTCGTATGAAAGAGTCAAAGGTTTCGGTCATCGAAAATAGTCCACAAAGCAAAGGCATTGTGTATCCACTCAGTTCCAAGTTCCGCCCATACAAAACTTGCAACCTGTGTGTACACAACCCATTGCACAAAATATATCGCGTCAAGTAGTCAAGTATAAGCGGTCATAATAGTTCACAATATAGTACCACGAATATAATAATTTCAGGGATGCTACTGATGAAACCAAATTAAGCTGGGTGCCACTACCCAAAGTTATGTTGGGTGCCTCTTCCCAAAGATATAATGGGTGCCTCTTCCCAAAGATATATTGGGTGCCTCTTCCCAAAGATATACTGGGTGCCTCTTCCCAAAGATATAATCCGAACATAGGAGACTTTATAGTGATGCTCCGAACATAGGAGACTTTATAGTGATGCTCCGAACATAGGAGACTTTAGGTCAAGGTCATAACATGTACGGTTCAATAAGTTCAAGTAAGGCATTATTTCATAATTAAGTTCAAGGATTTGTTTAAAGTTCACAAGTTCTAGTCAAACTAGTTAATAAAAGTAGTAAACAATTTAGCTTAAGAACGGTTCATGCATTTCGCCCCAAAATATAGTAAAACGGTAAAAAGAGGGTGTGTTTACTCACTTGATGAATAGGTGCGATGACAAAAGTGGTTACACCAAATGTAGCGTGAATCTCAAACCGACCTATTATGAATGATATGATATGCAATAAGTCATGATGTAATGTTATACACGCATTCGGATGATATTTATACCACTTATGTATTTTTGAAAACAATACTTTCGTCGAAAATATAATCTTTTAACGTCTTGACCATTTTAAATTACTTCACATGTATTTACATTGAAACGATATCCTACGATAGACTTTTAGTGATTTATTAAGATAATATAACTTTTCGTCGTAAAATAATGTCGTTGAAATTTCCATGAAAGTGACAAAACAGCCTCTAAAAGCTAGTCGTGAATGGTGCACGCCGAAATGTTAGGAAACGAACTCAACGGTTTTGGAAAGCTCGCACCATTATCTCAAAGTTTTAATACATACATTTCCATCCTAGAGGTCTCGAACATAAGGAAAAATATAGGTTAAGTATGGTACTTGTGTGTTTAAGAGTGGTTTAAAAGTGAGTTTCGGCAAAGTTTAAGCAACCGTAAATAATTTATTAGAACTCCGCTATACAAACGGTTGGTCGTTTTGAAAAATATGCTTGGTGATCTCGATTTTATTAGAAGACATTTCATACAAAAGTTCTACGTCATCGTTAAAAATAGCCTTCAATATGGTCGTTTTGTTTACCGTAACACTTGTCTCGTAAAAATAATATAGTTTTTCTTAAATAAGTAAGTTACGGCAATTTTATGAAAACGTATATTTTAGTCGTTATAAACCGCTTTCACGTATTATACGCCCTTAGCTTCGTATCAAAGTATACTAATATATTTTTGATAAGTCAAATAATTTATAAAGCTTAAGACCTGCTTTTGACTCGCATAAAAGAAAACAATTTTGTCAAATTTCAGAAATATATATTTCGTCGTCAAACTTGAAAAATTCATAACTTCTTCGTTATAACTCCGCTTTAACTGCTCAAGCGCCATGGATTCGCTTTTAAAGTATATTTTCTAAATATCTAGGCCAAAATTCGTGTTCACCGTCGGATTTTCCAGAAATTCAAAACAAGATCAGACCACTTTTTATACTTGTCGAAAAGAGTTTTCTCGTACTAAACCTATTCCAATCCCTTCAAAACAACTCCAAAGTTATTCTAATCCTACCATACACCTTCTTAGGGTGTCATGGGTTCCTAAACATCATCAAGACCAATATATAACAAGGGATAAATTATAGGATGACTTATATATATAAAACTCTTAAAAACAATGTAAAAATGGTATAAACATCCATATGTCTTGCATGCTTGCTAAGAAGATGATGAAATACATATGAAATTAAAATGAAAGATATAAAATGAAAGTGATATGCTTACTAGTTACTATGATGAGGTGATTAGAACAAGGATTAACCTAAACACCCTAGGTTTTTATTTCAAAACCTTTAATAAGAGTGTATCCTAGATTGTTTTAAACTTGAGCTTGTAAAATTTTGATGATCCCTTCTAAACACCCTTGTAGAACCGTTATGGAAGAGGAAAACAAGAGAGAAACTTTGGTAACTTTGAAAAAATGAGATGAATGAAATGAGTGAATGATACTTAGAGTATAGATCTATACATTTGAAAAAAAACTACCAACCCAATAATAACCCCCTTGGTCGCCAAGGGGAAGGATTTGTAAAAATATTTTTTTTTCTTTATAATGTGTAAAATTGTTAAAAAAGTGTAAGTGAAATGAATTTAAGTTAAGGTAAATGGTAGCTTTTACATACATTTGAGTATTTAAGGTAGTTTTAGGTAAAAGAAATTTTTAATAGATCAAAGTAAAGTATAATGAGATCATAAAAATTGTAAAATACATTACTTGTAAAATCTGAGTGATATAATAATTATCGTGTAGTTTTTAAGAAAAGCGTCGTAATAATATAAATTTAACGATTTATATACAAAATAAATTTAAAACACTAGGTAAATTTAAAATATAGTTTTTATAAACTAAATGTAAGTATAAAAATATATCGGGATCATTTTTGGAAGTAGCGGATTAAATGTTCAAAATAATAACTTACGCGATAACGTTTATTTAATATGAAATTTACGCGTTTAATGTGAAATGAAAAATCATGAATGAACTAACATGATGCCTATTTAATTTAAGAAATGACCGGAAATTGAGAATTGTGACAGGTAGTAGTTCCTCCATATTAATGGAACTAAGTGCTTAGCCTAGTACCTAATAAAGGGTAGGCGATGTTGTGATAGGATTAGTTCTCCTTGTGTGAAAGAACTCGTGGTTAGCCTAGCAATCAGATAAAGGGTAGGCGACGTTGTGTTAGGTGTAGTTCGCTTGTGTGAAAGAACCCGTATTTAGCTTTGTACCGAAAAGGTTACGACGCAGAAAGTCTCCGCACGAACCTCGAGTAGGTGACTTGGGAGTGGAGTAGGCAAGGAAGGTGTCCTTGTAGCCGAACCACTATAAATAACTTGTGTCATGGTGATGTGCTTTACTTTATCTTTCATTGCACGTTTATATATCTATCTATCAACGTCCAACAACCAAATAGATTGACATAAGTCGATCTAAATATTTAAAAGGAAGTTTCAAATTGGTAAAACTATTCAACCCCCCCTTCTAGTTTTCCACATAGTCATTTTCTACTTCATCTACTTCCTCAGTTGTTTCATTAACCTCAAGTATAATTTCATGGTCCGCTTCGTCATTTGTTCTATTATGTTTCACTAAGGTGATGGTATTGATGAATTGGACGAGTTTAGCTAACTTATTGGGTCCTTAATCTCTACACCGAAGGCTCGGAGTTGAGATAGCATTAACCTTCCTATCACTATTGGTCATGTAACACCCCAAATTTTGTTTAGCGGAAGCATACGTGTCATTCGGGAGCGTTACGGGATTGGTGGATCATAACACAAGTAATAAAGAACGGAATACATACTCCGTTTAACTTCATAAAATATTTTAAACCATTATCTTACAATATTGTTTTAGATAAATGGGCACATTCCATAATTCTTAGTGGTCCCAAAGTAAAAACATCATTTTTGTGTAAAAACACTTCTTTAGAAATTACTACGACCATTCATCCGCCTCTTGCCTTGCATCCATGAACACAACTAAGCACCTGAGAAAATATGCTAAAAAGGTCAGCTAAAAGCTGGTGAGTTCATAGGTTTAAGTTAAAATAGAAAGTTGGACCATAAGCAAAGTCATATAATCATTACAACGAATATAATGATATATGTATGAATGTCTATTACGTTAGCTCTAAGTTCATGCAACCGATACTACGACAGTTTCTGTATGCTAAAAGATGTCATACAATATAGGGGCCCATAGCAAGTGTTTTGTCCCTCAACACTTGATTCCGACATGGTATACGTTTCGCCTTGGCCTAAGCATGGCCAACCGAACGGAGGAGTCACCCTCAATAGATCTATTTATAACATTCGCGTTTCCCAATGGGGAATTGACGGTTCATGAAGAAGGGCATTTTCTAGGGACATAAGGGCTTAGGCTACACCACGTAATAGTAAACATGTAATAGTTTTGGTCCATAAAAAGGTTTTGCATATTTCTCACCCCAAAGTGTTTAAAACAGTTTATCAAGTAAAAGAGGGGCTATGAAAACTCACCTTAGCAAATGTGCAAATCCGAGTGCGGGATTTAGTGTTTGTTGTGAAAGCAGCACCGACACGCGACCTAGATAAGGAGGGCAATGTTTTAGTTCATTGTTTTAAGTATTGCTTGATCAAAATAGTTTAATGGTATTAAAACTAAACTTTAGTTTGTAAAAGTTATAAAATGATCTTACTAGTAAGTATACTGAAATATATATACTCTTCATGTTGACATTAATATGGTTTTAATATCCAAAGTTTGATATGAAAAATAATTATAACATTCCACTAGTAAGTATATAAATGTGTATATACTTATTTAAGTTGACACAAAATGGTATTGTCAAACTTGTATATATATATAATTGATTTATTTTCTAATTGTGTTTAGAAAGTATTTAAGTTAAATTTGAATACTTTCACTTTTAATATATGATAAAATGACGTGGTGGTCTTTAGTTATTTATCAAACTTGTTCTTAATATATAAAGTTCTAGACGGAAAGTTTACTTGACATATTGACGTTAGACGTAAACAACATTATGTACATCATGTTTTTAGGAAATTGTCGTCTCATGTATATAGGAATATAGTTTTTGCACTTGTTTGTTTGACAACTCGCGTAAGCTTAACTAAACTTATGTAATATATTTTGTATATGCGTAAATAATTTCATTTATCGTTGGACAATTGTTTTACGTTCAATCCTTATTCGTGAGTTAGTTTATCTTACTTAACCGGACGTCGAAGACTCGTGGGTTGTGGCCGGTATCACTTGTGGCAAATTAGGTACTCGGTTTGGGCTGGGCCCAAACTAACTAACAATTCCTTCCATAAGATCAAGTCTTATGTCTTGGGCCTTGGGCTCTTTTGTGCTTTACGAAATAAAAAAAGAAAGAGAACACAAAGCTTGACCAACATGTATTTCCACCGCTTGTGTTTCATTGTACAATCTCATTTCCGGTATTTTGGTTGCAAAGGATCCGACTTAAGTTATAGAAGTTTGCATAGACTACATGGCTTGAGATGCACTTGTTTGTTCATGCTTCAACTTATGAAGCGAAACTCTCGACTAGGGATTATGACTTCGTTATTATGGTATTACCAAGAAGGAGTTGTCGACCCATACATTTCGAAACACTTTTATTTTCGATGGCAAGTTGTACTTATGAAAGAAAAGAAATCGGCTATGAATGTGAATTGTCTCAAACGAGACTTGACTAATCCATTGACGGCTAGTAAAAGCAAGGTGTGACGCAACCACATGGTAGTTGAGTACTACCCAACTCGGTCTCATCACGTCCATTATTTTACTCCTACGGAACTTGGCGAGTATAAGCCATTCGCAATGTTTATTGGCAAAGAGTACAATTGTCATGGATTTCTCCCTAGATAAACATGACAATATAGACACAATGTTTACAACTGAAATTCGAGTCTCACAACTCTAAGGTAACACGCATGTTTCTTAGGTTTAGGCGAGGCTTAGACATGGTTTGACCCATCTATATCATCTTGTTTCTTACATCTCGACGTAAAAATAACCAACAAAGTACAAGACCAAATTCAATTCCAACACCCAAATCATTTTCTAAAGACTTCAAGTTACCAAGATTTATACACCACCTTGAGTACTACTCAAAGACATCATGGCTAACATAGATTTTGTACTAGCTTGTTATTAGCAATATTTTTATAAAACTTAACTTCTTCTCTTTCTTTTGTTTTATACCACTCGACAGGAAGACATGACTAACAAAACAAATGCAAAGCTCAATCTCAAATAACCATACTCACAAATTCGACATGGCATCCAAGTACAAATACAAATCGACATGACCAAAACAATATAACAATCTTATTGATAAAAATTTCCCAACATCATATCATGAAAAGAACATAAAACATTACATCAAGAAAGATGATAACCTTAAATCCGAAAATGGTAGGTGATGAACGAAGGGTTGTTTCTTGGATTCGGACCAAATAAGACTTGAATTAGCACCAAAATACCTCCAATTGCAAAACCCCCAAATCAATTTTAGAAAACCCTAACTTTCACAAACCCTAGTTTTTGGGTAAAATTGAAATTGAAACTGAGTTTGGGGTTTTTGCATCTCCACTAGAGATATAGAAGTATTTTGGGAAGGAGTTTGACCTCTCTCTCTTCTTGGTGTTTGGATTGAAGCCGAATTTGGTTAGCTTCCAAGGATAGACGAATCTTGTATATTGGCTCAAGATAGATTGGTGTAAAGATATGTTTTTCTTGAATGATTTTATTTTGATTCCCCTTGGATTCGTACAAACAATAGCAGACGCATCAAGGATGGATTTGAGAAGCAATCTTTCATGGATTTGGTATGAGAGAGAGAAGATGATGGAAAAACATGTTGGGCTTTCCTTCTTTGGGAGATTCGGCCTATGAGAGGCGTATAGGATATAGGTTGAAGAAGAATATTTGGATATCTTCTTTCCGGTTCTTGTTTTGCTTTTGTCGTGGGTGAGAGGAGAGGACAAAGAGATATCTCTCAAAATTTAATAAATGTTTTCCTTTATATCAATTGTATATGTATATATGTATTATACACATGGTATTAATTGTGAAAATGTATGTATATACATTATACTTATGTATCAATTGTATTTGAGTTTCATAAAAGTTATTGTTTAAGTGATAGTGTGTTTATTATTTTGTGTCCCGCGAAATTATATTGTGACCAAAGTATCATTGTTTGATAATTTTATAACGTAGTGTCTTATTGTTACGTGTCGAAATATTTTTATTTTGGTAATATTCCATATCACGGACATTTGTCATTTGTTTTATCAAGCCCTTATCATAGTGTTTCAGACGCGTGCAAAGGTCGGTCATCGGGAAAACGAGATAACCTCTCGTCTTACAATTTAAATCATAAGACAAAATGAAATATTCCTAAAATAGTATGAATGCAAGAGTGGTGAAATTTTTATTGTATGCGAGTTATCTACTCAAATGATTAGGCAAAGCTTATGCATGCTTCATGACTCATGCTTAGTAATAATAACTTACTAATTATCAGTTAAATTTTAGTGAAAATTTACCGTGTGTCACATCCTCCCCGCCTTGGAAGAGAAAACCGTCCTCGGTTTTCAGTTAGGATTACTTGTTGAAGTAGAGAAAAGGTGTGGGTATTTGCGCTTGAATTGGTCTTCACGCTCCCACGTGTATTCTGGACCTCTTTGAGAGTTCCAACGGACTTTGACGATCGGGATGCGGCTTTGCTTAAGCCGTTTGATCTCTCTATCCATAATTTCAATGGGTTCCTCGACAAAATTCAATCTTTCGTCAACTTGGATTTCTTCCAAAGGAATAGCAAGAGTTTCGTCAGAAAGACATTTCTTCAAGTTGCATACGTGAAACACGTTGTGTACAGAGCTGAGTTCTTGTGGTAATTCGAGTCGGTATGCTACCGGTCCGATTCTAGCGAGAATTTTGAAAGGTCCAATGTAACGAGGATTTAACTTTCCACGTTTTCCGAAACGGATCACGCCCTTCCATGGCGCAACTTTGAGCATAACTTTATCTCCCACTTGAAACTCAAGTGGTTTCCTCCTTTATCCGCGTAGCTCTTTTGACGGTCACGAGCTGCTTGCAGTCGGTTTTTGATTTGTACAATCTTCTCGGTAGTTTCTTGGATTAACTCCGGACCAGTAAGTTGACTTTCCCCAACTTCGGCCCAACACACGGGTGATCTACACTTCCGACCATAGAGTGCTTCATATGGTGCGGCTTTGATACTTGTGTGATAGTCGTTATTGTAAGAAAATTCACTAATGGCAAGTGCTTATCCCACCATTTCAAAGTCTATCACACATGCTCTTAGCATATCCTCCAGAGTTTGAATGGTTCTCTCGCTTTGTCCATCGGTTCGAGGATGATAAGCGGTGCTCATGTCGAGGTTAGACCCTAAAGCATCTTGAAGTGATTTTAAATTTGAGGTGAAACGGCTATCTCTGTCTGAAATGATGGAAATTGGTACACCATGGCGTGCGATGATTTCCTTCAGGTATAGTTGTGCAAGTTTTTCCATTCCATCACTTTCTTTCATCGGTAGAAAATGTGCTGACTTGGTGAGACGGTCAACTATTACCCAAATAGTGTCGTAGCCTTTAGAGGTTTTAGGTAACTTAGTGATAAAGTCCATTGTTATACGTTCCCATTTCCACTCGGGGATTTCGGGTTGTACTAGTAGACCTGAGGGTCTCTGATGTTCAGCTTTAACCTTTGAACAGGTTAAACACCGGCTGACATATGTTGCAATGTCGGCTTTCATGTTTGGCCACCAATACAATTTCTTCAGATCAAGGTACATTTTGTCGGATCCTGGGTGTATGGAGTATTTAGACTTGTGGGATTCGTGCATAATAATGTCGCGAATTCCTCCGTAGAGTGGTATCCAACTTCGCTCTTTGAAACACAAAATTCCATCCGACCTTTTTACGAATCCATTTTCACTTTCTAGCATTCCGTAAAGGTTCTCATTCGGACGATTTTCTTCCTTGAGTGCTTCCAATTGAGCCTCAAGAATCTTGGATGGAAGAGGTGAACTGATTATCATACCCAAGGATCTGACTCTAAGAGGTTTTGGTCGCTCTTTTCTACTGAGAGCATCAGCAACTACATTCGCTTTACCCGGATGGTAACGAATCTCGCAGTCGTAATCACTGAGTAATTCTAACCATCGGCGTTGTCTCATGTTTAGTTCTTTTTGATCCAAAATGTGTTGTAGGCTTTTGTGATCGGTGTATACGACACACTTCGTGCCATACAAGTAGTGTCTCCAAATTCTGAGTGCAAACACAACTGATCCTAACTCCAAGTCGTGCGTTGTGTAGTTTTTCTCATGAGTCTTCAATCGGGAGAGGCGATGCTATCACTTTCTCTTTGCATTAACACCGCTCCTAGCCCCTTGTGTGAAGCGTCGCAATAAACAACAAAGTCTTCACTACCTTCGTGTAAGGCCGAATGGGTGCACTACACAACTTTTCTTTAAGGAGTTGAAAAGCTTCTTCTTCTTTTCTCCCCACCAAACTTAGTGTTTTTCTGGTTAGCTTGGTTAAAGATTTGGCAATCTTTGAGAAACCTTCAATGAATCTTCGTAGTATCCAATGAGTCCTAAGAATTGGCGATTTCAAGAGGAGTTGTGGGTGTCGCCCAATCCTTTATTGACTCGATCTTAGCGGGATCTACATGAATACCCTGACTGTCGATTACATGACCTAGGAATTGCACAGTAGATATCCAAAACTCACACTTCGAGAACTTTGCATACAGTTCTTCCTTCTTCAACAATTCCAAGATCAACCTAAGGTGCTCTTCGTGTTCTTTCACACTCTTGGAATAAATTAGGATATCATCAATGAATACGATCACAAATTTATCCAAGTAGGTTTTACACTCGGTTCATGAGGTCCATGAACACGGTGGTGCGTTGGTTAACCCAAAAGGCATGACTTGGAACTCGTAATGTCCATAACGAGTTCTGAAGGCGGTTTTGGGAATGTCTTCTTCCCGAACTCTTAGTTGATGGTATCCGGACCTTAAGTCGATTTTTGAATAAACACTTGAACCTTGAAGTTGATCGAATAAGTCATCGATCCTCGGAGTGGGTAGCGGTTCTTAATGGTTAGTTTATTCAATTCACGATAGTCAATGCACATTCTGAAAGTTCCGTCCTTCTTCTTGACGAATAAGACTGGTGCTCCCCATGGTGATGAGCTCGGTCTAATGAACCCTTTTTCCGCAAGTTCCGACAACTGGTTTGATAACTCCTGGAGTTCCGTTGGAGCTAATCGATAAGGTGCTCTTGCCACTGGCGCGGCACCAGGCACTAAATCGATCTGAAATTCAACCTGTCGGGTCGGCGGGAGTCCTGGCAAATCTTCGGGAAAGACTTCAGGAAATTCTCTCACTATTGGCACGTCTTCCAGACGTTTTTCTTCCTTTTCTTTTTCGTCCTTTCCGGTGACTTGTGCTAGGAAGATGTGACATCCTTCCTCGATACACCTTAACACCTTGGTACAGGAAATGACATGCAGTCTTGAAGCGTTTCTTCTGTCACTTCTGTCCCTTCTATTGTTAGGACTTCATCTCCATAGGGTAATTGGACGAGCTTCTTGTCACAAATGATGGCACCATGATATTTTGCTAACCAATCCATTCCGACGATGACATCGAAACTACCCAATGCTACCGGTATTAAGTCGATATTGAATGGGTGGTTTAATAGTTAAGGGTGCAACCTCTTATGATGGTATCTACCCTTTCTACGCTATCGTTAGCTAGTTCCACGTTGTATGCATTTCCTAATGCGGTTGGGGCAATATCGAGTAGTGGACTAAATGTATTAGAAACAAAACTCCTATCGGCCCCGTATCAAACAATATGGATGCATAACGGTTATTTATAAGGAACGCACCGTCACAACATTCGGTCTTCCCGAGCTTCCACTTTGGTTACAAGATAGACTCTCCCACGAGCTCCTTCGCCATTTCCCCGATTACTCGTCTCGTCCAACATTACCTCGAATCCCGCCATTCCCATGGCTTCCGGATTTCCTCGGTTTCCTTGGTTTCTCCATGGCCTTGGTTCCCGGTCTTCGGCATTCATTCTTATAATGTCCTTTTTCACCACAACCAAAGCATGTTATAGCGGCTTTTGGGTCCCGAAATGGAGTTGTTTGAACCGTCGCCAATGACTTGGACCGCAGTTCTCGGTTAAGTGTCCGATTTTCGACAGCTACGAGACTTGATCTGACATCGCCTTTGTGATGCAAGTGCATCGATTACACAATGGTGCGCCCCGAGTACGGTTTCCTTTCCCCAACACCTGCTACGATAAGCTCTAGCAACATTTTGCCTCTTGCTTTGATTGTTGCTGTTGTTCCTACTGTTGTTGCCACGGTATTCATTGTTGTTGTAGCCTTGAGAATGGTCGTCCCATTTCCTCTTATTGTCAACCACTTTGTCCATGGAATCCTCAATCACTTGGTCCATGAGTTTGTTGGCTACTTCGATAGTTTCATGAAGATCAACAGCCTTAGAAGTGGTGACATTGCCCTTGATAGGTTGGGGCAGTCCTCCGATGTATCTCTCTAACAATCGGGTCTCAGTGGGAACCATTTCAGGACACAATAAGGCTAGTTCTTGAAATCGCTGATTATAAGCGACCATATTGGTGCCTTGAACCTTGAGGTTCCAAAACTCATGCTCGAGCTTCTTGATCTCATTACGAGGACAAGACTTTCAAGTACCATTTCCTTGAAGTTCTCCCATGGCATGGCATAGGCAACATCGAAACTAGCGATTTCGTAAAATTGTTCCACCAGTCAAGGCAAGATCCGTGAAAGTGAATGATGCATACTTAACCTTAGACTCTTCTTCACAATTGCGATTCGGAACACGCCTCGAGCTTTTCGATCCATCTAGTCGACCGACAGCTCCTTCGGTTCCACTAAAGCCTCCAGTCATGGTTTTACGAAAGTCCCGATAAGTACAAGTGCGGCCGTGAGTGGGTGGTCTCAAGTTCCAAGATTAGTAGACGAGTGGTTTGTTTGCAGCTAAAGCGGCGCTCACTCGCTCATTGACTAGTTGGTCAATCATGGCTTGATTCATGATAGGTTGGATTGGAGTAGCCCTAGCAGGAGTAGTGGCTTCAGCAATCGATCGTGTGTGACTGTTTGGAATATAGCGTTTGCGGCTTGGTCATGAGTGACTCACCGGAATTGGAGCATTGGAAGCTCCACCGTGGTTGGTACGCTTTGATCTTCGCTTTGGCGGCATTTCAAGAGAGGTAAGGTGATAAGATATATAACCTTTAGTCAAGGTAAGTGCCAAGTAATAGTGTAAATATCGCAGATAGATCATATGAGCAATCTATAAAAGAAGAGACAATTGGATAGGAAAATAAGTTTGACATAGATAGAACTTGTTACAAGGTTCCTACGGTACATGATGAGATACTAGATGGAATACAACCAAATACAACGGAAATACAACGGAAATACAATCAAGTACAAGAGTAATACCCAACACTAATCGTTATAATTCGGTTTAGTGTGATACATCACGAAGTCATATCTAAAGATGTCCACGCTCGAGACGTAGTCGCTCAATGGTAGCAATCAACTCTCTGCGTATCCTCCAAACTCGTGATACGCCTCATCCGAGATGCTAACATAGACTCTAAACCAAGAGTCCTCCGCCATCCTTCTCTCGACAAGATCTCTCGCAATCCACCGGACGCGCCTAGCTCCTCTAGTCGTCCGTGCATCCGGGCTTGACCTCCGCCCAAGGCTCGTGCTCGCCGTCCAACTCTCGACGCCCTCAACCCGAGCCTCAACCCTAAGACCCAACCGAATCCGCTCGTGTCTCTCGAGCTCCATGCTCTCAAACAATACATCAAGAACTCGGTCTAAACCTCAACACGCCGCAAGCTTGCAAGCGTGTTGGATCGACTCTCTAGTCGATCAAGATGGACTCCTAGCGAGTCTCATGAGAATCTAACGAATCAACACTCTCTCGTGAGAGTTAGCTCACCATCCGGAGATCCCGATAGATCCGCATCGACCGTGCCTCAACCGGTGCAGCTTCCTCGATGGTCTCAAGCTGTCTAGTGGCGCGAGCAAGGCGCTCCATGTCTGATGCAGATGGTATGAATGAAGGTGATGATGGACTGTAGCTCGGGCTCGCGATATGTGGTACAGAACTGATCACACAATCAATATCCCTCCAAGTAGCCATACCACTCTCCTCCTGGCTATGGAGGAAAGCAGCTCTCTGTCCTAATCCAAATGGTGCATCAATATCCATGTCCTCGCCCAACCTCTCGAGCCATCCCGAGCTCGTCCTATCTCTCGAATACTCGGACAATCTCCGCACCCAGTGTATCCATATCTGCTGCTGTGCTAACATGTCCAGGACACTCTCGATCGGCATAGGCTCGTAGTTCCTCCTCGTGATCCTCTTCCGGATCTTCTTCCGGTCTTCCTCCGAGTAGGAATCGGAGATCTCCGAGTCTCGGCGAGGTGGTGACTCAAGAGATGATGGTGTCGCTGACTCAAGTAGAAGAAGGACCCATGTAAGCGCGCGGGTCATCCGAGAAGCTAGTGCAGCACAAATGAATACCGCCTCGATATCCGTGTACTCTCACAATCATGCGGGGTTTTTGCCTGCGCGTCAACAAAGCTGATGGAGTGGTGGTAAGGGTAGGTATAGATGGAGTAGGTGCAATAACTGGCTGAGCTGCTAATGTGGCCTGAATATACGGATCAGTGGCTAAGTGTGCAAGCTGGCGGATGGTAGGTGAGTGAGCAAGTAGGATGTCCTCCTGAACATCGTGAGGGAAGGCTGGTGAAGGCATGGTCTGTGACAAGACGGTGCATATGTGTAAGTATGTGGAAAAATATGCTCATAATGAATATGAAATAGTGCATAAGTAAATAGGAAATAAAACATGTAATCCTATTTAAATAAATTCTAAGTAAAATGGCAAGTAAGGCAAGCGGCAATCGGCGGTCGTAGTATGATGTTTTTGGTGAAAAGTAGTTATAGTTTAGGGTTTATATGTACCTAGTTCTCTATAACCTTGGCTCTGATGCCAATCTGTAACACCCCCAAATTTTGTTTAGCGGAAGCATACGTGTCATTCGGGAGCGTTACGGGATTGGTGGATCATAACACAAGTAATAAAGAACGGAATACATACTCCGCTTAACTTCATAAAATATTTTAAACCATTATCTTACAATATTGTTTTAGATAAATGGGCACATCCCATAATTTTAGTGGTCCCAAAGTAAAACATCATTTTTGTGTAAAACACTTCTTTAGAAATTACTACGACCATTCATCCGCCTCTTGCCTTGCATCCATGAACACAACTTAAACACCGAGAAAATATGTTAAAAGGTCACTAAAAGTCGGTGAGTTCATAGGTTTAAGTTAAAATAGAAAGTTGGACCATAAGCAAAGTCATATAATCATTACAACGAATATAATGATATATGTATGAATGTCTATTACGTTAGCTCTAAGTTCATGCAACCGATACTACGACAGCTTCAGATGCTAAAAGATGTCATACAATATAGGGGCCCATAGCAAGTGTTTTGTCCTCAACACTTGATTCCGACATGGTATACGTTTCGCCTTGGCCTAAGCATGGCCAACCGAACGGAGGAGTCACCCTCAATAGATCTATTTATAACATTCGCTTCCCAATGGGGAATTGACGGTTCATGAAAAAGGGCATTTTCTAGGGACATAAGGGCTTAGGCTACACCACGTAATAGTAAACATGTAGTAGTTTTGGTCCATAAAAAGGTTTTGCATATTTCTCACCCCAAAGTGTTTAAAACAGTTTATCAAGTAAAAGAGGGCTATGAAAACTCACCTTAGCAAATGTGCAATCCAAATGTGGGATTTAGTGTTTGTTGTGAAAGCGGCACCGACACGCGACCTAGATAAGGAGGGCAATGTTTTAGTTCATTGTTTTAAGTATTGCTTGATCAAAATAGTTTAATGGTATTAAAACTAAACTTTAGTTTGTAAAAGTTATAAAATGATCTTACTAGTAAGTATACTGAAATATATATACTTTTCATGTTGACATTAATATGGTTTTAATATCCAAAGTTTGATATGAAAATAATTATAACATTCCACTAGTAAGTATATAAATGTGTATATACTTATTTAAGTTGACACAAAATGGTATTGTCAAACTTGTATATATATATGTAATTGATTTATTTTCTAATTGTGTTTAGAAAGTATTTAAGTTAAATTTGAATACTTTCACTTTTAATATATGATAAAATGACGTGGTGGTCTTTAGTTATTTATCAAACTTGTTCTTAATATATAAAGTTCTAGACGGAAAGTTTACTTGACATATTGACGTTAGACGTAAACAACATTATGTACATCATGTTTTTAGGAAATTGTCATCTCATGTATATAGGAATATAGTTTTTGCACTTGTTTGTTTGACAACTCGCGTAAGCTTAACTAAACTTATGTAATATATTTTGTATATGCGTAAATAATTTCATTTATCGTTGGACAATTGTTTTACGTTCAATCCTTATTCGTGAGTTAGTTTATCTTACTTAACCGGACGCTCGAAGACTCGTGGGCTGTGGCCCGGTATCACTTGTGGCAGCAGTTAGGTACTCGGTTTGGGCCTGGGCCCAAACTAACTAACAATTCCTTCCATAAGATCAAGTCTTATGTCTTGGGCCTTGGGCTCTTTTGTGCTTTACACGAAATAAAAAAAAAGAAAGAGAACACAAAGCTTGACCAACATGTATTTCCACTGCTTGTGTTTCAGTGTACAAATCTCATTTCCAGATTTTTGGTTGCAAAAGGATCCGACTTAAGTTATAGAAGTTTGCATAGACTACATGGCTTGAGATGCACTTGTTTGTTCATGCTTCAACTTATGAAGCCGAAACTCTCGACTAGGGATTATGACTTCGTTACTATGGTATTACCAAGAAGGGAGTTGTCGACCCATACATTTCCGAAACACTTTTATTTTCGATGGCAAGTTGTACTTATGAAAGAAAAGAGTTAACGAAAAGAAATCGGCTATGAATGTGAATTGTCTCAAACGAGACTTGACTAATCCATTGACGGCTAGTAAAAGCAAGGTGTGACGCAACCACATGGTAGTTGAGTACTACCCAACTCGGTCTCATCACGTCCATTATTTTACTCCTACGGAACTTGGCGAGTATAAGCCATTCGCAATGTTTATTGGCAAAGAGTACAATTGTCATGGATTTCTCCCTAGATAAACATGACAATATAGACACAATGTTTACAACTCGAAATTGAGTCTCACAACTCTAAGGTAACACGATGTTTCTTAGGTTTAGGCGAGGCTTAGACATGGTTTGACCCATCTATATCATCTTGTTTCTTACATCTCGACAGAAAAATAACCAACAAAGTACAAGACCAAATTCAATTCCAACACCCAAATCATTTTCTAAAGACTTCAAGTTACCAAGATTTATACACCACCTTGAGTACTACTCAAAGACATCATGGCTAACATAGATTTTTGTACTAGCTTGTTATTAGCAATATTTTTATAAAACTTAACTTCTTCTCTTTCTTTTGTTTTATACCACTCGACAGGAAGACATGACTAACAAAACAAATGCAAAGCTCAATCTCAAATAACCATACTCACAAATTCGACATGGCATCCAAGTACAAATACAAATCGACATGACCAAAACAATATAACAATCTTATTGATAAAAATTTCCCAACATCATATCATGAAAAGAACATAAAACATTACATCAAGAAAGATGATAACCTTAAATCCGAAAATGGTAGGTGATGAACGAAGGGTTGTTTCTTGGATTCGGACCAAATAAGACTTGAATTAGCACCAAAATACCTCCAATTGCAAAACCCCCAAATCAATTTTAGAAAACCCTAACTTTCACAAACCCTAGTTTTGGGTAAAATTGAAATTGAAACCGAGTTTGGGGTTTTGCATCTCCACTAGAGATATAGAAGTATTTTGGGAAGGAGTTTGACCTCTCTCTCTTCTTGGTGTTTGGATTGAAGCCGAATTTGGTTAGCTTCCAAGGATAGACGAATCTTGTATATTGGCTCAAGATAGATTGGTGTAAAGATATGTTTTTCTTGAATGATTTTATTTTGATTCCCCTTGGATTCGTACAAACAATAGCAAGCGCATCAAGGATGGATTTGAGAAGCAATCTTTCATGGATTTGGTATGAGAGAGAGAAGATGATGGAAAACATGTTGGGCTTTCCTTCTTTGGGAGATTCGGCCTATGAGAGGCGCAGGATATAGGTTGAAGAAGAATATTTGGATATCTTCTTTCCGGTTCTTGTTTTGCTTTTGACGTGGGTGAGAGGAGAGGACAAAGAGATATCTCTCCAAAATTTAATAAATGTTTTCCTTTATATCAATTGTATATGTATATATGTATTATACACATGGTATTAATTGTGAAAATGTATGTATATACATTATACTTATGTATCAATTGTATTTGAGTTTCATAAAAGTTATTGTTTAAGTGATAGTGTGTTTATTATTTTTGTGTCCCGCGAAATTATATTGTGACCAAAGTATCATTGTTTGATAATTTTTATAACGTAGTGTCTTATTGTTACGTGTCTGAAATATTTTTATTTTGGTAATATTCCATATCACAGACATTTGTCATTTGTTTTATCAAGCCCTTATCATAGTGTCGGTACGCGTACAATGTCGGTCACTGGGGAAAACGAGATAACCTCTCGTCTTAAAATTTAAATCATAAGACAAAATGAAATATTCATAAAATAATATGAATGCAAGAGTGGTGAAATTTTTACTGTATGCGAGTTATCTACTCAAATGATTAGGCAAAGCTTATGCATGCTTCATGACTCATGCTTAGTAATAATAACTTACTAATTATCAGTTAAATTTTAGTGAAAATTTATCGTGTGTCACACTATAGCCTAGGTGGCTTGGTCTCCAGTATTCACCAAGAGTACGGCCTCTTGGCGGGTCATTTGGTGGTAGGTTGATGAATGGTGGTGGGTTATCACATTCCATGATGAAAAGTGACGGGGTTTTACGAACAAAGGTCACGAAGAAGGGGGATAGACTACGAGGAAGCTAAAAAAATTAGAAAAAATTTACTTGATAGGAATCAAGCTAAGAAACCTAAGTGAAGTGAACTCCTAACTAGCTATTCTATTCCCGGCAGCCGCCAAAGACTTGATAACGCTACACGCGTCGTTCGGGTCAAATGAACTTCCTTTTAAATCGAGCAAGTTTTCAACACCCTAGGCAATTGAACCTAATCGTTGTAGTGTAGTATTAGGGTAAGCCACGGAATTGATATCGTTCTCTAGGGAATAGGAATGCTAGTGAGAGGTTACTACGCTAAGGTTAGGGTTGAGGAAGATTATTTTTATCTTTTATATTTTTAGGAAATGGAAAGGTCACGAATCTCGGGGTTTGGATTTGGGGGTTGGTATTTCACCGATTACTTCTACTATCTAATTATCTAATTAACTAAGGTGAGGGTAGTCTATGTCTAATTATTGTGTGCTCGTATGGTGGTTTAAAGATGTGTTTACTTAGGTTTTATTACTCCTTAATTATCTCCTATTGATGGTTGATATGTCACGTCCTTGTTCTTAATCGCGTTGTGTGTCTAAGGTCGTAGGGTATGCGTTGTCCTACTCTTTGAAACTACCAAAGGTTATCGCCTACAAAGTATCTAGGATTTATAAACTTTAACTCTAAGGTACTCTTGGATGGTTTAGCCTACAAAACTCTAGGTGCTATAAACTAAGGTTCACAAAGATTAATCAAGCATTAACTACACAACGGATGACCTATCGCATTACTAGATCATTAACAATCAAGATAAGAGACAACCAATCAATATTCAATAATTAAGTTTCATATTCCTAAGCAAACACACAAGTAAATTAGTCGGACATGGAGAACATGCAAGCATACACACAAGTAATTGAAGACATAATTAAATTAATGAAGTAAAACACTTATCTTGATGTAAGATAGGGTTTGGAACCTAAAATCATCTTGTACAAAATGACCTTGGTTCGGTTTAGGTTTTACTCCAAAGACTACAATCGAAAACTAAAAATTCGGATTCTATATATAAGATTACATTCGCGACGCGTCACCTTTTAATTTGTGGCCGCCGGTCGCTGTTATTAGAGTTTCGTCTTGGCGCGTTAGTCTTACGACGGCGTCACCTTATGCTTGTGACGCCGTCCCTTCGCCTCGATCCGTCGATGCGGATCAAATCTAGGCCGTGCGAGTTGCGACGACCTACTCTTTTAAAGCTCGACACCGTCACTTGTAAATAAACAATTTGGCTAATGAGCCATCACAAAGTGATGCGACGGCGTCGCAGATAACACCGACGCCGCCCCTTCGGTTCAATGATCTGAGTGGCTCGATTCTTGACTTTGGCCATTTTCTTCGTATATTAACGCCTTTTCGTCCGAATAAGTGTCATTCCAGCATTTTGCCTTCAAGATACCTAAAAAGTGAAAATGAACGATATTAAGTAATAACAGATACAAAAGTGATCAAATAAGGGCTTAAATGACCCCTCAAAAAGGTACATTTTAAAACCTTATCACCAGCCTACCACAAGCACAACGAACCATTATTACAAGTAGATCGGAAAAATTAAGGATAAGAAAAAAAAATTGGAGAGGAGACTTCAGGGATGAGTGGTGATTATGAGTTGCTTTTATTAGGCCCTAGTTACTGTAGCACCCACAGAAAAGTGTATCGAGCACGCTTAATTGAAATGTGGAAATGACAATTATGCCCTTGGACTAAAGACAAATCTAACGCCATCTGAAGTCCTTGACTAACGGCAATATGGTCAAAGGACCTGTAGCGAGTATAAAACTTGAAATAGGGACCCCCAACGATGAAAAGGCCGAGTTTTGTCCCAACGCGATGCGTTTAGCCAAGTTTAGGGACCAACCGTGTATTTTAGAGGGTGTTTGGGAGTGCGTTTGAAGACAAATTATCTGATTATTTCGTTTTCATAACGTAATAATTTGTTTGAAAGTGTTTGGCAAGCACAAAACGATAATCACTTTTTTGCGTTTCAACACCCTCAAAACGTGGTTTTAAAAAAGTAGCTCCACCATTACTTTTTGAAAACGCAGTTATCCTCTAACTGGGAAATTACCAAACTACCACCAAAACACATCTTCTTCTACAAAAATTTATCACGAGACAAAAAGTTACAACAAAAAGAAAAAGAAAAAAAATGGTAAATGAGTTGATAAATTTCGATCTTAACTAGTTATTTGATGCTGATTTCGGTGAGTGAAGAACAATAAAAGTTGTTCTCAAGCTTCACATTCGGCGTTCATCCTGATGATGAAAGCGGTGGTGAAATGATGTGTTTGAGTTTTGGTGTAGAAGATAAGAAAAAGTTATGTCGTGAATAAAGGTGGATAGAGAAAAAGGAGTAGGTGGTAAATATGTATAAAAAAGAGTGTGATGATACTTGTTAAAGTTTACATGTTAAATCATGAAATATAAAAGTATCCATTTTAGTCATTTTACATGTTAACTCATCAAATAATCTGATTTGCCAAACATTCAAAAAATTGATTATCTGATTATTGCGATATCAAACAGCATATTAAAATCTAAACACTATATTTTAAAACCACGTTTTGCAACAACTGATTATCTAATTATCCGTTTTCAAAACGAATAATGTATTTTCAATAATCAATCCCAAACACCCCTTTAGTCTTTATATTATAAAAGAATTTTTTGAGATACATTTATGCATTAACTGATTTAAAATATGACGCATATTAATTAAACATGATACATGATATTAAGTTTGAAAAATGCTACTTGTTTCAGCGTAGAGTTTATAGTTTATTAAATAGATGATAGCCTTATGATTGTTTAGCATATACCGAACAAAGTGTGATGTTAGTATTTCACGATACTGTATGAATCATTTGGATTATTAAACAGCCGGAAACTCAAATATAAATTCTTTAATTATTATTTGATATATATGTTTAATATGCTGTTTCGTTAATAAAATGGTGATAAATTTGACCCGACCCAACCCAAAATATTGATCGAGTAATTGGTTGACTTGTTGACTTTTTTACCTTATCTAAATTAAGGAACCATCTTGAGTTTTTGGCTAGGTCCGCCACTGGTGGGTATGGTAACGCCCAAGAGATGTTAAACATTAACATTTGGGTGTTAACCACACCGTGTACCATGTTAAAGGTCAAGCTTTGACATTGCGTTAAAGAATAACACATGTAAAAATTGATTTTCAGTTTTTTTTTCTTTTTCTTTTTTTTTTTTTTTTCATTTCTGCTCCTAAATGAGTGGTTGTTTTTATAAATTGTTGGTGAGTTAATGTTTAACTTTAGGAATGTTATGATAAGGGGTTTTTTTTTTTTTTGAGTTAAGGTGAAATGTTAAAGCTGATGTGACGCTGACGTGACACGGTGTTAAAGTTTAACCTAAGGTATTATACCTAGTGCTTTTACACATGACTTGTTTTAAGAAGGTCAAAAAGAAACGTCCAATACCTATGTTGCATACCGCCAAGGCGCCAACAAGACACGCTACATTGCAATACACAAAACTAACATTTTTAACCAATTAACTGGATGCAGTGTAAACTCAACAAGACACGCTACTTATACCTAATACTACTTATTTTATATATTTAAAACACACGAACCCCTTTTTCAGTAATTACCGTGACTTTTTGAATGTGGTGTTTCTTGCTTGTCTTGCCTGTGATTTTTGAAGCCAAATAATGGTAATGGCGCATTAGCTTTTGTCTCACGTGTGAGGGTATATACACCCGTTACGACCTGCCTCAAAGGTGTTAGACATGCGTGTATAGTGTATTACATGTTTGTATCAAACAACATAATTAAGGACATTCACGGTGGAGTTTCAAGAAAAAGTTTACAACTATTTAGAATGCTTCTTTTTCTTTTTCTTTTTTTAATGATGGTAAGTTTATTCCACTTGAGCAAATCCTCAAAAACCATTCATAATTTAATGATACGTGTTTTGGTGGGGCGTTTTATGACACTAATATTGTGTTATGGTAAATAGATATTAAAAAAAATAATAATAAAAAAAAATAATAATAACTAATCCATATAATAGCAAGATATTTTATAAAATGTACAAATATAATACTTGAATTTTAAAAAATACTAATATCATATACATACTTTAAAATTTCGTCTCGATATCATACCTCAGTACATTTTAAAAATACTAGTATAGTATAATGATCGGATAACTGAAATGTGCAAATGGTTACCAAGTATTAGCGCTTCTTGCCGTTCAAAAAAAAAGTACTAACGCTTCTTCATTCTACTATATATGTTTCGGTGTATGTGGATTAAGTATATATCCGAAGGCAGACGAACATTATACACAACCATAAGTATATATCATATATCTGAAGGCAGACGAAAACTACACACAACCATTGTAATATCCAAGGGAATTTGGCTAAACTTTACATTATATCAAGTGAATGTTATTTTTTGAATGTTATTTGAGGTTAATTTTTAAGCTTCCACTAGACGGCCCTGTATCTTGCTATTACATGGACTTATAACTAATGTTTTGTCATGATAACGATAGTTGAAATTTAGTATACGTTGAGTCATAAACAAACATAGTGCAGTCTAGAAATATATTGTCCAGCAACTTTAACCTCACGAAAACAACCAACAAAATTCCTTTTTTCACGCATTTTCTTATCCATTTCATTATCATTTCACTTATAGAAGACCACTATTTCGATATTTTATACAAATCATGGAGGAGGTTTCTTACCTTCAGCTCCATGAAAATCACGAACATGATAATGAAAATGATGTTGATCAGCTTGATGACACGAACCATGTTGTCGTGCAGAATTGTTTGCACGACAGCTGGTCCACAGATATTGAAGGTTTTGGTCATGTTTACCCTTGGGATGATGATTATCCTTCCTCCCATGATTTCTCATCCAACGAAAACAATTCGATTGCCAATTTTGTAATGGACATGTTTCATCAACGTGTTGAGCAATCACAATCCCATGCATCGTCCCGTGTTAGTGATTTGCATGAATATAATGTGCATGAAGATCTTTCATGGGAAGAAGTGGATGGCCCGATAGATGATCATGACGTACACGATGAAGCTCATGAATCTGATCATGAACAGCCCAATGCTTTGGAATGGGAGGTTTTACTTGATAACCACAATCTTGAATTAAATCCAGAGCTATCAGATTATAATTACATCGAATATGAGATGCCTTCGGTCAGTTTGCAGATAATGATTTATCTTCTATGGGCCGCCACCTGCTTCAAAACAGTTGTGGAGAATCTTCTATCTGTTGTGATGACAGATGAAGATATTGAAAATAATTATACAGTTTGTGCTGTTTGTAAAGATGAGATTGGTGTTGGGCTAATAGCGAAGCAGCTTCCTTGTGCTCATCGTTATCATGGTGATTGCATTCTTCCATGGTTAGGTATCAAGAATACTTGTCCTGTTTGTCGCTATGAGTTGCTAACTGACGATCTTGATTACGAACGAAAAAAGGCAGAAAGAGCTGCCCATGTTTAAATAATAAAGATAGAAAGGGTTTGATATAATTTTGAAGGTATATATCATGTGAATTATTGTACGTAGAATGTGTTACATTTTGTAATATGTCCTTGTGTAAATTATATGATCGTTTGCCTCTTCAGGATTCTTTTTGAAATTTGTATCCAACGTGGCCTAGATTTATGAGGCCCGGCCACGTCGAGTGTCCGAGTGAGTTGGGTAATACTACGCAGGTCTAAATGGTTTGGGATTGAAACGGGTCATAATGGTATTGTTGGTTTATGTTAACCCACAAGCACTCCTCTGTAAACTTTTCTAAACAAGTTATTTATGAATAATGTGCCACTTACAATTACAAATTCAAATTGACTCATAAGTAAATGTGGCAAAGTTGACACGGCTAAAATCGATAGCTAATTGCTCGTATGTCTGCTTGTTTTTATATTGTCGTTCAAAAAAAATGCTTATATACAACTTTGATGCTTCTTTCCAATTCATAAATCATGATCGAGTCAAATTGGTCATTTTGACTACTATCATGGGAAAATGGTACAAAATTTTGTAGCACTCCTATTGATCGACTGCTTCACATATTCTTGTGGTGGACACCAACTTTTAAGAATCCGTGAAAAAATCGAAGAGAATATTTTGTAATAGAATCCCTGGATTAGGATTTGGGTTCGCCATGTAAGATGGGTTTCAATCTCCAGCCATGATCACAAGAATCTTTGGGTCAACATCTACGATTGGCACACTGATGCCATGTTTAGGAGGCTTGTGGGTTACTTGAGATTTATGTGGTTATTAGCGAGATGTGTTCCTTTGTGCATGGATACGATGAACTTGAAGATCAATGGATGTAATGATGCTTAGGGGCGTAAATTTGAACAAGGTTGACCCATACCTCAGCTTCTGAGTGAGAAAACTATGATTTAGCTTTTGGTTTATAAGTATTATGTTCACTTAAGTTAAAACATGGGATGGATTGTTTCTTGGGTCATGCTTAAAACCAGCTATTGTTTGTCGAAAAGCTTTGTCAAACATCGCCAAAAACGGTCTTCTATGTTTTCAAGATGGAACCAAAAGTACTGCAAATTCATCTTCATGTATCATATATTCGTATTCGATTTAATATAAGTGCTTTCTGTTTTAAATCAATAGGTGTTAAAAGCTACGCTTGGGTATATTAGACGGTTGGGTACAAGTCGAACTAGAATTGGATGAAAACAGGTAAATATGACTAATTTGACTCGTTAGGGATATAAATATCGACCCATTATGACATAAATAGATTTTACGCTTATGGGTATAGCTCAAATGGCATATTCTTCGCTTTACATATACGAGTAGAATGAAAGAAACTAAACTAAACAACTGGAAAAATAAGCTCCTTAAAACGCTTGATTTTATGCACCCACTCGAAGCACAAAATTTTCATAGCAATTTTACATTCAAAGGTCTTGATTCCATAACGAAATTTGTTTTAGTTTTACAAACCACTGGAGAATATATTATTAAGCTGAGGTCCGACAGTAAATATTACAAAAATGGAAAATAAATATATATGGTCAAAATGATACATTAATGATTTGTTGCTACATAGCACCACCTATAACACCCTTCCAACTGCTCAAACACGACCCACATACTTGTGCACATTCATGTATCTATGGGCAAGAACTGACATGTATAACATCTCTAACACCAATAAACTACCAACTGTTCTTTTCACGCCTTTAAATTTTCATTTGCCACTAGCAATGGTATCTGATAACCAGTAATTATAAAATTAAGTTTGGACGGCAAACTTTGGAATCAGCTTGTCAACATGGATAATGATGTCATCTATGCGAGGACGAACCGTGGCTTGAGGCTGAAGCATCCATGACACAAACTGGTGAAGAGCTTCTGGGTAAGATGGCTTAGGGGTTGTTGGCCATTTGATCTGTGCATTTATGACCGCCAACTGCAAGCTTCCTCCTGACTCTCCTAGTGCATACTCAAATGGTGAAACACCGTACCTGTTAAACATAACAAAGTGCATTCAGTCATTTAAGTATGCCGAATGTGTTCCATGCCAAGATGCCATTAGACTTTGTCTCAGTTTAAGGTGTCACTTTGGGTTGTTTTATATCTCAAACGGGTCAAACTATAAACTTTAGCAAAAAGAGCAGGTGCGACGCTTCAAGCTGGTTACATTTCGCTCATAGGTTTTTTCTATAAGCACACCTCCTTCAAAAACTTGTTCAAAGGTTCAGATTTTTATCTTACTGATATTGTTTTTTCAGCTATGACTATCACGTTCGTTTTTAATGGGGAAAAAAAATAAATAATATAAACTAAAAAAGTGTAATAGGGTCAAACTGACCCATACTAAAAAATGGCCCATTTCAATCCTAACCCGTTTTGACCCGCAACAGCGCAAAACAAGTTGCCCATCTTGCCATCTCTACTATATTGTTATATTATTAGCTATATATCAATCTCAGTTACTGTAAGGTATAAGATATAAAGGAGAAGAGGAGATATATATAGAATGGCTAAATTTTAATTAATCAACAAAGTGCCAAGTGCCAACCTATTTAAAATAAAAGGAAGGAATGTGAGGCCTAAAAAGAACCCAAATTGCACACCACGGATTCTTCTCTTCTAATCCACAAGATATTCTAGCTTTTGATAATCATTTTGCTGGCATTTTATATGACCATTTTTACAGAATTATTTTCCTTTGTCAGTAGAGAAGGAACTTTAGATATCTATGTTAATAAGTCAGAAATTAAGTGATAGCAGAGAGATGTGAGAGTCTTACATTATAGCATACAAAGTGCAACCTAAAGACCAGACATCAGTCCTTTCATCAATGTCTGCTTGGCTTGGGCAATCCCACAATTCAGGAGCTCGGAAAGGTGCTGAAACATGCTCAGATGCCCATTCCTAATCAACATAATAATAAAGAAAAATAAATAAATAAATAAATAAAATAAAAATTAAATTTAGGAGAGAAAAGATTTATTAAAAAAAAAAAAAAAAACAGTTTAAGAGCAATATCGTTTGTTTTTTTTGGGGAATATCTGTTGTTAAGATGTACTATTAATGTTTGCATGAACAGATTCTGCTTGAAATATTAGACCATGTAAGCGTTAGATAATCAGTTTCATAGTAGACACAACAATACTGGTTTTGAAAGGGTAAAATAAAATACATAACCATCTCCAAGGTAGGTGGTCCCAAAGTCTCAGAAGTGACCTGGGTTCAAACCTCGTTGGATAAACATCTTGGGATGGCCATGGAAAAGTCCTAAAACGGCCAGGGGGAACACTGATTAGGCCGCATACGTTAGAGCCAAAAAAGGCTCGTGTCAACAATGGAGATCAATAGATCAAGAAATGAAACAGAGAAAATGAGAGATGGAAAATCTGTTATTCTCATTAACTGCCTTTCAACATGAAGTCAATTGACTTTATAGACTAAGTTTACAATAGTAGTCCTTCTACTCTAACAATATTTACATATTAGTCCTTTTACTTTGACACTCCCCCTCAAGTTGAGAGTGGTGGAACACAAACTCCCAACTTGGACAACAAACTATTCTGCTGATCTACTGTAACAGTTTTAGTGAAAACATCAGCAAGCTGAGATTTGGTGTTGACATATGTAGGATTAATCTTCCCTTCTTTCAACTGATCTCTTACATAGTGACAATCCACTTCAATATGCTTGGTTCTAGCATGAAAAACTGGATTAGCTGCAATGTATAGAGCTGCTTGATTATCACAAAACAAGTCCACTGGTTGCAAATCTTTGATCCCCAAATCCTTTAGCAGACTAACTAACCATGTAACTTCACAACATGTCATAGCCATAGCGTTGTATTCTGCCTCTGCAGAAGACCTAGAAACCACATCTTGCTTCTTTGACTTCCATGAAATTGGAGAATCACCCAAGAGCACACAATAACCAGTAGTTGATCTTCTTGAAAATGGACAACTAGCCCAGTCAGAATCACAGTAGGCTTTTAATTGAACTGCAGAGTCTTTAGCCAACAAAATACCTTGATTTGGACACAACAAAACATATCTCAACAAATGTTTTACTGCCTGCATATGAACATGCATAAACTGACTAAGTAGTTGTACAGCATAACAAATATCAGGCCTGTTTATGGTTAGATAAATCAGCTTTCCAATCAATCTTCTGTACACTTCTGGATCTGAAAGAGGAGTGCCTATGTCCATCTGCAACTTTAAATGAGGATCCATAGGTAGCTTATATGGTTTACTAGACATAACACCAGCTGCTTTAAGAAGATCCAAAGCATACTTATTTTGAGAAATAAAGATTCCTTGACTAGTCCTTGAGACTTCCAGGCCAAGAAAGTAATTGAGCTCTCCCAAGTCTTTCATATGAAATCTTGAGCTGTCGAGATTTGAGCTCAGCTATTTGAGTCTCATCATTTCCAGTAATGAGCAAATCATCTACATACACTAGGACTGCAGTAAACTTGGACTCTTTCTTCTTTGTGAACAAGGAATAATCTGTTTTAGATTGTACAAATCCAAAGGATATAAGAGTAGTGGATAGTTTGGAGAACCACTTGACATGTGTACCAATCCTTTAGAGCTGCTATAGCCAAAAGTGATCTAACAGTAACCATCTTAGCCACTGGAGCAAAAGTCTCTTTATAGTCCACTCCATGTCTTTGTCTATTTCCTTGTATCACTAATCTAGCCTTTTCCTTTCCAATGCTCCATCGACTTTGAGCTTTGTTTGAACAACCAATGACTACCAATAGCTTTCTTTCCAAATGGCATTCAAGAACTTCCCATGTGCCATTTTCATCAAGACACACCAACTCGAATCCATAGCTTTGCACCAACCGTGGTCCTTAATGACTTCTTTAAAAATTTAGGATCTGTTGAGCTACCAAAGGTGTAACAAAGGCTTGAAAATCTGGCATAAGAGATGTTTTACATACTTGATTTGCTCTTGGTACATGAGATAGGACATAATCTTTTAACTTTGTTGGAACAGTAGGAATTCTAGTAGACCTTCTAGTAGGAATATGAGAAGTAGTATTCAGTGTAGGAGTAGAATTTGTTTGAGAAGTAGGCTCAGCATTAGATTGTGTTGCTGGAATATTCAATTGCTCATCAACAACATCCAGAGGGGAAAATTGACAAGGTAAGGTGGTAGGTAATGATGATAAGAACTGTTGAATACTTGTTGCAGAATATGGGAAAATTTGTTCATAGAACACTGCATCTCTGGACACAAACTTGGTATGATTCTGCAAATTATAGAACTTGTAACCCTTTTGAAGAGTAGGATATCCAATAAAACACATGGACACCTCTGGATTCAAATTTATCAGTTGTTCTATTGGATTACTCACTTCTCGCAAAACATCCAAATACCTTTAGATGATCATAAGGTTTCTTTTGAAGCAAAACCTCATATGGTGTCTTGTTGTTAAGAACGATAGATGGCAAATGTTGATTAAAGTAGTAGCGGTGGTGACACATTCTCCCAAAACTTCAAAGGTAAGTGAGAGTGCAATCTCAATGCTCTAGCGATATCCGAATATGTCTATGTTTTCTTTCCACCCTACCATTTTGTTGAGGTCTATCTGCATACGAGGTTTGGTGTTCAATTCCTAAATGTGACAAATAGCTCCACATTCTCCTTCACAAACTCAAGAGCATTATCGATCTTATAACTTTGACTCTCTTATCAAACCGGTTTGAAACATAACTAAGAAACACTTTCAAAGCGGCAAAACTATCGACTTATTAACCAAGAGATAAGTCCAAGTTACTCACTATGATCATCTACAATAGTCAAGAAGTACTTAAACTTGCCATCAGTTGGAACTCTGTAGGGTCCCCAAATATCCATATGAACCATATCAAAGACTGCAGACTTATGAGACTGACTTAAAGGATAAGGTAACTTTGAAAATTTAGCCATTGGACAGGACATACAATTATCTGCACTAGTCTTTGTCACAACAACTAGTAAATCTTTCATATATTTCAATTTGGAATCAGAGACATGTCCTAGTCTATGATGCCACAATCCATATGAAGCTTTATTTGAAAAAACAGAATTACTTACAGGATGAGTTATAGCAGACATTGCAAATTTACCAAGAGTAGATGTTATCGAGAAGTAAACAAACTATCAACCTCTTGAGTGGAACATTAACCGGATGATACAAACCGACTTTCTTCTTACCCAGTCCTTCACCTTCTTGGTTGCCAAGTCCCGAACAACACAGAACTTTAGATAAAAGGACACAACACACTCGAGAATCCTCTCATCGATTTTGGAGCAGACAATAGACTAAACTTGAAAGATGGTACCACTAAGACATCTTTGAGTAACAATCCATTATTCGCTTTAACCTTGCCCACGAGAAATGACGAAGTATTTCCATTTGGTAACTTTATCGTGGCTTAATTTTGAGCAAGTATGGATCATAAATTTGGTCATTATCGGTGTCATATGATCACTAGCACCCGAGATCATATATCCGGTCTTAACGGATCTAACATATCTATTTGACTATAAAGACATGGTACTGCAAATTGGTAACCAAGTCCATCATCTGCTTCAACATCCACTTTCATCCATTGAACACTCCTCAGCAGTTGTTCAAATTCTTGAGGTGTAAAGTCGATATTACCACTTTCAACATGAGCGGCGATCTTTGAAACAAAGCGATTCTTGACTTGCCCATTTTGCTAACACCTCTGTTTGCATTCATCTTGAACTTAGGATGCCAAGATGGATATCCAACCTTTCCCAAACACTTCTCGTGAGGATGCCATTGAAACCACATATTCCGCATTTTCTTGAATCGGTCCTTGTCTTTCACCGCTCCTTTACTATACAAAGCGGTTGACTCAAATGACTTGATCCAAACAACACCCTTTGAGATTCTTCACTGTAACATAGAACAATTTGTTTTACACTTGGTAAAGGAACCATTAACAACACTCGAGTTCTCGAGTTACTATAGTGTTCATCAAGACCATTTAGAAACCGAAACAATCTTTGCTCTTCCTTTGTCGATTCAAAGCATTCAAGAACACGATAATCTCGGTGTAACGAGAATGGATGGCAACACACGCATTATCCAGTTCTTCCCAAACACACTTCATCTTTGTGAAATACTCACTTATAGAACCACACGATTGATCGATAGCATAACAATCTATATTCAATTTGTACTTTCTTGAGCCATCACTTAATGCAAATCTTTTCTCTGGCGAGACCACATAGCACTAGTGATCAACAAACATGATGGATCTAGCAATAGACTCGCTAAGCGATCCCAAGATCCAAAGATATTACCATATTATTGCATGTATCCGCAACTCGGCAAGATTCACATCGGTTTAAGCGAGTAACAAGACTCTTATGAATCCTAACTTCCTTTTAGTAGAAAGCCCAATCTCAATAGCTCTTCGCCAAGCACGATAGTTTTGAGATCCCATGTTTTCTTGAACCGTTAAGAAACTTGGACCATCCGAAGGATGCAAATACAACGGATTTTGGAAAACATCGGTGCATTGTGATTAACAAAGCAGTAGCATTGTGATTACCAATGACGAGACATCTTGATTGATCAAAAATCCCCTAATTTTGACCTAATTTTGACTATTTTGACTAATTTTGGCGGAAACATGAACAACACACAAAATTACACAACACACGATGTAATGAGACTAAAGAAAACGACTTAATCGCCATTGTTGAATTCTACGATACCATGTCAACAATGGAGATCAATAGATCAAGAAATGAAACATAGAAATGAAACGAGAGAAAATGAGAGATGGAAAATCATATTCTCATTAAGCGCCTTTCAATGAAGTCGAGTTGACTTTATAGACTAAGTTTACAATAGTAGTCCTTCTACTACAACAATATTTACATATTAGTCCTTTTACTTTGACAATTTCGACTTTCACTTTCAAAGAGTAGCCTAAAGTCCTAAACAGGGATCCCTATCCGTTTACCCGATTATACTAAGGAATTCCAAGAATAATGAATAGAATTCAAAAGATTGAAATGATAATAGTTTAAAGATAAAAGTATCACAAACCGAGTTTAATTTCACTATTCTAATGCTTACAAAATTTGAGAGAGAAACTAAAGCATGCTTAGTTCCAAAACCAAAGACTCCATCACTGCAGTCTGGGTTATGAAAAAAATATACTCTAATGTCAACTAACTATAATAATCTTGGGGTGTCGCTTAAATCGGTTAGCTTCCCATATACATCGACTTGTCAACTCTAAAACGATTCAAATCACCTAACTAGAAACTTTTACTCCTTCCGGCGAAAAGAAAGTCATGACTTCATAATAACATCCTTTTCCATGTTTTGGTGAGAAAAACAACAACATTTGTTAAACACTGGGCGCGTTTGGTAGAGAGAATTTCAAAGAAATGAAATGAAGAGAATAGAATCTCGAGAGAATAGAAATCGAGAGAGAATTTTGTTCAATTTTAATGTTTGGTAACAACAGAGACTTGACAGAAATGAAAAAAAAAATAATAATAATAAATATTTAAATTATTTAAAAAAATATATCTTTTTTTAATTTATTTTTAAAATTTATGTACTTTCTTTAATAAAAATTATTTTTAAAATGTATTTATTTAAAAAAAAAAAAAACTTGTTTTTTTAAATATTTTAAAATGTATTTATTTAAAAAACTTATTTAAAAAAATATTTTAAAAAAAATTATTTATCAACTTTTTTAAAATTATTTTTAAAAATGTATTAAAAAAAAAAAAAAAAAAAAAAAAAAAAAACTTGTTTTTTTTTAAAAATATTTTTGAAAATATATTTATTTAATTTTTTTTTTTTTAAATATTAATTTTTTTTTTAATAATGTATTTAAAACAAAACACATTATTTAACAAAATTATAGTTGAAAAAAAAAATAATAATAATAATCCATTTCTCCAATTCTTTCCATTTCCCCTACAAGAGGGGTGGAAAACAAAGTTAACAAAATACAAAGAGGTGAACTCCTTGAGAATTCGAAATTCTCCGCCCAGTTAATTTCTCAACCTACCAAACAAGAGAAATTAGTTCATTTCCTTTTCTCTGGCTTCATTTCTCTGTACCAAACACACCCTTAGAGAACTGATTATCTTATTACTACAGCTATACAACATCAAACAGTAAATGCACATCTATCATCTCCTACAGGCTACAGCCCATTTTATTACAGCCAGAACAACATGAAAACCTTTAAAACATAGATACAAATATAAAATATAAGAAAACGTGAAGGGAAGAAGATTAAACCTGCAGCTGAAGGGCCTCCGATCGAGAACGGATCTGCTTTCTAGCAGGACGGGCACTTCCAAAATCCATTAATACAGCCAACGGTGGCTGTCCTTTACGATGTGTTAGCAGGACATTTCCAGGTTTGACATCATTATGCGCATATGGAGTTTCAAGATTATGCATATGCTGAAGTCCTGAACAAAGCTGCAAGTTTTGTTTTCAGTATAAACACACTAAGCAGAAATGAGGTGCAATAACCTCATAGAATTACAATCTTTGATACATATCACAAAACAATGTCTACAAAGACATAACATCTAAACTTGGATAATCATGTTATTGTTAAAAGTATTCAAGAACAAACATTACAGAAGGATGAAAGGCAGACTGAAACAGAGCTCTTCACTTGCATACCAAATAACATGTTTTTAAGTATGATAATAGAAAAAAAGGGTACTGGTCAAAACCTGTACTCTTTTCGTGCAGGTCATGTCAAGTTAATCAGCAACACTATTTGTCTGAATTTTATTTTATTTTTTTTTAAATTGTAAATAACTACTGTAATAAAAGCCACACTATTTTTTTTTAAAAAATAATAATAATAATAAATAAATAAATAATAAAATAAAATAAAATAAAGCTAAAGGTTTAATGCATAAACAATACAATTTCAGCGACCTTTGATCAGTTTCGAGCCAACTTATTTTCTTAAACGTTTTTTTGAGTTTACACATTTAACCCATTAGAGATAAAAACATAAGCAGAATAGACCATTCACAACTATGGAGTGAAACTGTCACCTCTATAGAGATCCGTAGTTACCTGACGGAAAATTTGGAGAACATCAGAAGTAGAAAAGAACTCCTTCTTAGCTTTCATAGTTTTTGCATTGTCCAGCAATGTCCCATCCATATGAACTGGAAATAACAGGTATGCTTCATGTGTCCAAGTTTGTTCTGGTTTGCCCTAAATCAACATAACATAATATGGTTAATGTACTTATGTACAAGAATATACTTAAGCAGAGTAAAGGTAGCGTTCAAATATCAATCTGGTTTATCTTAGAGCCATTATCTCAGCCATCTCATTCAATGCTGCATATGAAATAAACAAGCTTTGAGAATATAGAAGTAAAGAAAACTTTGAGTGTATTTGTTAACATCAGGAAGTCAAAGGAGAATGGTTTAGCTTTTTGCCATGTTCACAGAGGGCGATGGATCTTGTTACTTTTTAGTTGAATATACTAAAGTACTAAACATCCAGATCTACAAATAACATAATAATATTCTATCTGAGTGGATTAAAACGCCACCATGTTCAATGGTGATAACCGGAATGTAGAGAGATCAAATAATATCCATATGTAGTTATGTCATCCAGACAATGAAATGGATCTCGGGTAAGCTTTAATGTTTATCCAGGAATAGACGCCGTATAATCCTATTTACATGAATGCAGCATTCATCAATCTGAAATCTATTCTAACCTGAGCAATTCTACTTCAGATCTCTTTAAATCTTGCAAGTTGCAACTTCTTAAGTTTTCAGCATACATAAGCAAATTATGAGATCTTACAGCTTATATATAATCTATGATCTGAAACATGGATCATCACTTACCTTCACTGAAATAATGGCATGGTCAAGTAAAGGAAGCAAATTCGCATGATTAAACAGCGACGATATCCGAATCTCCTCTTTCACAAGCTGCAACTGATCATTACTCTGAATCAACACTTTCTTCATTGCATAAGTTCCATCATCTACACATAAATAATCACATCCTTCAAAAACTCAAATCAAATATCACTTTATTCCTAACATTTTAATAACAACATTTTCCAAATCATAAAAATCGCAATAAACCGATCCCGAAAACTTGTATACATCACATTTAAATATCATAAGATCCTGAAATTTAAATCACAACTTTTCACACATTCATACCAACCAAAACTAAACAAATGACCACATTACACAAAACTATACTAACCACAACAATACCCATATCACAAAAACTAAAATAAACAAATAAAAACACAAAATTAAGGATCTTTATAAAACATACCAGATAAATGAGTAGAATCTTTGAACTTCTTAGAAATACCACCATCAGAAGACTCATTAATAACTTCTTTAACAAGATACACAAAAGCAAAACCACCTTCACCCAACTGTCTTACAATCTTAAACCTGTTTTCATTAATCCAAGCATCACCAGCACTTGAATCATATAAAGCATTTAGTCCTGAAAATGAGCACCCCATGATGCTCACAAACAGAGTTTAAGGTTGTTGAGTGTTTGTGTGAGTGTAACAGATCTGTTGTTGATATGAAACTGTTTTTGAGTTTTGAGTTTGGTTAGAAAGACAGAACACGAGATCCAAATGTGACGCAATATTAATATTTTTTAATGTTGGAATATGAAGTACAAGTAAATGAGTAATTGTCAACTCGTTTTTTTTGGTTTCGGGCACCGACGAGTTGAAACGTTGAAGTGGGATTTACGTTTCTTTTTTACCATATTTTGGTACTTTTTTTAACAGCATTGTGTGGTACTTTAAGCATGGCTACTTATGAAAATGTCTTTATATGAAAAGTATGTACAGTATTTTTTAACAACATCAAAAGTTTATGCTTCATTACTGGTCATTTTTTTTTTTAGCATTTTTTCATTTTGGTTATACTTGATTGATCATTCTTTCATCCCATGCTTTTATGACACATATCCATTTTTTAATATGTCAAAGTTCGTCGTATCATTAATTCTGGCCACCTTTTGAAGATTTTTCTATTTTGATCGTCTTTCATTGATCAACTGCTCGACTCTACCTATTTTGTGACAAATGGCCATTTTTTAATATTTAAAGTACAACTCATTATATTATTAATTTAAACTACTTTTGCTAAATGTCCAAAATACCCTTCCACGGTTCCACCTCACCACACATTACCTTATCTTATCACTCCACTTCACCACCACACATAATCAATCTCTCTTCTCTGTTTTTGAGATCAGACCACACTCTAGATCCGGTCACCCAACAATAATCAATACATTCAAAACAAACTAATTAATTACCACTCACTGTGTATATTGTTTCAGATCTGTTACACCGTGGTCCAAGACCACTCGATCATCTTTTACCGCTGAATCACTTCCACGTGTCTCACACAACCCCAAACACATCCCTATAAATACTCATGCATTTTGTGAGAAGAACCACGTTATCTTCTCCACATTTCACACACACAAAACACACACTAATTGTATGTTAGTGTTGCCCCAGCTCAAGATAACCATTTCTTATCTCTGGGTCCTTACCAAATGCGGAAAACCGAACCTACGATCATCATCAACTTCATAACACACATTTGACTTAACCATAAATCTACTATTACGTTCCATACGTAAACAATAATCAAGACACATTATATATATATACTAAAACTCATTGGGGATGAAGCAGACTTCACAAGATGAAACAGTCCGCATGATGAGCAGTCAAAAAAAAAAAATAAAAATAAAACTTTAGCAAATTCATTCCGTGAATAAAATGATCGAGGGCAACGACTGTCAGAACAGCGGGTTAACCCGCTAGTTATGTACTATAAAATATGAAAAGTATTCATATCCCGTGAAGCGAGTAATAACTGAAAAATCGTTATACCTATACATACAAATTGTTTACTAATAGGAGATCAAAGAAAACTATTTAAAGAGATATAAACTAAAAGTATAAGTGTATTTTAAAAATATAAACACATATGGTCACTAAACATATGAACGTTGTTAATTTACTATTAAAATGTAATACTTTTTACATTTTTAGTGTGTATATAAAATCATTTCGGATGGGAAATGGATCATTCATAAATGACAAATCGCCATCCATATCCGATCCATTAAACATCCATATTCATATCTGCATCTATTATTCATTCATTTAAGCGTTGTTTGTTTGATAGGTTTTCCATTATTGGAATAAAGTGATAGCTTAAAGCTGCAATTTGGTTTAAGGATTTTAATATAAAACAAATGATTTATTTCAAAAGCCAATTCCACCCTAATTTGATATAATTCATTGATATACTGTCACTTTTCTGACAATTTTAATTTCTTCGTTAACCTCCACCAAAAAAATTATATCTTTTCTCTTAAATCGTCAATTTCTTTCTCTTAATTTTTTCAAAACTTTAAAATTTGTTAATACAAATAAGCCGTAAAAACGTTTATTTATATTTTACGATCTTCTAATGTTTTGTTGATAACAAACGTAAAATCATATTAACGAAACAAATAAAATACGTAAATGGTTTGAGCCAATAGTTTTCTAACACACTTACGCTTTCACATAACACACTAGTGTTTACATATTTGGGTAAAATATACACATAACTAGTATGTAGTATATTGGGTAATATAAATGGGTAGAAACTTAAGTATCATAACCCATTGACCAAATACATTGAATGTAGTTGGGTACAACCCAACGTCCATGACCCATATCCATGGAGTGACCCATAACCCATTGCATGACATCATGCTTATATCATATATGATAATATCCATAACCCATGGTATTGACCCATACCCATTTGACTAGGTGCATTGCACTCATGAGATACATTGTATCTAATAAGAAACCCATGGATCAACCCATAACCCATGACCCATGACCCATAGCCAAAATACCCATGGGAAAGAGGCGCCCCACGGATCCCTAGCTTTACGCTGAGCGGATCCCTGTGGGAGGATCCGTGGGATCCGGAACGATGAGGCATTTTCTCTATAATTTCTTCATTGTTTCAAACCCCTTCTCACATACTTTCTCCTTGAGCTAAAACTCTCTAACCCTAGATCCAGTGATCTATGTTTGTAGTTTTGTTTTTGTGTGATTCTCTAGGTTCTCTTAAAGGCGAGATCACCACTTTGAAGTCAAGCAAGCTCGAGTCCATGAGTTGCCATGCTTCTCATCATCAAGACTCTGAAGTCCTCTTGTTGATGGTTCTTTTCTTTCTTAAGAAGTGTTGTGTTGAAGACATTAGTGAAAGATGTCTCAGTGTCGAGGCGAAGACATTAGTGAAGGTGTCGATCGTCCGTATTGTAGGCATTAGTGAAGGGTGCCTAGAAGTCAAGTCACAAGACATTAGTGAAAGGTGTCTTGAAGATCTAGTTAAAGGCATTAGTGAAAGGTGCCTAAGATGTACATCGATATGGTGTGTTTGATGTACAAGATAGATTAGTATTGGGTCAAAGGATATTGTTATCCTTGTTGATAATATAAGGAGTAGATCTCCTTTGGGGTTAGTCAATTGGTGTAGTGTTGGGTAGTAGTTCCTCCATTGTAATAGAACTCGGTGCTTAGCCTAGTACAGGATAAAGGGTAAGCGACGTTGTGGTAGGTGTGGTTCACTTGGTGTGAAAGAACCCGATGGTTAGCCTAGTCTGGGAAAAAGAGTAGGCAAGCGTTGTGAAGGTTTCTCCACCATAAGGAGTCGGTGTTGTGTAGTGATTACGAACTCTCGAGTAGGTGACTCGGGGGTGGAGTAGAGGCAAGGAAGGTGTCCTTGTAGCCGAACCACTATAAATACTCGCGTTGTGGTTTTGTGCTTTACTCTTATCTTTTCATTACATATTTATACTTCTATATGTTTGTTTATCAACATCCAACACACATCCAAATAGATTGACATAAGTCGATCTAAATAGATTAAAAAGAGTTTTAATTGGCAAAACTATTCAACCCCCCCTCTAGTTTTCCACAATTGGCATCAGAGCTTCGTTACCAAGTTTCTTGAAGTATATTGTACTTTAAAAACTTGATACGATCCATGGTTAATTGAAAACTACAAAGAAGGTTTTCATAAAAACAAACACCATGTCTTTTAAAACTCTTTGTTTGGATGTTGATTAGATGACAACATTTTTCTTATTATTTATTTTTTATTTAATTGCACTAATCCTCTTTGTCATGTTGATTAGTCAAAGCTCATACCTACCAAGCCATAGGAATCGCTTGGTAACAAGAATACCTTCCCTAAGAAGGTATCTTAAACACAAAGGAGCTAAAATTGTCTACTGACATTTGTTGTGTCATTTGTAAAGACATTCCTAAGTGCATTAGAGGTATGACTTTCTACTTATTTCTAAATGACATTAGCTTGATAATTAAGTATGCCTACATAGACATTTATATGATTATCTTTGTGCATATACATGTATTACATGAAGCTTCATTAGAAGCCTTTTCTCACATACGTGTTATTTTTTCGTCTAAAGTCGTGGTATATAAAACTTGTGTTTTATTTCATTTAATCCAAAATCATATCTTTCTAATAATAAAACAAAACACAAATTTCAAAATTCCTCCTTCCCATAAATAAACCATCCGTCACCCACTATATCAAATCCCCACTTTTTCAAATCTTCCATTTTCAAAAATACCTCTCATTCAAAACTTCATCTTCCTCTCATCTCATCCCATCTCAAACCAAAACCAAGAAGGTTCGTCATCAACATGGTTTACATCGCCCTCGTACTCATCGCCTTAACACTCATCGCTCTTGTGTTCCCTATTATGAACTTCACATACGGAGACATATACTTTGTGTTGTTAATCTACATTGGGGTTATATACTCAATCCTTTGTATCATTATTAGCATTGAAATGAAATATTATTAATAGTCTAGTTTATCTAGGTTATTATTATCATAACGTGTTTGTCATTTCTTTTGATTTATATCTTTCGTATTCTTTCGTGATACATTAATGCATGCTAAAAGAAAATGCAGGCTAAAACACATATCTTGGAATAAAACTATTAAACTTATGTTTTTATCAAGAATCTACTTCTGTTACTACAGATCCACGGATCCCGGCAAGTATACTAGCCGGATCCCTTATAAAAGGGAACCGTGGGAATCGTTCTCCTGGATAACAGGTTTTCATGCAAAATAAAAACCACCTTCTTTCTAAAAGTAATATTCCACTAGAATGTCAAACATTAAGTGAGTTAAGTGTCATTGTTAATAAAAATCCAGTAAAAACGTTAGGTAATCATTGTTTTGCCCGTAATACGTCACTTCCTATTAACTTCTCTTTCCTTTAGGTTTCGCTATGTCGCATGAATATGAGTTTGATTTTTCACTCACTAGCGTCTACACTCCTAACATCTCCCTTGAGCCCAACACACCTAGCAATCATGTCCGTGGGTTCAATAATCTCGAAACCCGTCACTTCCACGAAGGACGTATTGTCGACACCCCTCTACAATTCGAAGAAGGTATCAATACTTCCTTCCGAGCCATAGGACTAGAATGTCTTATCGAAATTAACGAGAAAATATGTCCAAGGCTTGTATTGGAATTCTTCCGTCAAGTTGAACTCGTTTGTAACGAGGATCGCTCTCTATCTCTTTGGTTTTGGATTAAAAACCAAAAGTTTGTTTTAACCCTTGGGCAATTCGCTCACATCCTCCGGATTCCAAATCATGGAAAATGTGCCTTCACTGAAGATTGGTCTCTTGATTCTCTCTTCAACTTTCGTGAAGAAAATAGCCCATATTGTTCACACATACCTTCCCCGGAAGATTTGAATCGCATGATATGCAAACCTCATTACTCCGATCCAAACATTATCCATACACGGGATATCCGAGAAGAGTACAAGCCCCTTGCACTCATCCTACGTGAAAATGTTTGGAGCATTAGGGGAAATCGTGAAATCCTTCCCGCTTGTTGTGCTCACATAATGTATTGTTTGCTAACACAACAACCATACAATCTCGCCTACTTCTTCGCAAGGCGAATTGTAAATCTTCAAGTCTCCAAGAATAAACTCATCCCTTATGGAATGTTCTTGACGCGCCTTTATCATAACATCATGCACGTCCATCCTCAATTTCAAAGTCCATTGTACGTACTTGTGAACAAGATGATGGAACCTCTTAACGCATCTCTCATGAAGACTTTCTTCATTCCTGAATCGGCAAAAACTCATCAACCATTTGATGATCCATCTAGTGAAAACGCTCAAGGAAATTAGTCTTCTTCCTAAATAGGATCAATCCTTAGTACCCATGCTTTATCAATGTAATCCAAGTTCTTTCATGAAATAAAACATTTTACATTTGATATATTAGTGTTAGAACCTCTTTAACTAACCTTGAAATATAATGCATTGTCAAAATCATTGCATACCTTTAGTAAAGGTTCGCAGAGATAGAAGGATCCCAAAGGTTGTGCTGAAGCGGATCCCTACTCTTGGGAACCGTGGGATCCGCAAAGTAAAATGCAATTGCAATCATTGTATTTCAAACATGTCCTTAGAACACCTCACACTAAGCTAGACATAGTGCCTTAAGGCAAATTAAGTCCTTATCAAGTTAAGTAGATCTTTTCTACTCACACATAACTCACCTAGATCACACTCAAGACACTTGTAGATCTATCGTTTCACTTAAACCCATTACTCTTCCGCTCTCAAGCTCACTCATCATTTCTCACATGATCCCTCACATCTAGCCTTGTAAATCTTTCAATTATGGCAAAATTGATCATAATCATCCTTACCTCAAAATTGATCAAATTCTAGTTTTTCCATCTTAAGCTTTTAGGATATTCTCCTAAACGTTATCCTAAGTCACTATCTGATCTCTAGGATCATTTAGCTCCATTAGACACTCTCAAAATCTTTAGTGTCATCTTTGTTCATTCATTGGTACTCATGAAAGTTCCAATTTCTTCCATAAAAGGCAATCATTGGCTACTTCACTCATTACCCTCAAGTACTTAAGCACCATTTCATTTAAGATACTTAGAAGAACTGAAACACTCAAAATGGTGTAGACCTTAGACCTTAGAAACCTCATTTTTACCCCTTCATAGCTGCTGAGAGCCGGATCCATAGGATTAGCCTAGACGGATCCCTCAAAGGAGGGAACTGTGGGATCCGGGTGACAGATTTATGTCAACTCTAAGCTAAAACAATCATTTCAAGCTCATCTTGCTAACTTAAACACTCCATCTCATCTTAAATGAGTTCCTAGATCAGTACAACTCTGAAGTTGACTCTTGTGCATGTTAATCATCACATTCTAATGAATTCTAGTGGCTTAAGTCTTGAATGCACTTGCCAAATCCTTTACTTTATAAACCACATTGTTAGGACTCCTAAAGTCATCATCTTCATCCTCATTTTCAGCACTTAGAAACCTTTACAAACCTATTGAAATCATCTCATCATGAGGAAAACTCCAAGTAGCAACTTATCCACCAAAGAACCACCCAAGAAAATTGCTCGTGTTGTACACGAAATCTCTTCAACCGAATCATCTCCGGTCAAGTCCACAAATGCAAGGATTTCTCCTCCACCAATCAAACCAATCCCTAAAAGGATAGTACCCACAAAACTACCTATGCCAAACACCACCATACCTCCTAGGGCAAACAATCCCATCTCCACTAAATCATCACCATTGTTTCTAGAGCTATCTCATTCACAACTCCACTATCATCACCACACCTCTACAATTTAGAGGATTTGCCTCCTAGGCCGTCTCATCCTCCTCCACCGGCAACACTCTCCTCATTAGGAGGAATAATGGTACAAAATCAAGGTGTTGAGTCAACACTAGCTCCGGTTTCCTTTTCGCCGTCACCATCATATAATCCCATTTGGATTATGAGAAATTATAAAGGTCAACCAACCGACCATATGGAAGTTGACATTTCTCTACCACCACCATCACTCTTGGTCGAGCCATCTTCAAATGTGCCTCCACCAATACCTCCGTCGTTTGAGGCTCCCCAACCCGCTCACTTGATCCTTCGCATCAAGCAATTTTATTTCTTCCACCACCACTACCTAGCCATGCCAAAGATTGTTATCATTGTCAACATGTTGAAAGTTTGATACATGAAGTACGAGAAGATCAACGTTTCATGTTCTATCACCTCCTCGAACGTTTCGACGAGATTAAACCTAAACAAACTTGAGCTAGAGGATGTTTAGTGGTGTCCTAATATCAAGCGTTACTTAGATAAGTCTAGTAATTCCAAGTCATGTATCGTTCATTTTCTTAGTTTTTGGAGTCATGTATATCATATCTCTAGTTTTATTAAATGAAAATACATGCTACTTGCTATATTTCTGAGTATATGATTATGTTATATAATACATATCTCACTTTGATGTTAACATTATTTGTTATATCACCATTGCTGAAATCAGTCATCAGCCAGACGGATCCCTTTAATTTGCCTAGACGGATCCCTACAAGAAGGGAACCGTGGGATCCGTGAGACATAAAACCACTTTTTCTACTAACTTGAGTCATATTTGCAGGAAATTATGCTTTATACTTGTTTTCTAACTTTTGTTTTGTAGTTATTCAATTTACACATGAAGACTTTGACACCCTAAAGCTAGGGGGAGCTTTGTGTCAAAACATTACATTGCAAAATTACTTGCAATATTAGGATTACACTTCATGACATCCCTTTGCAAAATTGCAATCATCAAGGGGGAGCATACTCGTCACTTAGACGAAATCATTGCAAACTTAGTTGCAAATGAACTAGCTTAGTATTATTTTCTTGGCCTTCACATAGGGATGGACTCGTCAAGGGAGTTAAGACGAGATCCTTTCCGTTACTTGCTCTCTACTTTATCTTTATTTTCTACTTTTCACATGTTTTCTTAAAACAATGTGTTTGTTTCCTTCGAAGCTCTTTTTGTTTCGACAAAAGGGGAGAAGAAAGTAAAAACTACAATTCAAACCTTTACAATTTTAGCTTTTCCTTAAAATAATTTTATGTTTTGTCATCGCAAAAGGGGAGATTGTTAATACAAATAAGCCGTAAAACGTTTATTTATATTTTACGATCTTCTAATGTTTTGTTGATAACAAACGTAAAATCATATTAACGAAACAAATAAAATACGTAAATGGTTTGAGCCAATAGTTTTCTAACACACTTACGCTTTCACATAAAACACTAAAACAAGTATAAGTGATTTTATGATTTAGTATTACATATGTACAACAACTAGTGTTTACATATTTGGGTAAAATATACACATAACTAGTATGTAGTATATTGGGTAATATAAATGGGTAGAAACTTAAGCATCATAACCCATTGACCAAATACATTGAATGTAGTTGGGTACAACCCAACGTCCATGACCCATATCCATCGAGCTTGACCCATAACCCATTGCATGACATCATGCTTATATCATATATGGATAATATCCATAACCCATGGTATTGACCCATACCCATTTGACTAGGTGCATTGCACTCATGAGATACATTGTATCTAATAAGAAACTCATGGATCAACCCATAACCCATGACCCATGACCCATAACCAAAATACCCATGGGCAAAGAGGAGCGTCCCACGGATCTCTAGCTTACGCTAGACGGATCCCTGTGGGAGGGATCCGTGGGATCCGGGGAACATGAGGCATTTTCTCTATAAATAGTGAGTCATTTCTTCATTGTTTCAAACCCTTTCTCACATACTTTCTCCTTGAGTTAAAACTCTCTAACCCCATATCCAAGTGATCTATGTTTGTAGTTTAGTTTTGTGTGATTCTCTAGGTTCCTCTTAAAGGCGAGATCACCACCTTTGAAGTCAACAAGCTCAAGTCCATGAGTTGCCATGCATCCTCATCATCAAGACTCAAGTCCTCTGTTGATGGTTCTTTTCTTTCTTCTAAGAAGTGTTGTGTTGAAGACATTAGTGAAAGTTGTCTCAAGTGTCAAGATGAAGACATTAGTGAAAGGTGTCGATCGTTCGTATTATAGGCATTAGTGAAGGGTGCCTAGAAGTCAAGTCACAAGACATTAGTGAAAGGTGTCTTGAAGATCTAGTTAAAGGCATTAATGAAAGGTGCCTAAGATGTACATTCGATATGGTGTGTTTCGATGTACAAGATAAATTAGTATTGGGTCAAAGGATATTGTTATCCTTGTTGACATTATAAGGAGTAGATCTCCTTTAGGGTTAGTTAATTGGTGTAGTGTTGGGTAGTAGTTCCTCCATTGTAATAGAACTCGGTACTTAGACTAGTACCGGATAAAGGGTAGACGACGTTGTGGTAGGTGTGGTTCACCTTCGTGTGAAAGAACCCGATTGTTAGCCTAGTCTTAGGAAAAAGAGTAGCAGCGTTGTGAAGGTTTCTCCACCATAAGGAGTCGGTGTTGTGTAGTGATTACGAACTCTCGAGTAGGTGACTCGGGAGTGGAGTAGGGCAAGGAAGGTATCCTTGTGCGAACCACTATAATTACTCGCATTGTGGTTTGTGCTTCTTACTCTTATCTTTTCATTACATATTTATACTTCTATATGTTTGTTTATCAACATCCAACACACATCCAAATAGATTGACATAAGTCGATCTAAATAGATTAAAAAGAGTTTTAATTGGCAAAACTATTCAACCCCCCTTCTAGTTTCCGCAAAATTATTATTCTAACAGGAGGCATTTGGCATTAATGCCACCTCAATGCCACCTCATTGCCACCTCAATGCTACCTCAATGCCACATAATCATTTTAATGCCACCTAAGCAATTTAATAATCCAACATTTTTTTTCGGATTTAATATTTTTTTATATAAATTTCGGATTTTTCCTGAATTTTAATAATTATTTTTATAAATTTCGGATTTTATTTTTATAAATTTCTGATTTTTATGCAATGTTTTTGAAAATTATTTATAAAAAATGAGCCTTGCAAGGATTGAACCTTGGTTATTTGAATAAATAACTTTTGTGTTTACCACTTAGGCAACAAGTTATTTTGATAATTATGTTACATATTATAATTTATAAGGGCAAATGACAAAGAAATGCATCGAACTTGACACTTTATGTGATTGTGTGTAGCGAACTATTTTTTTTCTTATTGTATGTACTGAACTTTCAAATTTCGATCATTATGTGTATTTTGTGACTATTTTGCCATGTAAAATGACCATTTTACCCTTCAAAATTTGAAAAAATTAAGGGTAAAAAGGTCACAAAATACACACAATAATCGGATTTTGAAAGTTCAAGACACACAATAAGAAAAAAATAGTTAACTACACAATTATAAAAGTGTCAAGTTCGATGCATTTTTTATCATTTTCCCAATTTATAAAGGATAACCTTTCATTCCGTTATTAGTTAGGATTTAGGTAAATGTTATCCCACCTTTTATATTCATTCATCGTAATATAATTAATACCCTATTTTTTTCTCAAAACCCTAATACCATTCATTCATCATCCTGTATAATGATTCATAATTTTTATTTGGCTTCTTTTGTGATTTATCATGTTCATAATTGTTATATAACTTTTGTATTTAAATCGTATTCATGCAGTTTTTTATGTATAACTTTTGTTTTTAGTATTCACTCATGTTTCAGCAAAAGGTGCTAATATTCCAGCTATGTTAGTGTTAACGAGAAGGACTACGACCATGAAGTTGCCAACATTGTTAGGTCAGTTTCTGCGCAAATTTTTTTTTATCAAAGTTGATCTTTTAATTCATTCCTAATCTAACATCTTTTAATTTTAATTACGAATCAGCATTAAAGTTCATACTTGTTTTATTAATTGTTAATTGATAAGATTGTTGGTGATGTTAGCAAAGAAAGAGATGATAAATGCTAATATTGATTTGTCATTAACATTTGTTTTGACACATTTTTTTTACATGTTATTCAATCCATTACTTTCAAGTAGGAGCATGAAGAACAACTCTTCAGGTTTTTTTAATAATCTAAACATATTAAATTTTACTTTTATGATTTAAAAGTATATGATTCAAGGTGATTATGTGTTTTGTTGACATGTTTCGATTCGGTCCATGTGTATTATACATTCCTATGTTTCTTATACTTATTATAAACACTTATATATTACCAACTATGTTCATTCACGTATCATCAAAACTCTAGAATGGAAGTAGGAGCATGAAGAACAACTCTTCAGGTTTTTTTAATAATCTAAACATATTAAATTCAAGTAGGAGCATGAAGAACAACTCTTCAGGTTTTTTTAATAATCTAAACATATTAAATTTTACTTTTATGATTTAAAAGTATATGATTCAAGGTGATTATGTGTTTTGTTGACATGTTTCGATTCGGTCCATGTGTATTATACATTCCTATGTTTCTTATACTTATTATAAACACTTATATATTACCAACTATGTTCATTCACGTATCATCAAAACTCTAGAATGGAAGTAAGTATTCATTATATTGTACTTTGTATGTCTTCGTTTACCTTTTTTCTATTTATAAGCTTTGATTTATATTTAATGAATGATTATTATATTCCTGTGTTTGTCATTAGTTTTAGGTGACAATTCATGACCTGTTATTAGTTTTACGTAGCAAAGAGGCATATGAAAGAGAAGGCATACATGAAACCTTCCACCAATGTCTAGATGCAAGCAACCATTATTCAAATGTATAAAGAAATATTTAGTATACTATTGTATATGGGCATGTGAAAAATGTTTAGACATTCATGACGTGTTTTTGGCTACTGTGAAACCTTTAGTAGACTATATAATGCAAATTTATATGTAACTTATATGGCTAATGTAACTATATAATGCATTTTTGTTGCTATATGTGAGCTTTTGAACTTTTTATATGATTTATGAATGCTTTAATATTAAGGATTTTAATGTTTAATTTTGTGGTATTTGTTGATGCACTGTTATTGCATGTATGGTCGATAGATAGGAACAAGATAGGGTTCCTTTTTTGGGCTAGGAACAGGTATTTATGACGACGATGCTAAGTATAATGCGTTGCGTGTGCTTCAGTTGCAGGTATGGAACGCGAAACTTAAAAGATGCTATGTTTCTATATTGATTTTGGTAGTAACTCTTGCACCATATTCATTTTTATATCGTTATTGGTTAAATTATCTTTCTTATTCTTTCGCAACTATGGTTTTCTGAAAATATTCAACACTTTACATTGATTTTTAGAAAAAGGGTTGTAAACAGAATGTTATTCTAATTTGAAGTTACTACCTCAAATATGTAACCATACTTTTCATATGTCAGATGCAAGTTTATAATATGTTAATGATGAAAGCATACAAGACCTTGACATGTTAAATTTATTAATTATTATTTTCAAACTGTTCCACTTCTTCACAGAAAATCACCATTCATCATTTGCATATATATGTAAAATAGATATAGAAGGCAACCACAACATGCAAACAGTCTCAATAAGCCACCGGATTATAAAAACGTCAAAGGAGGCCAACCTCATCTTGATTTGATGTCATCAATACCTCATCTTGATTTGCATATATATGCCAACGGCCTCCCTCCCGTGATCCCGTGCAGTTTTGGCCTCCTTTGACATTTTTATAGTTGGATGGCCTTTATTTAGACTTTTTGCTTACCTTGGTGGCTTTACTGTATAGAGTATCACTTTAATCAGTGTGTGGGGATAGTTTTTAATTTGCTGATCTTGTCTCCACGTACTTAGGTAGAGAGTATCTGATTGTTTATTTGATCATTCAGTTCCTTGGCTATATTTATCATTCCTGCATATAGCATAGACAAGCAACCTTTAACCTGTAATTAGGCTGAACTCTCAGTTAGAAGAAGAACTTTCACTTTTTATGTCCTAAATGACTAAAAACTGATCTACATAATAACTTATAAAATAATGGTTTAAGCCCATTAACAATGTACTTTCACAAATTTCTACATCTAGGTAACTTACTCCTAAAATACCATTATGAGGTAACTATCATCTAATATTTCTGGTTACTTTCATGATTGTTATGAATCTGTAACTTGATTAACGATGTTGTTTTTGACTTTTTGTGTTAAGATCATGTACTTGCTCCATCGTTTTTCAAAAAGGACGGAGGAACAAACATCAATATCATCTTGATTGTAGTCTTTTTGGCTGTTTTTGTGATATGTTTGAGCACATGGTTGTCGTATGCTTGGAAAAAAAGGCATCTTTCACCACAAACTGAGGAAGGTAAGATATTTTTAAATTTTAGCAATAAAGTGATAAGAATTAATTAAAAAAATTAAACCTGAAGTAATAAGTATGTTAAATGGTTCAGAATAGTTTGTGTTCTGTGAGCAGGTTCAACCAGTTTGACGGGATTTGTATTATTATTTCACGGGGGGCACTAAATGTAGGTGAAAGCGGGAGAGAAGCCATGGAGCTACCGTTGTTTAGCTTCTCTAGAGTAGCTAAAGCTACTGCTAATTTTTCACTCGATAATAAACTTGGAGAGGGCGAATTTGGACCGGTCTATAAGGTAAATGAAGAATCTTATTTATTTGAATACAGTTTGCTGAGTATAGCATCACATTGTGATTCGTCCATTTGACTATAATTGTTAGAGCAACATTGACTACAAATGGTTACATGATTACCTTCCACACTTCTCTGGATTTCTAAAATTCTGACAAGTCTATAATAGTCTATATACATCACTATGAATCTATGATAAATTGATAATGCATTTTTTTTCAGGTCTATGCCACATACCACCAAATGGATACTATGCAAAGGCGTTGCTTCTCTTCACCTGGATTAAGTAAGCAAGCGCTAAGTCACCCACCTTATACTTAAACTTATTATAGAGCAGCAACTTTCTTCTTTGCCTTAGCGGGAGCAGCAGCTGATGCCGACTTTTATCAAGTTCTCTTTTGTACCACAAACGTGTATGATTCAGTTGGGGCTCTTATTATTAAACAGTTAGAACGCATGCATCATACTTGTAGTGAGACGTCTTAATGATCCAACACTGTATAGTACATCTTTATAGATGGCGAGTACCACTAATGGTCGATATAAAAGGGGATGAATTAGAGATGAAATTGCATGATTCACTCATATCATTAGGACAAAGACAATTGGGTAGAAATCGAAGTTAAAATAAAAGAGATAAAATTATAATTTGGTACATGGTTGCCTTGGCATACTGAGGAGATAATAGTATATAAAAAGTAGAAAGTATACATACTTATAGTATAGTCAAAAACATGGTCTACTCTGTCGTCATATTTATTTAAGATGTTTGAACTTGTGTTCAAAATGCCACCTTTAAGAGCAGAGATAAAAACAAACCTCTGATAGTAGATAGATTCTTGAGCTTTTTCATGAGCAGCCTTCATCTGCATGTTGTGTAATTGCCCTTTACACTCAGTTCCTTGGCTAAAGCCTTGTGGCGAACAAGGTATGCTGGCGTGCCTATTTTTGAGCAAAATGCGGTTGATCAAAGATAAAAAAGCGCACAATGAAACAGATTTTCAATATCGATAACAAGGAATGTGGCATTGAACATTGTAACTCCCAATATTTGCAATCTGACTAGACTATATACTCATGTATTGGCATTTTCTATCAAATGCAATTCTATTTTTGGTATTAAAGCGAAAAGATCTTGGAGTCGCAATGGCACCTTATATGAATATATGATATAACTTTTTCGTGATATCGAGGCTTGCTAGAAGGAGAAACCGATCTATTTGTCATGATATCTTTCTTAATGACGCGAGTATTTTAAATTGTCCATTTCATGGAATAATCATTTATGTTATTGCAAGATAAGAGCATAGAGTTTACCTATCCGAAACATGGCGAAGGTATTGCTTATGTAAATGATTCTTAAGTAGGAAACCAGAAACAAGATGAACAAGGAATATGCTCTTTAAGAAGCATATTTTGTAGATGACTCTGCTCAAATACCTTCAATAGTCAAACTATTTACATAAAATATGAATATTCAGATTATTTGCTAACACACTATTTCAGAAATCCTGTTTCTTTTGCGTTTGCAACATAATCAAATTGACTAAAATAAGTGAGAGGTCTCAAGTTCAATTAAGTATTATGGCAAATGGCCCTTCAAACGAGTATTCGGGATTCAGGTTTGTTACGTTAATCTTAAGCCTCATAATCCCATTACGATTTAGTTAAAGTTGATTCAAAGTACCTTATTTAATCTTATATTTTTTAAATATTGATTCGAGTAACGTCTTCTATTATTTTCAGGAGCATGCTTCTGTAGCATTTTCTGTACTCAATTTGGTAATGCATTTTCATGGGTGGCTATCCTTCTTTATCCTTTTGCATTACAAGCTACCAACGAAATCGGATAATAAGCCATACTATGATTATCTTTGGTCTATGGCATCCGTATGGTCTCCTAGCATTGAAATCGTGGTTTTGGAGCCACTGTTTTCACAGTTGGTGAGTTTTAAGGCATTGCTAAGACCATATCAAAGCCTTTCCACACCGCAACTTTTCATCAAATGGTGCATCGGTTGATGGTCCACGGTACATGCAAGAACCTCGAGATAATAAATTGAAACAATGGTCTTGCCAAAGTGATTGCGGTATCATTGTATGCTCAATAGGGAGAATGATAGAAGCGAGATCTCGTCACGGGCCTATTAAGTATCATGGAAAATGGCCCTTCAAACGAGTATTCGGGATTCAGGTTTGTTACGTTAATCTTAAGCCTCATAATCCCATTATGATTTAGTTAAAGTTGATTCAAAGTACCTTATTTAATCTTATATTTTTTTAAATATTGATTCGAGTAATGTCTACTATTATTTTCAGGAGCCTGCTTCTGTCGCATTTTTTGTACTCAATCTGTTAATGCATTTTCATTGGTGGCTATCCTTCTTTATCCTTTTGCATTACAAGCTACCAACGAAATCAGATAATAAGCCATACTATGATTATGCTGGTCTATGGCATTTGTATGGTCTCCTAGCATTGAACTCGTGGTTTTGGAGCACTGTTTTTCACAGTTGGTGAGTTTTAAGGCATTGCTAAGCCCATATCAAAGCCTCTTATTAATATCTCTTAGTTGCTTCTTTTATAGTTTTATAGATCAGATGGTGAGTTCCAAGTTATATTCATTTATTGGTTTTCCAAAATTTCTTTATTGGCAACAATGTTCTTCAATCATGAACGCAATTGTTAGGTGCAGATTTTGTAACCCCGGTTGATACGACGCGCATAAAAAGGTTACCTCTTCTGCTGCGGGTAAAGTTATTCGTGAACCTTCTTCTGCTAGAAGGTCTATTGCATCTATATTCTTAAGAAGAGGCACTTATCTACTGCCAACAAGGGAAAGGCAAAGGGGGGTGATGATCCTAACACTCGCATTGAATTATGTGCACGGGACCATCAGTAAATACTAATAGAATCATTTATGAATCGATACAGCCTGAAGGCACAGGTCGGTGGCGTTTTATTTTACCAAACCAAATTTTTTAGCTATGAAATTGTGTTACCTATGTCATTCGACAAGTACACAACCTCTTATGACAATTGTTCAATGTTTACAGCTCCTACATCGTCGCGACATGTGTTGGATTTTCAGACACCTACAGTTTTGCTGAAAATACACTGGATAAGTTAAATGGCGTTTATACTCCTTTACCATTGATACATGTCGGTGCAGAAACGTTGATATTAGAGCCACTCCGCGGGTAGATGGTGAGTTTCTATTTATATTCATTTATTGGTTTTACCAAATTTATTTTTTCGCAACAATGTCCCCGAACCATAAACAATACTTATACTGAACTATTGGTGTTTATATATTAGTACCACCGACACCTATATGTAAAATGGCCTTGCCCGTGAAAGCGACACCGTTACACGTTCCGTCGGCAAGCACATGGAGCCTCGTGTTTCATCTTTAAGCATACTATATGCATGTCGTGTATACAAAGACGCGCTCTGTTAACCACACTCACAAATCTCAAATGCATAGATTATTTATTTCGCCACATATATTTTCTCCTGATCTATGTGTTATAATTTAGGTTTACCCAATCCATGTGGCCTGTCCAGTGGTTCAGCAATAGGAAACACCACCTGCACTAAAATGGTCGGCTAGCTACATTAAGATAATTCTCCACGACCATTTTAAAACAAAATAATTGATGTCGCGGACAATCAATCGAATCAATTTATAAATGAAGTCATGTACTCTTAGTGCTAGGATCCTATCTTAATTCTCTTATAGATGGTGCAAATATCTCGTGTAAACTTCATTGGATAATGACAAATGGCAATTGCAAAGACACGCTGTCGATGCATTAGAGCTGAAGCTCTTGGTTGTTGTGGCGGTGGCGCTACGGATGCATCTACTGTTGAAAACCGTGCAACGTAGACTTTGAATGGTCTCACTTATAAAAATACAGTGCAAGCAAAGACAAGACCATAGCCTTCTATGGTCGTTGGACAATGCGTATTTCCCGGTAAGTATTCCTATTGTATTATAGTTGATAAGATCTCATGGCCCTTTATTTAACTTTATACAGTAAATTCATTCAAAAAAATACTTTCGGATTAGGAAAATTCATTAAGTTCACTTATAAATTCAATAACTTCATCAAAGTACTTTTGATCCTTAATGTTGTTTTACAAAATCAGAAAGATATCAAACTAACTATATATATGATTTTCAGTTCATTAATGTGTCCTTCAATTTTAACTAGAAATGAATTGTAGTACTGTAGTACTGAATATCTTTAACTAAGTTGTTGCCCAATTCTTTTTCACGCGAGACGTTGAAACAATAACAGCTCAATCATATACTTCCTTTAAGAGTATGTCACGTTTGTTTGCTTAGGAATCTCAATTCTTTCATGCATAAGTGTAAATTACACCATCTGACTGAAGACTCTTCAAACAAAGGTGTTTTTAGTAGTATAATGAGCAAATAATAATACTGATTAGTTTTTTGTTGTCATTTTGTCGACGACTACCGGATTTTAATTGTGGAATTGGATGTGCATGGTTGTTAACGAATTTATCTCTTAATCATCTCCTTCTGCTAACAGAACCCGCTGCTGCTGAACAGAATGACGAACGAATTCAACAATGGTTGCGGCTAGGGAAACTTATTCTTTTGTATCAACTAACCGACGGTTAGTCGGTGCACAGGATTTGAAATGGTTCAATCTGATTTTATTGATTTGCGAAAACGGTATGTAACAATTTACGGGATGGTACTAGTAAAGAGTCAACTTAATGATGGTGGCCTGTGTGGGAACTCATAGGGCACTCTCCTTATCTGATTAATATCTATTTAGTTGAATTCGTTATTGAATCTTTCACTTGATCATCTATTATTTTCACCCTTCTTACGCTACTAACGACAGTATACATATATATCTTATTATTAAAAAGTAATACACTCAAAGAATAATCACAAATCATGCCCGCCCATTGGTGGCTTCAAACTAGTATATATATATATATATATATATATATATATATATAGAGTTATGATCAAATAAAAGATTACTTAAAATAAGAAGGAATAAGAAGAACTATAACCGCAAATCCGAGATGCACCGACTTAAATTAGATGCATCCCTATAATCTTAGATGCATTATAACGTACCATAGTGTGTTTTATAGCTTTTAATCAGATGCATATACATATATTAGACGCATTTCATGATTTCTCATGTTTTTTGTTCCTCTGCGCGTGCCAAAATCATGAAAATCAATTTGCACCATCTATTCATCAAATTAACTTCCGAAACTCAAGATGTTGCATCTATATGAATAGAAATGCATCTAATGCAAGTCGTTGCATCTCAAATGCGTGGTTTTGGTCACTTCTCACCACTTCTTATTTTAATTTACTCTCATTGGACCCTACTCTCTCTCTCTATATATATATATATATATATATATATATATATATATATACTAGTGTCAAAACCCGTCCGATGGACGGGTATGACTTGTAGTTTTTATTTTTAGGATTTAGTAGGAAAATGTATACTAAAATGACACAACTTGTTTTTATTTATGCCAGTACCCTTGTCATTCTCACTGCCACCATGGTTAGTTGTAACAATTGCGGTGCCAACACTACCCGTAAAACCTGATATGCACGCCCTCCTCATATAACATTCAGCTATAAACTTGCTCTCTAAGCATAGAAACCAACAATTAAATAATAATAATACAATTTGATAGTGCAAATGCAGCTTACCTATGTCAAGTACTCGCATAATCTTCCTACGCTACCATTTACATATATTTAGTAATCATTAACGATCAGGACCACATAAGGTGTCAATGTATGCCCCTACACCATGAGCCTACCACCAAATATGAGAGCTTTAGATGACCATCTATTATAGATGAACATGTCTTAATGTTTATTAACGATCTTTTATATGAAATGATGCAAGAAGAGTCTCCCTTACCCCAAGACGGTATGAACCAAAAGTATATAATACCGCGTTTGCGTCTTTCACCATCATATCTGTGTACCCTATTAGACACGTAAGTTGCTTCACCCAATCAACTATAATCTATAAAACACAAAAACGGCGCCGGTGAAAACACATAAAAAAAATGATAAACTAAACTGCCAAAGCTTTCACATTAAACATATGTCAATAAGTATCTGTAAGCTAATAATGAACGACTGAAAGTTTCGGTACATAAATTCATAATTCCTAATAAAGTTTGCCATTACCAATTTAGAGTAAGACCAATAACATGGTGTTCCCGGTACAGCAACAAAATCTTCCATATAGATCCTTGACAGCAATCGCACATCAAATGCTTTGCAGCCGTCCAAATCTGCTTGATCGCACATCAAATACACATAAATTATTTGAAATTATCCCATATCTTCAGGTGTTTGCCAACCATTCCATATTGTACTTGATTTCAAAGTCTTGTAAAAATAGATCAAAAAACATAAGTTTGAATACATTTACCATATGCGTTCATACATTTATTGATCAGAATATCTCAATAAAAAAATCAAACTAAACATACTAATCAAAATCAAACATTTTTCACTATTCCAAGAATGTTAATTACCCCCATATATACCTGATTTTGAATAGAAGTCATTGTTGCCTAAGACTTTAATATCCATACCTGCATAAATGACCAGTTAGTCATCAAACTATCTAGTTCATTTTAATCATATGCAAACATAATTATTATATACTATCATATTATATTAAAGTAACTACATTGAGAAAAATTAGTGTAATCTCAAACACTTGTTGAAACTCAATGAACGAAATACCTTCTAGTTGCAGCCATACACCAAAACCAAAAGCATCCTTATCACCAACTATATTTTTCATCATCACCTAAGAATTAAAAGATTCAAATGATATAAAGAACTCAAATAAGTACATGCACCGAATTCAGTAAAGTAAGGTGATGCAAATTTTAAGTTTGTTACCAAGCTTTTACATTGATTTTATATTCCATTTAGTGACATTCACATAGAAAATGCTAGCCGAACCAAAAACTTATGAACCATTGCTCGTTGTGGCTGCATACAAAATCATGTTGTGACTTATGTTACGTAATCAAAGTTTAATCTTCATCCCTAGCAAGCCACGCATACAACTTATCATCTTTACTCCTATCCCTATCATAAAAATCTTTCCACCCATGTTTGTTCATCCCGATTTAGTACAAGACGGGAGTTATAATCTTCATCCCTAGCAAGCCACGCATACAGCTTATCATCTTTACTCCTATTCCTATCATAAAAATCTTTCCTCCCATGTTTGTTCAACTCAAAAGCCTTCACAAACGCCATCGCATAATCAAATCCATCCCATGTTTTCCCAAATTCAACCACAACCATACTGAATGACCACTTTGCTCCAAAGAGGATGGACTTTGGTAGGTTGTACCCTTGTTTTATCCATCCATCTTTTAGTTTATTACCACCTTCACCTATATATTTGCCATTTTATATTCAACAGTGCGTTTGCGATCACAACCATCCAAGGCCAAACGAATAGCTCTCCGTTAACGTTTTGCTTTGGGTGGTGATATTAGTTGATTCTACACGTTAATTTTGTCACTAAGATGCCTCTGTAAGTACTTTATCAATCCCAAATGTTTAGCTTTTTATTTAAACGTGGCACTTTTGATTCTCTCACAATTCGATCTGCATGCACGAGGAGGTCACTTGTGATCGTAGTCTCGGCTATTAGGACAAGAAGGACACTTGAATCTTATATGAATAACAAACTTTGAGCAGCCGTCCCTTAGTTCCCTGGTAATACTTGTGTCTATATTCCTGAAGTTCAGTATCAAACTCACATGTCTCTTTTCTTTTCCGTTTCATCGTGCACCTGAATTGCAATATATCAAACACAATAAATGAGCTGCAGCTAATTAATTTAGAGTTGGAATTTCCTATTTAAAGGCTTGTTTGAAATATGATAGTCAACAGTTCAGCACAAATAAGATAAGAACCAAAACAGATAACAACTAATCCTGCTTAATAACATTGCTTTGCTATGCAAATCATTTTAACTCACATTACGTAGATATCAAAATCAAAGATAAGATAACAAATTCAGCAAGAAAATTAAAGCAACAATGACCACAACAGCAAATGAAGCGTAAACTAACTGAGATTGTCTAATTAAACAACGCAAGTACAATGCATAAAATTATTAGATATTATAAGGTGATCAGCAGAAAAACTCACGTATTAATAAGCCCAAATACAATTGAAAATGGTCATATTTTATCTGTGATTTCTACCCATTCAATATTTTGTTTCTAATGGGACATGCACAAAAATTGTTGGCTAAAAGCGCAACCTGTCAGTGGTAAAATAGGTCAACCCGAGCCATTTCAACACTTACCAAACTTGACCCATTTTGACTGTTACCGACCGACCGACCGCCTATCTTCCCATTAGTAAATGCTTACACAAAATTCTTGCTCTCTATTGAATCGCATCGGTTTTCTATATAGCATTAGTAGGGAATCGATTTCACTTCTATCAAGAAAACTTGCCTCACCCGTAAGAGCAATGATCAAAATCTCAGAGTTTGAAGCCAAACCGGAGAAGATAAAATATTAGCTTTATTATTAGCCTCTTCCCGACATCTCACCTCAACCTCAATTCGAGCTCAGCATCTGCTAAAGCTTTTTCAGCTTTTGAGATTTTCGCCTGCCGTGATTGTTCTTGCTTCTCCAATTCCTCCATGTCCTTATATTTCCCTTTCACTTTGGCACCCTAAATATTATAAAACCATTATAAGAAAGATAAAGTTTTGATATAAACTATTTCTTCAAAACATGTAAACAAAAACAATGTAAACACTGTATCGGTGGTTTTCTTTATCCAACATTTGCTTCCGTGATGTGTCAATATTATCTAAAAGGTCTCTCAACTTATTTCATTTGATATCATGATCCTTTTTCACGCTTTTGCTTACTACGGAAAAAAGTTCTTGACATTACAATTAGATGCATATTACATTACATGGACTAACTTATCAAAATATATAAATTGAAAAGTAAACATACTCAATAGGTTCTTTAATATCATTCAACATCTTCGCTGCTTCCTCCATTTTTTTTCTTTGCTTCTATCTCTTGATCTTTAGCCTCGAGATACTCAGCCTTCTTCATATCATAATTTAACAATGGCAATTTCTTCTTCATACATTCTGCCTGTGATATCATAAAAATAATATTTAATTTTCAATTTTATCAAATAATAAAAAGATGTAGTTTCCAATCAAACCTTTGATAGAAGTTCATCTTGTTGGCGAACACGCTCCACATCTCTTTCTTGTTCAGCGTTAAGTGCCTTTAACTGACTTAGCGTTTCTCTATTCTTCTCGACGGCCTGAAAAAAGGTTAAAATAAAATAAAATAATAAAATAGTATATGTAAATACATCTTTTTGAAATGTGCATATTCAGTTAAAGAGTGGTGTAATGCGCTTAACACGCTTTCCGTATGTGTGGGTGAACTAACAAAGTGGTCTAAAAATCCAAATGAGCTAAAACTAACTAACATTGGGCTAATTTGACCTTTTTTTTGAAAATGTCTCATTTTGACATGTTATCATACTCATGCATATTGCAACTTCTATTAGTGACACTTTGAATTTATTTACGACTTTGAGATACTTCGGTTAAAGATATACAACTTATAGAAAATCGACTAACAATCAAACATCTTCTATTACCAATGTTCACTATACATGTTCAATGCAATTGCACAAATGTAGCATAAAGCAATTAAAGCTCAAAAGATACCTTGATTGTGATCACATGGACTATAAGCGGAGCTAGACTTTCCCAATCTTGAGACTGTTTAATTTGTTAAGATACAAAATAGAAGACATTGAAAGGAACATTTACCATCAATCATTCTTTGTATGAAACCGATGATCTGTTTCATTCCGTGTTCATGTTTCGTTGCATCAACTTGCCGAGAATCAAGATAATCATGAAGGACTTGATCGTTCTAAGCGTTGGAGACAATCCTTTTGATCAAACTCCCAGTTTCAAACAAGTTGTAAGGCTTCTTAAATTGCGGTGGCTTTACATGTCGAATTGTAGTATTGGAGGTGAGATTCCATCGCTATCTGGGACCTTACGGACCTCGTGAACTTTGAAGCTTCGTTGAATTTAATCACGGAGAGATTCCGGTGAAATTATGAAGCTAGTTAACTTATGGCACTCGAGGTTTATAATAATAGTTTAACCGGAAGCTTCCGTTGGATTAGGAGGTAACTTGAGTAGCTCGAGTTCTTTGACGCGTCAATGAACTATCTCGAAGGTGATCCGAGTGAAGTTAAGTATATGAGTAACCTTAAGAGCTTGCAATTGTTTGAAAGCGAATTAACGGTGTGTTTCCACCGAGATAGGTGAGTTTAAGTATCTCGTGAACGTGTCTTTGTATCGAAACAAGCTCACCGGGACGCTTCCTCAACACCTTGGCTTATTCTCGACTTCAACTTTATTGACGTGTCTCGAAAACTTTCTTACGGGATGATTCCTCCCGATATATGCAAGAACGGAAGATGACCGAGCTTTTGATACTTCGTAACAAATTTACGGGCGAGATTCCGTGGACTTATGGTGATTGTAAGACGTTGATGCGGTTTCGTGTGAGTAATAACATGCTTCGGTGTTGGCTTCCCTTTGAATACGGGGCTTCCTAATCTTTGAGATTACATCGGACATCTGAGAATGCTAAAACATTGGGCGATTTTGTCTTTCATAATCGTTTATCGGGTGAATTGTAACCCGATATTTCAAAACTACTTCTTTGATTATGATCGATTTGAGTCACAACCAATTTACTGGGTAAAATCCTCAAACGATAGGGAATTGAAGCGGTTGGGTAGCCTTCATTTAGATAACAATAAGTTTAGTGGTGAGATACCAAAATCGTTACGTTCATGTGAGTCTCTTAGTGATATAAAAATGGCGTATAATTCGTTGTCGCCAAATTCCAGCAGACTCTAGGGTGGTTACCAACTCTTAATACATTGAATTTGTCTTCAAACCTTCTATCGGGTCAAATTCCTAGTAGCTTGTCATCACCGAGGTTAAGTCTTTAGATCGTCCCATGAGATTAGGTGGTGCAATCCCGAGTCTCTTTCTATCGAGGCTTACAATGGAAGCTTTTTGGAAATCCGGTCTTGCGACCCGAAGGTTACGTATTTTAGGCGTTGTGCTTCTTATTACGGTGGTGTATCACCGGTGATCCGGACGATCACTTGCTTCTCGATTGGTCTGCGGTTATATTGGTGCTACTTGCATACTTGTGTTACTTGAAGAAAAGAAGCAAAAGCGGGATGATGAAGCACGTTCGTTGAAGGACGATACATGGTATGTGAAATCATTCCATGTATTAAACTTCATGGAAGACGACATTCTTGATTCCATCAAGGAAGAAAATATTATTGGGAAGGGCGGTGCGGAGAAGTCTCACGAGTCTCGCTAAAAATGGGGTGGAACCTTTGTGAAGCATATCCGAATTCGATTCAGTAACGAAAAAAGTCGAAAAATAAGATAAAAAGCATTTTTGTAAACAAAGGTCATTAATGTTTGATCTTGAGGTGGAAACATTGAGCTCGATAAGGCATGTAAATGTTGTGAAACCGTACTAAAACATATTCAACATGAAAATAGATGTAACATGAATGAATATTCATAAACATTTACTATTACAATTATACCTTAAGAAGAAGCACATTGCATGTCTTCTCATCAATAGCCTTCTTAACTTTCTATAAATACAAGTTCAGTAAGTAATAGCCTTCTTAACCAACATATGCATATAGATTATAGAGTAACAAAGTCCCTTTTTAATGTATAAAACCTCCTAACTCATTTATTCAAAATTTATGTACTTTGGTAGTAGAAAATATAAATTCTTTGTAATCAAATTTTAATAATTTTTAATACTAATGAAAAAAAGTACATTACTAACTTAGCAAAGTATTTCCAGTCAACCCATGTGACCCGTAAATAAAACTACCCGTTTTGAGCTATTCCATATTGACCCATTGCTCATTAGCAAACTACTTAATTTGCTACATTAATCAAAAGTTATGAGTTAATGATCACCTTGAGATATATATTGACGCCGCGGTACATTCCATCATCCAGTGCCCTTGCATAATCGGGGACAGTAGCACCCATATACTGTAACTTCTCAAGCTTTATGGGTTTTGATGAGGTTTTGTTCCAACACTTTGCTCGCCAAGTACCCTGCATATTACTGTATTGAAGATAAAATACCAGTTGCATATCTTTGTAATGTGTAACACCAAGTCACCAACCTCAGCTTTCGGCCATATAACTATTACTTGATTGCATCTTTTACGGTAACATATAAAAACTAATGTACATATCACCTACCAGAAACATACTTTTCCAATTATCTGATTCTATTATATGGTAATAGATGGATTGCTTTATACAATTTGAGTTTGTGCAGAAAACCCTGGCTTCAACAATGGAGGTCATCAGTTTAATGAGACAAAATTAGAGTCTGATGAAAGAGCTGCAAGGCAAGCAAAAGCGAAGCGACTATTAGTGGCTTGGATATTCGTTTGAAGGTTGAAGAACTTTACACGCAGCGACAACGTGCAAAAGAAACAAATGAGATGGTTGTACTTTTTTTCTTATTTTTATTTGACATAAGTATATATAATGCCTATGACTTTTGTAGATTACCGAGCTTGCAGTAAGTATGCCTGATTCCATTACTGATGTGTGATATCTGATGTGTGATATCTGATGTGTGATATCAGATGTACATATAGGTACATGGTGCTGAAAGAATATAACTAACCTTCAGACTCAATGTTGCATGATCCCACACATTGAGTGTCCGTATCATGATGGCGACGAAGAGCTTGCAAACGCCTTTCAGCGAGTTCGAAGGGTTGGAAGTGATAAGGTTTTCATTGACAAAGCAACTGGTGTTAGCAAATGCTTTGGTATGTCTCCACTTCCGATACAAAACCCACAGTTCCAATTTAGACAAAATCATCAATTACTAATTGCCCTCTCCCCCCAAAAAGTTACAATCAATTTCTAATCTTACTTCATCTTTCATGTTTGCAGGATTTGTTAGTTACGACTCCTCAGCTGCTGCAGAATCTGCTATTAATACGATGAACGGATACCAGTTAGGTGGTAAAAAATTGAAGGTTCAACTAAAAAGAGACAACAAACAAAACAAACCTCAATGATGGTAAATTATAGACGCTTTTGCAGTAAAAGCTACTATGGGGTGGCTTTTAGGAAGTTATTGATGATACGGCCTATACCATGCCACGTGTAGCTGATCCATGGGATTGAAACAAAAAAGAGACTAAAAGCCTATAAGGTCAAAATGGTCAAAAGCCAGGATGGCTGAGAATTTTTTGAAGTCATGGTCGATCTTACCTAATTAGTATTTTCTTATCATACACTGGGAGGACTGTGATACAAAAAGGGTGTTTAGAAGTGGCCATGAAGTGTGATGATGGGGCCCGTTCCTGAAGATAGGGACGATTAGCGTAGAACGTTTGTTGTCCTCCGTAAAAAAACATGCAAATGAAGATGGTAAACCGATTAACCTACACAAACAGATAGCATACTCGACTCAGAACATCAGTAATCATTCTCATGCTACAACAACTTGCGAATTTCAAGAAAATAAACAAACTCAATTTTCATAAACACCACAAGAATATAACGAAATCAATTTTCATTGAAGGAATAAGCAATGATATCAAGAAACATTTACCCTAATAACAATCCGGTTCTTGTATGCACCGGAGACCACATGCTTGGGCTAAAAGACGTCATGGGATCCCTTAGGACACTTCCGGTGGTGCATAGGACACGACATATAGTGGTGCACATGAATCATATATTTCTAGTTAGCTTCAGAAAACTTAAGCGTAAAGTTACGTTTGAGGCATGCTTGAAGCTACCATAATTTACTTGTCAACACCAAAACGGATAAGGCAAGAAGATGCATCATCTCTTTTACAGTATTTGCAACCCTTGGCTATTGGACATGGTAGATTAATTGTGTCGGCTAAAATCTGATAAAATTATAATAAAAGGACATGCAAAATCACTGTAAAAATTCTTAAATCCAAGCAGCATATCTCTTTCTATTGTTTCCAAACAACCCCACCCTAATCCAATGATCAAGAAATACAAACCATGTCAACAAATTTCAAATAAGTTACATATGTTGAAAATCAAACATGATTGACATAAACTCAAACACAACAAATGCACATCCAAAACACATGAATTCTAGGCTTGGAGTATAGATGTGATCAAACTTCAGATAAAATTATAGTAGTATTAGGTTCTAACTTACAAACGTAGGTAATATGAACCAAGTAGATATAAAACATTTAAATGCAAGTAAACAATCTAATAAATGTGGATGTGAAAGCAAATAACCTTGTTTGTCCTCGTCCCAATTTTGATTCAAAAGAGGGCACCAACTCTTTCTCATCAGAGGAAAGGTCCCTATGGCACCATGTGACTATGATAATCATGGCTCCAGGGGAGGCTACTGGAACCAATTCACTAACAAACTGTCCATTTAAAAACCGAGTAAAACGAAAGCTGAATATACGCACCTCAAAGTAATTTTTATAGAAGCTGGATTTTTATAGAAGCTGAATGTTTCTATTCCTTTGAGTTAAATTCCCATGAAGCTGAATGTTTCTATTCAGCTTTCTATTCCTTTGAGTTGTTCATCTTATATCTTTTCTATTCCTTTGAGTTGAATTCATATGAAGCTAATTTTTATAGAAGCTGAATGTTTAAGAACCAATTCACTAACAAACTGTCATGTGAATTCAACTCAAAGGAATTTGAAGGATTTTCAATAAAATAGAAACATTCAGGTTCTATAAAAATTCGCAATATTAAACTCAATATAATTGAATACATACCTCGATTGGTATAGTTTAATTTGCATATTAACCTGCATAAAAAAAATTAAAAACCATGATGAACAACCTGCAAATCAAATCAAAAAAGAAAAACAAAATATTATTAAGAAAATATCGTGTGTGTGATAATGAGATGAATGAGTGATATTAGGGTTATGGGAAAAAAAATACTCCGTATAATGAATCGGTTTTTATTTAACCTTTGTTGTAGATCATGTATCATTATAAGATATAAATTTTGTTTTGAGATTTTGATAACAAATTATAGATCGGCTCCATTGGTTGAGGTGCTTGCTTCAAGAGTAATAGACCTAGGTTTCGAATCCAGCTTGGTGACTTTTTGAAATAAATACATACGAAATTTATGGCTGGAAAAAGGTTGCTTATGTGGCATAAGTTGCTTAGTTGACATTAATTTCGATGACATGGAAATATGACGTGGCTTTATGGGATGTCAGTGGCATTATGACGTGGCATGCCTCCTCTTATATATAATGTATATATATATATATATATATATATATATATATATATATATATATATATATATATCATAATTTCTTTCAAATCAATCCTAAATTCAAATCCAACCCAACCCCATCTATAAACCAAACACGCCTTTACTTCATCCATATCCACAAATAAGGGATGAATCGGGTGGATATTAGTTAAATTGGATGTCTACTACCATCCCTACTCCTAACTATGTGATGATGACATTTGGAGAAATAAATGGAGGAGATAATGAGTGATAAATAGTTAAATAAAGGTGGCAAGTGTAACATGGTTAAAAGGATAAATTAGAAAGAACAATTAGAAAAATATAGTGTTGCTTTTAAAAATAAAGGCTAAATTACAACGTTGGTCCTTATGGTTAGGACGGGTTGCCCATTTAGTCCTTAGATCCAGGGTTACGTGCCCCGAGTCCCTAACGTCACATTTTTCACTCCCTCGGGGTCCAAAACCCTAACACTCGTTAAAAATCTCGTTAGCTGCAAGGGTGTTTTAGTATTTTCAAGATTTAACGTCCAAGCACCTTTTTACATCTATTTTAACTCATATCATCTTCTTACATCCACCAAAACCCTTTTCTCTATTCTTTGAGTCAACCTCCAACCCTCCCACCGCTATTGCCAGCACAACTACCACCACCATACCCAATTTTCATCTACATTGCAATTTCATAACCAAAATAATTGAAAACCCATCATCCAATTTGTATTTTCCACATCCACTACCAAAACCTTTTCGAGAACATGTACATAATTTCGAGAAGCTTAAAATGATTGAAGGAATCGTAATTTAGCATATAAGTTGATTTAGGAGGTTTCATGCATTGTGAACTGCAAAAGTACAACATGTAACATGTCAAAATATTTAATTTTAGTAATTAGTATACTTAGATCCAAATGAGCAAGGTGGGGTCCGTCTCACACTACTCTTTTGTGTTGGTATGTATGATATGTACATGCTCATGTAGTGGTTACAAATACTTCATTATTTTGATCTAATAGAAGTTTAGGGCCCGTTTGGTTTATAAGTGGTATTAGGATTTGGGAATGGTTTGAAAGATTTGAGAACGGTTTAAGAAAATATTAAGATAGAGAATATATATTATTATATATAAAAAATAATTAATTTATAAAATAATAAAAGATTAAAAAATATTGTTTGGAATAAAAAAATGAAAAAAAAATAACCTGCTACGTAGTAAAAGAGAAAAAGTCAAACATTGTGTGGATGAGATATTATGGAATCAATATTGTGTCAGAAAATCCACTAATTTATAGCGATATGGATTTTCACAATCGACACCTTTACACTATTTAAAAAGTAGCCAACCAAACTAATCATTTTTGCATTCATTGTAGGCCAACAACAAACACATACTTAACATATATGATTTGGATTATGAAATAGCAGCGACATACATACGCTGTGTTCATTATTTCACTTTAAAACCACTTACACACGTAGCGTGGTTCAACCAAGTACAACATGTGAAATGAAGCCAAGACTCAAACAAGTAGACGCTCGTCGTCACTAGTTGTCCATCTCGTGTTTGTGTCTAGTCATTGTTATGGGAAACAAAACAGTCCGTAATAAGTCTTTACCTTTCTTGTCGACAAATCCAATGTTTATTTTTTTGGTCTTATACAATCCAATTCAACCTCATCCATTTCTAGACATAAAATTAATTGATACTCTACACACTTTCAAACTGTGATAGATATAAGATCTATCAAAAAGTAACTTTGGCTTAGGCAGTTGTACCTCACCGAATTTCATAATACCCATTTCTTTCTCTAAGACAATAACTCCGATGAAATTTCAAGTTGCTGTTTTGATTGTTCATGTTTTTTAAACACCCGTAACTCGATCTCAAAGGAAAAAGGTTGCGGTGGTAGATGTGGAAAAGACAAATAGGATTATGAGTTTTCAAGTATTTTGGTTATGAAATTGTAGTGTAGATGAAGATTGGATATGGTAGTGGTAGCAATGGTGGGAGGGTTGGAGGTTGAAGAAGAATCAAGAAATAGAGTGTTTGGATGTACGAACATGATATGTAAAAATATGGGTGTTTGGGCATTAAGTTTTGAAAAGACTAAAATACCCTTGCAACTAATGAGATTTTTAACGAGCGTTAGGGTTTTGGACCATGAGGGAGTGAAAAACGTGATGTTGGGGACTCGGGGAGCGTAACCCTAAATCCGAGGACTAAATACGCAACCCCTAACCATTGGGACCAATGGTGTAATTTACCCAAAAATAAATATTAAGCGCATTTATCATTTTATGGAGATAATCTTTGTCATCATAATAAAATGATAACAACATTTTGTAGATGAATTTTATATAGAGTTAATTAAATGAATCGTTCTTGTGGTTTTGAGTAGGGGTAATTGGTGTTAACAAATAGGTTGAATAAATGAAGTGGTTTATACTTGATAGAATGACGAGGTTGAAGAAGATGAAGATGAGGTAAGGCGGTGTTTGAATTTAGATTTTCTATTGTTTGAAGTAAATAAAGATAAATGGGTATTTGGGTTTGATTTTGTAGAGAAAACAACAACAACAACAACAATATTATCTCGACTAAGATAGTATCTCGGCTCTCCACTAATTTTTTGTAAATTCTTTGATTTTCTAATAAAGTCGATATTGGGCTTAGTGGAGAAAGGGACAAACCCTTACGTCCAATGATGTGTTGCTCTACTCTTGGGACAGAGGCTTGATGAATGTGTTGATCTGACAGGGTCATCGCCTTTGGCGCAGAATGGTATGGTTGATTTTGTGCTTGGTCGTGCGGTGATTGAGGCCGCACAGTATAAACACGTCAAGTATGAGGCTAAGTGCGTGGATATTGGATACATGTTTCTCCCCTTCTCATTCTCTTCTTTGGGGGAACTCGAGAAAGATGCAGTGACTTTAATGAAGCGGATCCGAAAGTTCTCTGTGACTCAAGACATTGGGGTATATGTTGTTGCTCATATCTTTAGTTGGATTAGCTTTTCTATAGCTAGAAGAGTGAGAACCCAGTTAGTATCTCAGCTTTTCATTAACTTTTTGTTAATTCTATTAGTTTTTAATAAAAAAAATAATAAATTAAAAATTAAAAAATAATAAATTAATAAAATAAGAAAAATAATAAAAAAAATATAAAATTAAAAAAAATAAAATTAATTAATAATAAATAATAAAAAAAAAAAATAAAAATAAAATAAATAAAAGAGAACTATTTAATTACATAAATAGTCCCTTAGTATACTCCTCACATTCCTAACACATGGCCTAACTTAATGAAAAAACATAACATGCGTTTGGTCAAAGGTCGGTAGATTACAGAATGTCAACCACAAGGCCTACTGGTATAATTAGTAAGTTTTGAGACGAAATGTCAAAACATGTGTAAATTACAGGGACGACTTATGTAATTAACTCTTTTATATATGGTGAGGTGTTAAACGGTAAACCAGTAATAAAATGTAGTTGAATAATAACGAATATACCGCTAGACAGACGTCTTATTTAACAACCAGTCTTTCTTTCTTCTTCCATCTTTCTTTCTGTAAATAAATTGACACACACACTCTCGAATCATCACCTCTTCTCTTTCAACCCCACACGGTTCTTCAATATCCATATTCTTCTAGCTGCTTTTATTTCTATCAATCATACCCACAAATATCTTTCTTAACTTATTAAGGTTTGTTCATCCATTTGGTTTTTACATGATTTGCTGCTTATGTGAGTGATCATCTACATATACTTTTATTGGGTTTTTGTTTTTATCTTGGTTTCTTGCTAACTGATCAAAGATTATGTTACAATCTATGATATGACGAGTTATGCATAGTAATGTTATGACGCCCATATGCACAAACGTTGTTTTTAAAAGAATTAGTTTTGCAATCCAAAAGGACTAGCGGCGCTGCTTGTTGCTCGTTTGGCTTCTACCTCTATGTAATCCAAATATATATGTATATTAACATTAGTTTAAAAAGAAAAAGAAAAAAGTCTATGTTAGATTGTGTTTTGTGTTTGGGAGGTGATTTGCACACCTCTTTTTATTTTCGCACTCACTATACAAGTTATTAAAGCATGATGTAGATATGGTACAATTGTCCGATGCGGTACTTGAAGTGTCCAAATCAAAAAGAAAGTGTGCAAATCAATTACTTGTATGTTTATGTACCAATAAAAAGTTTGTTCTGTTTATGTTAGATTGTGTTTTTGTTAGATTGTGTTTTCTGTTTATGTACCAGCCTGACGTCTATGAATTGTGTTTTCTGTTTATGAACATGATGGGTCATGTTAAGTTTATAAACTTATTACCAAAATGTCATTTGGCATATGAGTTCTACAAAAAACTACCTTTTAAATTCGGTTTACAAAAAACTACCTTGAGCGCAATTTTTTCCAACATGATATTAATTAAAAAGTACAGAGAGCGCAAATTGTTTTGCTCTCCCCTTATATTTGCGCTCCCAAAAGAAGAAAAAAAAAGGAAAAGGCCGTATTTTTTTTTAAATATTTTTATTAGAAGTTAAAAAAAAAGCGGATGAATAAGTAATAAAAGGTAGTGGAGTGCAAAAACTTGAGGGAGAGCAAAATATTTGCTCTCCGTATACGTGTCACTATATTGTCCACATAATACTCAAAATTGGGAGAGCAAAATAGGTTGGGAGAGCAAAAATTTTGCTCTCCGTCCCCACTAAACCAAGTAAAGCTTCAAAATTGGGAGCGCAAAAACATAGGGAGAGCAAAAAAATTGCGCTCTCTGCCACGTGTTGACTTCAGATTTGATCTTAATGTACACGTGTAATGATCTAAAGCATGGAGCGCAAAAAAAGTTGGGAGAGCAAGCAATTTGCGCGTAAAGTAGTTTTTTGTGACACAAGATTCAAAGGTTTATTTTGGTTGTGGGACATTTGCATTATTTTAAATCAAATATTCACTCACAACAAACTAACATGACTCGTTATGTTCATTTTGAACATTAGAGGATCCTAGTCCTTTCGCTAATCATAGCCGTAAGTTTAAGTTTTCTAGAGGGTATTTTTTTAACCTTACCCGTTTTTGGCTTATTTTCGACCTATGGGCTTATTTTTTGTATTTAAGTAATAATAAGCTCTTAAGTAAAATAACAAGGTGGAAAAAGGAGCTTATGATATATAAGCCGAGTGAAATTAGCTCGTAAGCTGAATAGTATGCTCTTAAAGCAATGCAACTTTTAATTAAAGTTGTTTAATGATTAAACAAACAACCATATAAACGAAACATCTAGTGCAAGCCAAAACATAGTTAATATGAAAAGCGAGGATCAATTTTTTGGTTTTTTCTTTGTAACTATAGAAAATTTAGAGGGTGTTTGGGCTTGCTTTTAGAGAAGATTATTTATTTATCTGATTATCGCGTTTGCCGTAAAAAAACAGAAAATAGTGTTTTAGCAAACCAGTTAAAAAATGATTATCTGCAATATCCTAGGGTGAAATGGCAGTTTTGATAAAGCAAGTTGAGACATGCTTATAATCGATGCAAATGCAATCACAAGCGCCTCGTCGCCCTAAAAACTATGGAACTAAAGGTTTAGCCCAGATGGCTAATTGATTTGAATGATTTCTTTTCCAAATAAATGGTTGTTTGATTTTTGTATTATTGGGAATGTTGGATGAGCAACAATAGTATAAATGTTTTGGCCTTATACACCCTCTTTACCAGTTTTAGTCATTCATTGAATATAGTTAACTTTTGGTTCTAAAGATGCCAATAATTGACATTGATGCCACTATTCTAGTCATTTATGGATAAGAATTACTATAAAATAATCATAGTGTTATTAACATTGAGGGTTCATAGTTAACTATTGATCTTCAAAATAATTTTCCCGAAAGTATGGATGTTGTTAAAAATAGATTACTATAAAGTTTTTTTTTGATAAATTATCTCTAGTTGTGTGGAGCAATTCATCAAAGGAGGCTAATTTCGACCCATTTGGTTATAGATGGGTCAATTTTGTTATGATACTTTTTATCTCTAACGGGTCAAAAGTAGCCTAGAGAGTCACAATGATGTATAAAACTTCCTAAATCGCTATGCAAATATTTTTTTATTAATTATTGCAATAGAATAAGTTTTGTGATCATAATACTACGTAACAAGTTACAGACACAATTTCGGGTCAACAAAACCAGACCTGGTCTAACTGTTACCCAACCAGCCTGACGTCTATCTTTGCACCAATAAAAAGTTTGTTCTGTTAGATTGCCTTAGTTTCCAATGTTAGATGCTAAGGACATCTTTGGTATTCTAAATGTGAACCTTATAGTTTCCTTTTGCTTCATCAAACGTCATTCAGCAGGCAAATTTCATCAAAAGTAGTGGTCATTTAAGTTGAGCTAACCAACGATATTTTATGTGGGCTATCTTTAACTTCATGTTTGTGGTTCATTTTTGCAGCATAGACCGGAAATATACACATTCATTTGTAAAATATGTCTCAAGATAATTCTTCCATTGTTGAATCACCAAGACGGCGTTCTGGTTTGCTAAGAGATCAAGTTCAGTTGGTTAAAAAGAAGGATTCATCTCGTTATGAGATTGCACCTATCCAAGATACTCTATCATTTGAAAAGGGTTTCTTTGTAGTGATCCGGGCATGCCAGTTATTGGTTCAAAAGAACGAGGGAATTCTGTTAGTCGGAGTAGCAGGTCCATCTGGAGCCGGAAAGACTGTATTTACGGATAAAGTTCTCAACTTTATGCCTAGCATTGCTGTCATAACGATGGACAACTACAACGATGCAACTCGTATTGTTGATGGCAACTTTGATGGTAATTAGTCTTGATTTGTTTGTATTGCTACTTGTTTAGTTTAGACATTAGAGCATCTGATTACTAGCTTGGATTACTTACTAAATATAGCTCTTTTATACCTTAAGATAGGTAAGCATCCGTAGAGTTAAATTGATCAAAATCCATATTAATAGCTGTGATAAAATGGGCTATAGAAGATAGCCTTGGGATGTAATTCTGTTGTTTAGAGTTGCAATTTATCGAATAATTCTATATTTAATAGCTTGACAGACCTGATTATTCAAGGAATTAATAGGTAAAATAACAAACAGGACATTATTGTGAAAAAAAATGAGAGAAATTTTGTTTAATATGAGTAAAAGACTAGGTAGATAGGCAAATCTTGTTTACTCTTGGATAATCAGTTTCACTGTTGTTAATAAGAAACTGCTGATTATCCAAAACTTATAATTTGACCCTTAAACGGTATAATCATCATAATCAGAATCTGTTTTCAAAAAACTAAAAACTGATGATTACTACTATATGTTCCAATACAGATATGAGATATAATCAGTTCCCAGTTCATATCCAATTATAAATATGGGAGACGCGAGTTGCCTTGCTTTATTCAATTGTTCTGTCACCCGTTCAATCTTGTTTAAACATCATTGCCAGTTCATTCTCATGTCATTAAGCTCCGACTCACTTCCATGGCAATTAACTGACAGCTATTACTTTGCTGCAGATCCAAGGCTGACAGATTACGACACATTACTTGAGAACATTCATGGCCTGAAGGAAGGGAGGTCTGTTGAAGTTCCCATATATGATTTTAAGACAAGTTCGCGAATTGGTTACAGGTTTGGAATCTTTCTTTTTACTAATGATCACATTTATGTGTTTATTATCTGCCACTATAGTTATGTTACATTCCTATTACTTACATGATGTAACAGAACAGTTGAAGTTCCTTCATCTCGCATAGTCATTATTGAAGGGATTTATGCACTTAGCGAAAAACTACGACCATTGTTAGATCTCCGTGTCTCCGTCACTGGTGGAGTACACTTTGACTTGGTCAAGCGGGTTTTAAGGGACATTCAACGTGCTGGACAAGAACCTGAAGAAATAATACACCAAATCTCTGAAACGGTATTCTTAATTTAATTACCTGTATAATCTTGTATACATTTAAGTTATTCTCTAAACGCTTCAAGCTATTCTTGCACACAGGTATATCCTATGTACAAAGCTTTCATTGAGCCTGATCTGCAGACCGCACATATAAAAATTATCAACAAGTTTAATCCATTCTCCGGGTTCCAGAATCCCAGTTATATTCTGAAGGTTAACCCTTCAGTTCTTGTTGTAACGGAAGCTTGCTAGGGCTGATTTGCAAAATTTTCTTACTTGTTTCTTTTAAATGCAGTCCAAAAAGGCAGTGACCCCAGAGCAAATGAAGGCGGTCCTTTCTCCAGATTATGAAGAAAGACAAGAAGAAACTTACGATATATATCTTCTTCCACCCGGAGAAGATCCTGAAGCGTGTCAGTCGTATCTGAGGATGAGGAACAGGGATGGGAAGTACAGCCTTATGTTTGAGGTATGTATCTTTTCTAAAATCTTAACTTTCCGGTATGGATTATAGTTTGAATAATCAGTTTCATGCTAGTTGCAAGATAACTGAGATGGAGAGAGTTCAAAAGCACATGCATATTTCATCCAGTTCCTATTATATTTCAGGAGTGGGTAACCGATAGTCCATTCATCATATCACCAAGAATCACCTTTGAAGTGAGTGTGCGTCTTCTTGGTGGACTAATGGCATTAGGATACACAATTGCTGCCATACTTAAAAGAAGTAGCCATGTTTTCTTTGATGAAAAGGTTACTGTGAAAACGGATTGGTTAGAGCAACTTAATCGAACCTATGTTCAGGTAACTACTCAAACACCATCCTGTGATTTGCTTATTTTGCAAGTTCCTTCCTTTTGACTTTCATGTATAATTGTCTAAAGGTGCAAGGAAGAGATCGTGTGTATGTCAAATATGTAGGAGAGCAGCTTGGGTTAGATGGTACATATGTTCCTCGAACTTATATAGAACAAATACAGCTGGAAAAAGCTGTGAATGATGTCATGGTATGTGCTATATCCTAACGAACTCTAAGTGTGTATGCTTGTGTATTCATAGTCTTGATTAATTCAAATCAACAGGCACTGCCAGATGATCTTAAAACGAAGCTCAGCATAGAGGATGATATGGTTTCAAGTCCTAAAGAAGCCTTATCTCGTGCTTCTGCTGATAGACGATCCAAATACCTTAACAGGTACTTCTCATTTTCATTTTCTTGCTAGAGGTAGCAATTATGACCCATTGTTCTATTTGGGTTGGGTTTTATTTCAAATGGGTACAACTTTGCCTAAAGTATATATTTGATGCACCCAATCCGGGTCAGGGTTTCTGCCGATCTGAATCTTTTGAGGAAAGTATATGTCTGATGCATACAACCTCCTACATAATTATTTGATGATTTTGATTATTAGATATCATAACGCACCATTAGTTATTTATGGAAAAAGGGGTCCTAATTATCCGACCTGACCCGTTTTGACCCATATTAAAAGTTACTCATTCTGATCGGTTCCTCGATCCGCTCATATTGCCGCCTCTAGTTTTATTTGCTGGTAGAGTTTTAAATTTGTGTTGTGTTCCAACAGGGGTGGGGGACATTCACTTTCAACACGTGAAAGGAATTTATCAAAGTTAACAAAGCTTTCCATAAATAGTACTAGTAGAAGATTTGATGGGAGGACACCCGATTCTCCAGCACCAGTTGCAAATCAAGTAAACACTACATCTCCATCTTTTTTTGTTCTGTTAAACTTTGTTTCTTTATTAGCACTCATTTCAAATGTTAATTTGTTATAGGGAGTGATCACTCACTTATCAGAACAAATTTCCACTCTGAACGAAAGAATGGATGACTTTACATCTCGCATTGAAGAGCTAACTTCAAAATTTTCACAAAGAAGAGTACCAAGCCATCAAAATATGGCTAACCAGACTGAATCGTGCAACGGGTCTGCAACTTCACTGTTCATGGCTGGCTTGGGAAATGGTTCATTGACTGGTCAACTGCTTCCTAATTCTGGATCTTCCAACCAGTTGACACGAGAGACCCCCCTCATGGAAGAGGTGAACCATTCATCTTATCAGTTGTTATACTCAGAAATGTCAATTTCGACCAATTACAACTTGTGTTGTGGATTTTATCTCAAACAGTTGGAGCAAAAACTTTTAGTTAAAAAAGGGGGAATGAGTCAGAACGTTGCTCAAAATCTATTTTCGATGCATACAACCTCATTGACACACTAATTTTGCAAAAAGTGTTTACGGGTCAACCTGACCTGACATGTTTTGGGATGTATTTAAAAGACCCCTTTCAACAAGAACCCGTGTTGATCTGTAGTTAAAAAAATCCATTTCTACGAGAACCCGTGTAGATATGTTACCCAACCCATGCATAACTCTCGTAGCCCCTAAATATACAAACTTGGAAGTTCTTTCTCACATAAGATGTGTGATTGGTGACCATTTTTCTTTAACAGGTGTTGCTCATAGCAAGGGGACAACGTCAACTGATGCATCAGCTAGACAACTTAAGTAGCCTATTACGTGATTACACGACAGAAAAGGCTCACCAAGGAGGTTCTGATCGAGTAGAAAGGAGCAGCAGGCTGACCGATCTTGAATCCTTTGGACTGCCCTTGATTGCAACATTGACAATTGGCGGGTTGGGATTCTTATTGTGTAGGGCTTTGTACTCTCAGAAGTAAAACCCTCAAAATGTTATTTTTTTCTAATACAACACAATAAACCTGCGACAATAGACTCGGATAGAAATATCTCATGTATCATAATATCATTTAACATGAAAAGAGAGGTGAATCTTCTCCCTGATAGGCATAAAAAACATATAGCAACAAAGAAAGCTTTATTCAATATGAGTTCATTTACTTTGAATGTTCGTGTAAACCCGGACTATTGTGTTTTTGTATTGGCCACTGTTGGGCACTTGGATTTGATGTTTGGTTCTCGTAAATGGCTGCATCAATTGGAGGGTTGTTAACTTATAAACTCACCGCAGCATTTCCATAGTGACATGCGTGACAATTTTGACTCATTTGCTTATACATTGGTGTAGTGTATATGGTAAGGATGTATATCTAGCAGTTCAACCAGTTAAAACTAAATGGAAAGTAGCTTAAGAAAAATTTAGCGTTACTGTAACTACATGTTTATAGTCATACTCATATTTGACCCATCAAAGTCATAAAAAGTGTACCAGAATCTAATTTTGTACACAAACATCCTCGGGTTATCGAAATACTGAATGAAAGGGTCTTTGATCAACTATTAAACATGTTCGGCTCGTAAAAAATTACTCTTTTACTCAAACAGGCTATTTTACAACCTCTAATATAATAAAGTAATATGAGTAGTAACACGGTTGGATTTTTAAACTAAGCATTTCTTGAAAGGTTTTGTGAAATAAACACGATGACAAACTCCAAATTCAAGCATCTGATACTAACAGACTAAAGTACACGAGTTGCATTTAATATCAGACTGATACAAACAATTGTGTTTAAAACAAAGAAGCAGCAAGTGAAGATACTTCAGTAGCAACTTGATCGTATTCGGTTTTCAGTTTCTGCTGGTCATCCACTCCAAGTTCTCCCTTTGTTGGCTTAGGGAGAACTAGTACACAGCATGTCGGCCTTTTGGTTGCACCTGCATTTGCAAGATCCTGCAACAACCATTATGATATATGAATGGCTATGTAGACAAACAACTGGGGCACAAATAATTACTGTAAAGCTCCGACTGCCAGAATAAATTGTGTTTAATGACATGAAAGAAAACTATGAACTAGAAGGCCTAGAGTAGATTGCACATAGAAGGAACAAACTTTGTGTCATATTCTATTTTAAAAAACATGATTGCAAAATTACATTTCAAGGGCCTATTCTAGAAGCTGATGATCAAATGATGAGACTCGTTTACCGCACAACCCTTCTTTCAAGATAAGATAGACCCATAAAGGTCAATTTAAAAGTTCACTATCTTTAAATTGATGTTGACTAAAAAATATGCTCTTTCTTTTAGAATTAGCAATATGGTGAGCAGATTGATCTTGCAGGACAGTAAGGATGAAATGTATAGCAATAAAATGACAACACAATATGGAACAACAAAGTAGTTTATCAAGAGAGTAGTTTTTTTTTTTTTTTTGAACGGCGGAATTATTGACAAAACAAACTAGCGAGGAGCAAGAAAATTACATAGGAGTTTTTAGCCAATCTAACCAGTTACAAGACATGTGACCCCTATGATAGAGCCAAGAGAGTAGTAAACTTACTTCTTTTGATGTAACATAAACATACGGTATCTCGGCCTCTTCACATAATATTGGCACATGAGTTATCACATCAATTGGAGTAATGTTTCCAGCAATAACACACACTCTGCATTCATGAAATCAAACACGTAGATTAAAAAGACTTCAACTTGCATATTCGCAAATAACACTGACCTGACTTGCAAAACATTTCAGACATGACACTCGGGGCCTAAGCTACCATTAAATTTTCAGCATTATCTTAATGTTGCTATCCATATACTCTGATTTTCCAGCATTATCTAGGAATCATTTATTTATCAGCTATGTAAATATTTTTCGTTTCATTACTTGTGAACAATTGTTCATATTTCCGGATACTGTCTTCTACAAAGCCTAATCCCAATTCCCTCAAACGTTAAACCGTAAAACATATCAATGAATGATAACATAACCATTAACAATACATCAACATGATCAGTCAAACCAGCATGAACTTAATCATAAACAAATTACATCAAGTAAACATACCCTTTATTACCACGTCTGATACTTTTGACAACTTCCTTAACTCCTCTCTTCAAACATTTATGTTCCGCAGCTACATTAAAGATATAAAAAATTCAAAACACAGCAAATAAAACTTCATATAACATTAACCAAACAAAAGAAGTACAAAAAACCTTTGCGAACAAGTTTAAGGGTACGCTTAGATAGCTTTTTGCCAGCAAGTGGTTTAGCAATTGGTGCTAATGCCAACAGATTCTTTTTTTCTTTAAGTGCTGATTTATCTGCTTCACTGTCACTTCCACCCATTTGTTCTTCTTGTTTGGTATTGTTGGTAGTTAAAGATAGGAGGCAAGAAGAACAATATAGGGTTTATTGGTTTATGTTATGTTTGGGTTGGTTTTAGGGTTTAAGGATGTTTGAGTTAAAACAAGTGGGACTTTGTCTTGTGTTTTTGCACGTGGTTGAGCTAGGTTTGGCTGGGCTTGGCCTGGCCTGGCCCAAGTTGTGTTTTTAAGAGAAAAGTATTTGTTGAGTTATAAGAAAATTCACGTCTTGTTATATTGTTTGTTCTTAGATAGATGTTATTCTATAATAATGGATTTTGCTAACAAGTGCTCACTGGAGAGAGGTTAAAATGTAATTTAATGAACATAAAATTTTTAATTAACTAAAAAACGTTTTAAATACACATTAAATAAACTTGTAAACTACTATATTTGAACATGATTTTCACTTGAATGAATTAAAACATTCATTTCAAAAACAGATTAATCAATGCCCACTAGGCAGAGCTTAGCAAAACCTTTTAATTATTGGGAGTTGATATTTACACGGAATGAATCACTGCATCCACAGAAAATTAATGTGAATTTACCTTTATGCCCTCACTATCCATTTTACTTTTAAACCAGTGGTCAACGCATAACTTTGCATAACAATTACTGAGGGACGGAATTTCACGTCGAATTCTCTTCTGTGCACCTTTGTATTTATCCTATTCATATTCATCTTTGACTTGTTCTTATTTTGAGCAAATCATCATTTATCTAATCGAAACATGTAAATTGATGCCATAACAGGTGTGACCAAATCTAGTGAGTACATGAAAATTGCTATTCATATTCATCTTTTACTGAACGTTGTACAATCTATTCACCAATAAATCTTGTGACTTTCGAACTTCGAATCACCACCGTGCACCCGACACTAATTGTCACGCATATGTGAATTATAGGAACTATGCTTAGAAACGTTTGTTGATGCACGCATAAAAGTCGTCCGTAGAAATTCTTGTCTGTGAGACAAGACAACACCGCTGTGACTTGCTAGCTCCGATGGTATCGAAGGAGTAAATTGTGCATATCAACCACTGTATCTTTACGAGTTACTCGCTCCATGAGCCCACCTCTCGCTGTGTTTGTGAAATTTCTATATATGGTGTCAGATATGAGTAAGGTTTGTACGATATGTAGAGTTATATGAGTGAGTTTCGAAGGTGATTTATATGTCATGGTGTGTGATCGTGAATGCAAGCAACGGTTTTATGTGTGCGATTTATTTGTTATTTCATGTTTTGAGTTGACGCATAATGGAGTTGAATGAGGATGTATCATTGAAGAGTGGTTTGCAAAAACAGTCAAAAATTGGGAGGGGCATAAAAGTAAACTAACACAAGTTTGCTGTGGATGAAGTAAAACCATCCGTGTAAATATCACTTCCCTTAATTTTTAACCTATTTACATCTCATACATCATTTTTATAGTTTGACTCCGATACGTATACTATCCCAATATGTCGATGCTAAGAGGAAGAGAGCTTCATTGACTATCATCACGTGTCATTTTTCATTAGGGATAACAAAGGGCCTGAGAATATTATGAACCATATTCCTTATCGGAATATCTCAGTGAGTGATTTTGCATCCAATCCTCGTCTATTACGAGGATCGGTCAAGTCAAATTGGGTTTGGGGATCGATTAACTTTTTTTTACATCCCTAAATTCCTCATTCACTCACTGAGCATGCTTTTGAAAGTGAAAATGTTGTGGCACAAATAAAAACAAATTGGCGGAGCTAAAAAGAAAAGCAAATGCACCGATCTAAAGTTTGATCTCTTTGTGTAAGAAAACAATGGGACCGATTTTTTAGTAAACAACCGACCTATTTGTTATACATTTAAACCATCTTATTCTTTTCAATTTTTATTATCCCGCTTCTTCACCCAAAACACGCACATATCACACAACCTCCTACCTCTTGTCGCCTCTTTACAGTTATTCAAGTTAGTTTGGAATTTGCATCTTTTTTAGTAGTTTTTTTTGCTAGTTTATTTAACATGGTTTTTTTGTTTGAGACTCTTTTGGATTGCTTTATAAAACACTTTGATTGCTTTATTGCTCTTATTGGACTTAAAAACTCTAACTTATTATTAATACAAATAAGATTTAATACTTATTAGATGATAAAATTAGTAAGCCCATGGTCGATGAGTGAGCTTATGGTTCATTAGTGTTTTAGGTTATCACAATGCATGCACATTGTGAAAGGGTATTGATGGCAGCTTAGTTGAATTTTCATCAAGAGTTGCTTGGGAGCATATCAATCAACAACATGGTAAAGTCAGGTGGAGTAAGTGTAAAACCCTAAAATTTGGAATCACATTTTTGCTTGAACATTTGAAATTACCCAAGTCTAATTTATAAATATATGAAATTAAAAACTTTGGGTTATGAAAATTTGACATATAAATAAAATTTATCTTAAGTTAACTTAACTAAAAAAAACTAATCCTAACCTACCCTAAATATACTACATGAAACACACACATTTTTTTAAAGGATAAAATCAAACTCCTACTTGCCAAACATGCCCACATGTTATCTACAAATTGGAAGAACCGAAATTTTTGGCCTTGACAACCCTTTACACGTCAATTTTGATTATGAGATAAGAACTAGTGATATGTTTATTGGATAACTAACTACAAACAATATTGACATATCCCTTTCCCCTTTTGATTCAAAAATCCTCCATCTCCCTCCCCAACACCGAACCATAAACTTAAACCCTAAATATTATTTTGTGCTCTCAAATCAAGAAAAAAGGAATAGGTAGAAGATAGGTATGTTGATTGTGTTGGTGTCTCTTATTTCCTTCTTGTTTCGGTTTGCTAGGTAATCCATAATCCTTTTTATTTTCTTTTCAATTTGACATATGTATGATTGGAATACATAAAACCGGATTTGATATACTTGTTATATTTTTATGTACTGTGTAGTATGATTTCATGTATGTTTTGGTATGTTTTCATTAAACCTAAACCTTGAGTAAATGCATGCTAATAATCGGTTATAAATGGATTTGGGATTTTCTAGGTCTCGTTAAGGTTTTGGATGGTTTATGACTCAGTTTTATTTTTACCGAGAAGGGTGTTTGACTAGATTAGGGTTTCACAGAGAATTATATGTTAGTATGTTTATCGGAATTGTATGATTGTGTGTACTACCAAAATATGTGTTTATATGATCTTATGGAACATGTAATTGATGTGATTAAAAACCTAGCAACCCTAGAAAGCTAATTAAAAGAGGCGTATGGTTTTGATTTTGGAATTAGGGTTTTGTGATTTCATGATTTCATGTGATTAATCATTTCATGCGTGTCTTGTTAAATTGATGTTATGATGTGTATGATTTGATGTGATGAATTCTTGATTGAGTCTTGGTGATTAATATGATTATTGTGACGTCTAGATGAGACTAAACCTAGATTAAGCATGCATAATAATAGAATTCAAATGGAATTAGAATTGTGGTTTAGGATTAGGAATTAGGTGTGATTTTGTGTGTATAATCTGTGCAGATTTTGGGTTGGATTGATGAGTGTCTAAACTAATGATTCCCATGTGTTTTTAAGTGATTTTTGAGTCTAAACATTATTTCACTTTGTCTACTTTCTAAATATGTAAAATTCATAGCAATTAGAGGTTGGTAAGTTAGCTTTTTTATTTTTATAAGATAAGTTGTCGAATTTGTGAATCTGAGTCTGAAATTTATTTGGAGTTTTTGATTTTTAGTTTACAAACCATAAGGAGTTAGGACCTCTAATTTAGCAGGGGTGATTTTTAAGTTATGTGTGACTTCCTAGAATTTTTGTGGATTTTTCTGAAGTTTCTAAATGTGTTAAATAAATTCAAACTTTCGGGGTGTACCTGTAGTGTACTTTCTGAACTAGTTTTGGAATATGATTTTTAAAAGAGTACTTGTACTTATTAATAAAACTTGCAAAAATTAGAGTAATTGATTAACATACATGTGAACCTCAGATAAAAATTGAAGAGCTTCTGGAGCTCATTTGATAGTCTAAAAGTTCATGAGAAACTGGTCCAGAATTGGAATATAAACTCTAAAATGTGTTATAAGTATAAATATAAGTATGAATCATTAAAAGCCATTTGTAATTTATGAAATGAACTTGTAAGTGATATATGACTCCTATTCATGTGGATTTGGTGAAGAAAGATTAGTCCTCATTCCTTGTGTTTTCCTCCTCATTCTTCACATTTGCTAAGGTACAAATATTTCTGATACTCACTTCTTTTTGCAATTGTTATGATGGTTTGATTCGTTCGTTCTCTCTTGTGCCTTCGTATAGAATATTCGTATTGGAATCCTTTCGATACTTGTAACCCCTTTTGATAATACGATCCCTTATGAAGACCTCCTTAAAATATATTTTAATGATGCTTTAGGAAAAGGATGTTGAAAATGATTTTTATGAAATACGGTGTGATACCGCTTTTACATGACTTTCTCTTTTTTTTTTATAAAAAACTATATTAGCAATGATTTTTATGAATATAATGTGATCCACTTTTAAACGACTGTCTCTTGACTTTTATGAAAACTATGTTTAAAATGATTTTCATGAATAACATGCGATATCACTTTTATATGAAAGTTTCTTGAATTTTATGAAAACTATTTTATATAGATTTTTATGAAAACGGTGTTAATTTGATTCTCGCAGTTACATAAACCATTTGTACATATATTTCGTCCCTTTAATAAGGACATTCCTCTCATGACTCTTGATCTTTGTCATTTGATATTGATACTGATTTTGCCATTGTGATATATGATCCGCATTTGAATATTACACTTTGCTATGATTCACTTTAGTTGGTTTTACCTTGTTGGGTAAATTATACATTATCCCCATTACATATTTATGTCATTGCTCTATTCTTACCCGAGCTATTTGTTTACTAGCCATGGGAGTTCCATGGCCATGTCACTGAGACACTGATGGCATGACACTATCTGTGACAGTGTGATTAGTCCACAACGTTCCACTTTGTATACTATCTAGCAACATGGCCGCCATCTTATTTATTATTTATATTAACATACATATGCACGGTCTCGAACTTGTATATGTATATCTGTTTTGTAAGGAGCGTCTGGATGCATCCTAGGTACTCAGTTTTGTTCAGGTATATTGATGAATGGTTGAGTGTGTGCCATACACCCCATATCACATTTGGTACATCTAGAGTCTGCAACTCCTGTGTGTACAACATATTATGCTATGATATTTTTATTATGAAAAATGATTGTTGTGCCTAATAATGAAGCCTACAAATGAACCTAATGATTTGATTGGTTGATTTGAAAAAATGATTGATGGAAATTTAGAGAGAGAAAATACTTAATGTAAATGTACAAGTGATTTATGCATTAGGCTTATAATTAGGTTTGTGTTTTAGGTCTAAATAGCATTACTCTTTTATTATATATGTTTGATTTGTTTTGGGTCTATACATGTAGCATTGGTAGACATATCTGGGCTCGTGGGCATTTCCTTTGCATTTATTATAGTCCTCTTTCATATGATTTATTCCTTATTTCCTTTTTCTTCTTATTTCTTATGACATCTTATTCAGCAGATCCTTTTGATTTCTGTTTCGCTTATTCATTGGTTTTATTACCTTGCATTATTTATAGGGTGAAAGTAAAGGTAAAGACTTTTTTTACACATCTACACATATATCTTTGTTAAGGATCGTTAGCTAACATACTTTCAAATTTTTTCGATCTAGCTAATATGACTGTTGGTAGTAGGTTACCATGTCGTCTTTGATAAAAATTTAGTGATTAGTCCTTACATGATATGACCGTTAGCTAGATGATATGACCGTTAAAAAGAAAAACTTTTAAAAAAAATTACGTTTTTAAAAAAAAAATAAAAAAAAATTTACATTTTAAAAAAAAATTTTACTCTTTTTAAAAAAAATTTACGTTTAAAAAAAAATATATTCGTTTTTTTTAAAAAATTTAAGTTTTCTTATAAAAAATTCGTTTTTTTAAAAATTTAAAAATTATTATTTTTTTTTAATTTTACGTTTTTAAAAAAAAAATTCGTTTTTTAAAAAAAATTTAAAAGTTTTTTTTTTAATTATTTTTTAACAGTCGTTATCATCTAGCTAACGGTCGTTATCATGTAAGGACTAAGCTAACTAGCAAAATTTTTGGGAAAATGACACAGTAACTACTACCAACAGTCATTAGCTAGAATAAAAAATTGAAAATATGTTACTACTGACCTAACAAAGTATATTAACGTAGATGTGTATTTTGAAAAGACGTGCTATGCTTTTACTTTTCACCCTATTATATCTGTTCCCTCGGCTTTTTAAGCTCAGATGCATTTCTTTTCCTGCGACAGGTTATAGGAGGGAAGCTGGTATTTGAGTGAAGAGTGCATAGGATCTCTTAGTGGACTACCCTGATGATAGTTTCCCTTTTGCTTTTAGCTTGGATTAGACTTGGACATTTAGTTACCTTTCATTTAGACTTGGTTAGGTTTGTAATTCCTATTGGAAGTCATTTTATTTCAGATTTAGTGTTTTATTATTTTCTTAGAATTACCTTTGTAACCTTAATATTAATAAAAGTCTTCTGCTTGCATATGTTCTGTTGACACCATAAATGTGACATTTGACCCCTTTTCGGGGTAGGGTGTTACAGTAAGATTGTGTGGTTTTCACAATGTAATCCAAGAATGGCATTCATCATGTGGATGGCTATTAAAGGAAGACTGCAAACACAAGATAGGATAATGAAGTGGAATAATAATCCTAATATGAAATGCCCACTATGAAAAAAGGTGAATGACTCTCATGGTCACTTGTTTTTTGAATGTGACTACTCTAAGACAAAGTGGGAAGAGCTAAAAGTCAAAATGGAGAATGAATGGATGTCAAACTCACGGGGTACATTAATAGAACAATATGCAAATGATCCTTGTAATAATTCTATTGGTAGTGTGCTAAAAAGAATTGGTTTGGCTACTATTGTCTACCACATTTGGAAGGAAAGAAATGCAAGACTGTTCACTGGTGAAGAGATAGATAAGACAATCCTAATGAAGATAATTGAAGGTAACATCAAACTGCAGTTGATATGTTTAAATTTCAAAAAGTCAGATCAAGTGATGAGGATTGCACAAAGATGGAATGTGGTGATGAATTTTGCAAAGAATAAGTTGCAGTCCAATGGAACAGTACCCTAAACGGGTGTTTGGGTCAAGGAAATAAGACAGTTTTGCAAAGGTTTATTTCCTTGAATGGAGAGACTAAGGGCCTTGTATCTTGTGGCTGATGAAAAGGTGGTTGGATATCCAAATATTCTCATTAGGGGTGCTTGGAGTGGCAACTAATGGTGAGTGTTTTGCTCTGTCCAATTCAGCTTAATAGCCAGTCACATAAAGTAGCTAGGTTTCCAGAATTTTGGTGGAGTGTCAACTTGATGATGCCTAATCTCTGTTCTTTTCATGGTGTTGGAGTTATGAAAAAGCAGGGATGGGAAATGTAGTCAAGGTGGGATGTATCCTTGGGTAACTCTGTGCATGTTGAGTAATGCCTGAATATGGAAATGTAGCTCTTTGCATATGAAACCCAATGGAACAGGAGTGTTGATTCTTTTCTTGATGATGCCCTGGATAAGAGCCTCTGGTTTCATTTTATGGGCTATGAATGAGAATAGGTAGGGTGTTTGTTTAGTATAAATGTAGTCAAGAGAAGTATATTTCTCCATGGTTGCCTAGATGATAGCATATGGTTGCTATGTCTAGAAGAATGGTGAGCTTTGAATCAGTTTTATGTCCTGAATTGTAGTAAGTTTGTTAGTCTGTATCAGCTATATGAGCATGTTCATATAGGTTGCTTGAACTTCGTGTAATTTGCTGATTCTCAATTAATAAAGTTCACCATTCTAGGGGGAAAATGCATGCACATTATGAATAGTTGATAAAAAAACATAATATCGGTTTCATTGTTAAGCATGGTATGAGAGACAATCCTCAAACCTAGTTGGCTATCATGATTCGCCACCTCTAGCCACCCCATAATCATCATATATCTCAATTTCTTTTCAATTCCTTGTCGGCCACCACGAGCTGCTCTATACGCTCCTAAGAAAAATTATCCAATCCGCCAAATCCGTAGCTACTCTTAACTTTAATCATTACTTTTAATCCCTTAGCGTTATAAAACGAGTGTCATTTCCTTCCTTTTCAAATCTAACACAAAACCCAAAAAATTATTACCGCAATAATGATTTAATAATGAATTAGTAGGTTCTTTGTCGAAAGATGCTGCTGGAAGAAGATGCGCAGGACATTAAAGAATTATTAATGTTAATAATAACAAAGGTGCTTAACAGAATAACATAGATGGATCTAGAAGCTACCAAACATGCATGCTTGGTAAGACCACTCCACTTTCTGTGTTAGTTGTGCCACATCAACACTTCCCAAACTGAATGGTGGTGTGTCTCTTTCTGTGTCACTTATACACAAATATATCCAACAAGACACTCACACATACATGTACACACAAAAAACACTCAAACAACACCAAAATGGGCCCCATTCGAGTCCCTTTCCTCATCAACAGAAGAATACCAAACCGACACACCACCGACGAGGTGGTGCCATCGGTGTCAAAACCGACGCTCGTCGATTTGCAAACCGACGAGCTTGTTGGGAGTGGTCTAACTGGTGAGATCTTGCTTGATAGTATCAGCTCTTTTTCTTACTAGTTCAAGTCTTCAGTACGTATACATACTTAATCTTCATCATATAATGTGTGTTATGGTTTAGTGGTAGTTTAGTAGAAAGTAGTTGTCCTCATCACAAAATTGTCTTTCTTGCATGTTCAGGGTCAATTTAAAATGCATATGATAAAACTGACTTGTATATATAATCACCTAGTTTTGTAAATGTTGTTGTTCACTGTATGTTGAAGATGAATCTTAAGAATACCTTACTGAAACAGAGGTGGTACTTAAGCTAATTCATGATTGGCAGGAAAACATATTATTGTCTGTTATTGAGAGTCTATTGTTTTCCATTTATCCTAGCCTGGTATGCACATTTAATTGCACTATACATTACTGTATAACTTTAAAGCTTTACAGTGCCAAGTGCCAAGTGCCAACAATAACTACTAAATTTTCTCCTAGATTTAACAACCTTTTTCTGCTGGTATATGAAGCTTGTTCTGTATTGCTCTTTGAAAGAAATAATTGGTAGAAGAATATAGTTAATAAAAAGGTTCTTGATAATCAAACGATCTACATTGCTGCTGTATTAATTCGTACAGTACATGGTGTTGTATTTATTGAAGTTACTTGGTTTTGTATATCTATTTTTGTTGAAGTCATTTATATTGGAATATCACAGTCTTAATGCATGTTTGACACACAAGCTTATAAAAGTATCATGCTTAAATTATACGTTGCTTTATATATATACACAAGCCAACGTCAACTGGATGGGATATGCACTCTTTATCGGGAGGAAGATGTTAGCAGAGGTGCAACTATATGCATTAACCTGTCTTTATGTTTCCTTTCATCAGATTATTCCATGGATTAAGAGTTTGGTGATACAGAACTCCAACAGAGAAGACAATGATTCATTTTTGTTAACAAATAATTCCAGGTATAACCGTATAACATAGTTTGAAAGAGTTTTGCAGGAATTTGTGGCCAGTAGCTTTTGTGACGTTTAGCAACTTTTATTTGTTTGTGATTACAAAAAGATCATCTCTTCTTGCTTCTTATAATAACTTCCGCTTTTTTAAATGCAACGAGCCCATCTTCGTTAATGATATCCTTAAATTAGAAGGTTTTTTAGGCGCAAAACTTGAGGCAGAACTTGCCAAATATCCACCCGTTAATCTCATAAACGATTAAGGTCGGACAACAACATGTTCTTATATTTTGCTAAGGTATGTTACTTATTTGCTTTCTCGTTCATTTTTATCTATTTGCTTGTAGCATGTGTAGTGCATGCCTTATATAATTGCTATTTTCCTATACATGCATCATATTAATTAGGGTAAAAATCAAAAATGATAATATTCTTTCTCAGATATACTAATATGATAAACAGTCATTTATGTACCAATATGCCAAATCAAAGTTCAAATTATGTACAATAATGAGTAATTCTTCACATATTCATCTCTTACATCTACATCGTTAGTCCTTTATACTATCGGCCGTTAGTAAATAACTTAAAATTTGGTTTTCTTACGGTTTCATCCGTTTATACACGTTTTCATCCGTTTTAGACGTTTTCGCCCGTTTTTATACGTTTTCGTCCGTTTACACGTTTTCGTTTGTTTTTGCACATTTTCGTCCGTTTTTACACGTTTCCGTTTGTTTTTTGCACGTTTTCGTCCGTTTTAGACATTTTCGTCCGTTTTTAAACGTTTTCGTTCGTTTTGCACGTTTTCGTCCGTTTTTGCACGTTTTCGTCCGTTTTTAAACGTTTTCGTCCGTTTTTACACGGTTTCATTCGTTTTTGCATGTTTTTGTCTGTTTTTATACGTTTTCGTCCGTTTTACACGTTTTCATCCATTTTTAAGCGTTTTCGTCCGTTTTTACAAGTTTGTGTCCGTTTTTATACGTTCTCGTACATTTTTACACGTTTTCATCTGTTTGTAGATGTTTATGTCCGTTTTTACATGTTTTCATCCGTTTTTAAGCGTTTTCGTCCGTTTTTACATGTTTTCGTCGTCTTTATACTTATTCGTACATTTTTACACGTTTTCATATGTTTTTACACGTTTTCATCTGTTTTCATCCGTTTTGTCTGTTTTATACGTTTTCGTTCGTTTTGGCACGTTTTCATTCGTTTTTAATCCATTTCGTCTGTTTTTACATGTTTTTATTTGTTTATGGACATTTTCGTCCATTTTTACACGATTTCGTCCATTTTTTAAACATTTATGTTTGTTTTTAAACGGACAAAAACGTGTAGAAACGGATGAAAACATGGAAAAACAAAGGAAAACGTGTAAAAACGGACGAAAACGTGTAAAAATGTACGAAAACGTATAAAAAGGACAAAAACTTGTAAAAACAGACGAAAATGTGCATAAACAAATGTAAACATGTAAAAGCGAACGAAAACGTATAAAAACATACGAAAACGTGTAAAAACCGACAGAAACGAGTAAAAACGGATAAAAACGTGTAAAAACGGATGAAAAGTTGCAAAAACGGATGAAAACATTTAAAATCGGATGAAAACGCGTGAAAACGGATGAAAACAGACGAAAACGAACTAAAACGTATAAAATGGTCGAAAACGTGTAAAAAAGACGAAAACGTGCACAAATGAACGAAAATGTGTAAAAATGGACGAAACCGTGCAAAAACGAGCGAAAATGTAAACATATAAAAATAAACAAAAACAGATAAAAGTAGAAGAAAACGTGTAAAACGGACAAAAGATGTAGAAGCGGACGAACACGTGTAAAAATATACGAAAACATATGCAAACGGACGAAAACTTGTAAAAATGGACGAAAATGTTTAAAACGAACGAAAACGTGCAAAAACGAACGAAAAAGTGTATAAACATACGAACACGTATGAAAACGTGTAAAAACGGACGAAAGAAAACAAAATTTTAAGTTATTTATTAACGGCCGTTAATATAAAAGACTAATGATGCAAATGTAAGAGATGAAACATGGGTTTTTAATGCCAAAAAAGTCCCTTGACCACTAATGCCAAAGTCAATGTTTGATTTTTGTTATGTAGTCGAGGGTATTTTAGTCCATACACATTTATACTTTGTCTTCAAGAACCAGCATCTCTTTTTTTTTTGATAATTTTAATTTGTGGTTAGCAGGCCTTGGAACATGAACATTCACAATCTTGTTTATCTTCAGTGGATTTATTTGAAGATGTGTTTCATTCACAGTCATTGCCCTTGTCACTATACCTGATTTGTTGCAACGAGGTTTGGGCACAAATTTTGTCCATGGGGTTTTCGATACCTGATATTCATATCCTAGGTTTTCCAAATTCATAGAACCTTGGTTGTATACACGAACAATATCCCCTTTCTCGTTGAAAAAAACATATGATTCATTCTTCCATTCACCCTCAGTTGGTTCTTGTAGACTTTCACCTAAATCTTTCCAAAGAGTCCACATTCGGTCGACATTGGCATGGTGGACGTATCAGAATTACCCACCCAAAGGTGCATCCCAGTATGACAACCGCCCTCAATTGATCCCACAGTTGAATCAACTAATGGGATGCCATCATCACCAACTATTTCATGTCCCCCGAAAAATCTAACTGTATCTGCAGCATTGCGTATCATCTGCCTATTCATCAAAGCAAGATTGACTCGTATCTGATCTACTCAACTGCTAGGTTTTTGTATGCTGCCGATTACATAACAAAATCTACTAAACTGCTGTGATAGTGTATGTAAGGTTGAAATTGAGAACGAGTGCGGTGATGGTGCTTTAGATATGACTAAGCTAGATGGTGGTGGTGATAGTGTCGGTTCTGGTGAGATTGTTACTTATGATCATGCTATTGAGTTTTTCCAGAAGGGTGGGAAGATTGTTGAATGTGACGGATTGGGGGCTAGCGATGCCGAGGTGGAAGGTGTTACAAAAGAATAGAAGATTATAAAAGTAAATACAGTTGATTTTCTCGCGAAGCTGCAGATCAATGGGGTTTCTCAGAAGCCTGTTAGCGTTCATATGGAGGATAGTGAGATTGGTGAGAATGCAAAGTTAGAGGAACGGGTGAAGGATGATTCAGAATCATCGATCGAAAATAATAAATTTGTTGAGTTGGATGCAAAACTTCAGGAAGATAATGTTGAGTTAACTGATGATGAAAAGGAATCCCGAACTATGCTTATGGACGATCTAGGACATGTTTCAAACCCAGGAGATAGTGAAGCGCAATTAGCCCATAAGGCTATTCAACAACTGCAGACCAAAGCTACAGATGATACAGTAGTGAAGGTTGATTCAAAATCACTTACTGAAAAGAGTAAATCTGCTGAGTCGGATGAAAAACTTCAGACAGTGGAAGAGATTGTTGAGATAGGTTGACGATAATACATAATGTCAGAAGGTAGTTATGGATGATGATGTTTTGAGTAAAAATGTGTATGGACTAAAATACCCTCGACTACATAACAAAAATTAGACATTAACTTTGGCATTAGTGGTCAAGGGACTTGTTTGGCATTAAAAACCCATGTTTTGGACTCCCAGCGATGAAAAGGCCAACTTTTGTCCAATCTTGATGCTTGTGTACAAGATTAGGGATGAACGGTGTATTTTACTCTAATTTTAACTTTGGTTTAGCATATTGGTACATAAATGACCATGTTTATCATATTGATACATCTGACGAAACATGTTTATCATTTTTTTACTTTTACCCTATTAATTACTATTTTATTCGTTTAATCACTTAATTGTGCTATCTAAAGTGCTGATTAATTGGCTCTTCTGTAAGTTTGTGTATATTGAATGAATAATAATGTATGGTACATCAAGATTATATAAGATACATAACAGGCCTAATATACAATGAGCCAAATACTAATCCTAATACTAATAGTCTAACACTCCCCTGCAGTTTGAGCGGGAGGAGACCGAACACTCAAGCTGTCACGAAACTCAGTAAACAAGGCAAATGATAACCCCTTGGTAAAAATACCAACATACTGAAACCGAGAAGGAACATGCAGAACTCGAACTTGACTAGTAGCAACCAAATCACGAACAAAATGAATATCAATCTCAATATGCTGGGTGCGCTGATGCTGAACATGGTTAGAAGACAATTACACTTCACTCACATTATCACAATAAACAATAGTAGCAGATGACAATGGTGTATGAAGCTCACGTAGTAAATTCCGAAGCCAATATGTCTCGAAGCAGATTGGCAACACCGATACTCACCTCAAGACTGGAGCGAGAAATCGTCGGCTAACGTTTAGAGGACCATGAAAGTAAGTTGTTGCAAAGAAAAACACAATAACCTGATGTAGACCGGCGAGTGGTAGGGCAACCAGCCCAATAAGCATCCGAATAAGCAACCAAGGACTCAGTAGTAGAAGAAAATAAATGTAAACCAAAAGCCAATGTCCGTTGAACATACCGTAATATCCGCTTGAGAGCAGTGAAATGAGGCTCTCTAGGATCATGCATATATAAACAAACCTGTTGCACATCATAAGTAATATCGGGTCTAGTGAAAGTGAGATATTGAAAAGAACCTGCAAGACTCCGATATAACGTAGGATCAGAAACCGGATCACCATCATCACCCAACTTAGACTCAACGTCAACAGGAGTCCGAGAAGGGTTACAACCAACCATATGTGCACGCTCCCAAATCTCCATTGCATACTTACGTTGTGACAAAAACATCCCAGAAGAGTCACGCATAACTGATACACCCAAAAAATAATTAAGAGCACCCAAATCTATCATAGAGAACTCCTTATGCAAAGAAGCAATAATCCGTTGTAATAAACTATCAGATGAAGCAGTAAGCACAATATCATCCACATATACTAGAAGAAAAGCAATATCATCACCCTGTCGATAAATAAATAAAGAAGAATCACATCGACTCGAAGTAAACCCAACAGTAAGAATATAAGTAGCAAACCGCTAAAACCATGCCCGAGGCGCCTGCTTAAGATCATAAAGAGAATGGTGTAATAAACAAACATAATCCGGATACTCAGGATCCCGAAAAGCAGGTGGCTGATGCATATAAATAGTTTCAGCTAAATTACCATGCAAAAATGCATTCTTGACATCAAGCTGATGAACAGGCCAATGTCGAGAAATAGCTAAACTAAGAACAGTCTGAATAGTGCCCGGCTTAACAACCGGACTAAAAGTCTCATCAACATCGACTCCCTCCACCTGTGTGCTACCATTGGCAACAAGACGTGCCTTGTACCGACTAAGAGTGCCATCAACCAAATACTTATGGCGAAATAACCACATACACCTAACAACATTGACACCCCCAGGACGAGGTACACAACCATAGCATTATATTCATCAATCATAGCATTTTGCCAATTTGGATCATCAAGAGAATCCTTATACGACCTAGGTGAAGGAGAAACAGTGGACACATGACCAGCATACTTAGGATTAGGATGAGTAGTCTCGACACGAGAACGTGTGACCATGGGATGAATAGATACAACAGGTGGTGGCGTTGGTGGGTCAGGGACAGGTTCGTGAGAGATAGGTGGTGTGGGTGTTGGTGTAGGTGGGGCAGGGGAGGTAGGTATATTGACTGGTTCGTGAGGTGTAGGTATGTCAACAGGTGGTATAGGAGCCGGGTTTTTAGTAGGACCAATTGGGGTGTTTTTTATAATGGTGGAAATGAGATTGGAAGAATCTTCCAAAAAATCATAGGTAGGGGTGGGTTTGGATGGATGGGTTTGAAATGGAAAAACCGTTTCATCAAAGGTAACATGACGAGAGATAATAATTTTGTTGGTATTTAGATCAAGACAGCGATAGCCAAAATGATTAGCAGCATGTCCCAAAAATATGGCAGGTGTAGCACGAGGTCCTAATTTATGGTTGGTATCAATATGTGGGTAACAAAGGCATCCAAAAACACGAAGGACACTATAATCAGGTGTAGCACCAAAAAGGCGGGTAAAGGGTATGTCATTGTTAATGGCATGGGAAGGTAGGATATTCATATATATATATAGCCATATTAAGAGCTCTAGTCCAATAGTTAGGTGGTAAATGTGCTTGGAACAATAAAGTACGAATAAGGTTATTGATGGTACGAATCATACGTTCAGATTTTTCATTTTGTTGAGAGGTGCGGGGACAAGAAAATCTAAATTGGATGCCATGGGTTGAGAATAATTTATGAAAGGCAGTATTATCAAACTCACCACCATGATCACACTGAAACGACTTAATTTCACACTTAAACTGAGTACGAACATAACTACGAAACAACTGAAATTTGGATAAAACATCAGATTTATTCATTAATGGATAAACCCAAACATACTGAGAGTAATGATCAAGAAACAAAACATAATACTTGAAACCGAAAGACTCGGAATTGGGAGGTCCACAACTGAGTGAACAATGTCAAAACAAGGAGTAACATAACTAGGCAGACTAACAAATGGAAGCTTCACGTGTTTACCAAGTCGACAAGCATGGCAAAGCGGGAAGCTTCTCTTTATTAAGAAATAGAATCACTAGACACAAGCGCGCAACACTTCACTTCTGGATGTCCAGTCGTTGATGCCACGTATCTTGTTGGTAAGATATGCTTGAGGAATTGGAGAAGGCTTGAATGAGGTAAAGATCACCCGTGCTATCACAACGGAGGAGTACCCATCGAGTTACGAAGTCCTTCACAGAAAAACCAAAAGGATCAAATTCAACAGTGCAATAAATATCACGAACAAATTGACGCACATAAATAAGATTTTTTATGATGTGAGGGGTAATTAAAACATTATTTAAACGAAGAGGACGAAAAGGTGTAGACAAGATACTATGATCGGAGTTGGTAACGGGGAATGAAACGCCCATCACCAACCGCGACAGACGGATAAATGCACTCATTAAGAATATCACTAAGACCAGTGTTGTAAATATCGGTCTTGGCGGCCGATATATCAGTGATATATCGCTTATCGGTGATCCACCGTCGATATTTCACTTATCGGTCAAATTTATCGGTTGGTCAATATCGGTCAAATATCGGTCAATATCGGTCATATCGGTTAAATATCGGTTAAATATCGGTCAAATATCGGTCAAATATCGGTCAAATATCGGAATATCGGTTAAGAGTGGAAATACATAACTAAATGCATATACAATGTAAAATTTGTAATATTTATATAAAATATATAATTAAAAATATTAAATATAACAATAAAACTAATAAATATTTATAAATATGTATATAAAATATTTAAATACCTATAAAAAATTAATTTCTTTATAATTTAGGGTCTCAGTTATATCAACGATATATCGCCGCCAAGACCGATATGGCGCTTGGCGGTGGTCGACACGAGGGACCGCCATGCGATATTTACAACACCGACTAAGACAATGCATAATCATTAAGATGAGAGCTACTTTGTATCCATATTCCATTTTCCAACAGACGGGTCTGAAGAGTGTTAGTAGCAAAAGCATGCGGCAAGAGAGTCGACCATGTTGACCCGACGCAAGTAGTTGACCCGGGTTAAAAACTGAACCAAACACCGGTTGTGGTGAACCGGTCAAAGACCCTTGCGGCTGTGGACCTGCTGGTGAACCTGAGCAAAATTAAACCCCCTGTGGCTGTGGTGAACCGGCCATTAATGAACATGCTGTTGAACTCCCTTGGATCGGTGAACTGCCGTTGTGAATTGTGGTAGAATTGAACCCCGGAGGTGGACTTGCCATAACGTAAGGCCATGCCGGTTGTGAACCAACAAAACTGACCCCCTGAAGGTGACGGGCCATAAGAGGTGAACCCCAGGTAACCCTTGGATTGGATTTAAACTAGTATACTGTTGGGCCGAGTAAACCTGTGGATGTTGGGCCGAGTGGGAAAAGAGGGGTGATAATTGGGCCGGTTGAGAATACAAAGGTGGTGCTTGGGCCGACACATGATATGGAACAAGTTGTGAAGTAGAAGGTTTGTTTTGTGTAGCGGTAAATCCCAATTTGACCAATAATTGTTGCAAAGTATCCATATCCATAGAACCGGAACCACGAGGAATAATTGTAGACTTGCCATGATCGCCATTGTGAAGATACTGACACGCCTTACCAAAATGACAATGACCTTTAGCAAACAAAAAACAAGGTTGTAGAAAACTAGAAGGGGGGGTTGAATAGTTTACCGATTAAAATCTTTGTTTTGAAACTTATTGAAAGATCAATTGATATTGATCTTAAGTATGTTAATGAAATATGCAAGCAATATGTAATAAGTAAATAAGGAAAGAAATGATCAAACCACAACAAGTTGTTTATAGTGGTTCGACCTACAAGGACTCTTTTCCTTGCCCTACTCCACTCCCGAGTCTCACTTTCGAGAGTTTAACTTCACTAGTCAACAAGCTCCTTTCACCGTGGAGAAAACCTTTACACTTAAACACACTATTTCCGACACTAAGCTAGATGTCGAGTTCTTTCCAAGGGTACAACTACTCCCACACACAATGTATTTTGAGGACTAAAATACTAACCACTCACACTCACAAGATTATGATGGTTTGATACAACAATGAAGTATGGATCAATACTAGATCATACAACACTAAACAAACAAGACTTCAACTTCTCGTTGAAGCTTGAATATGACTTGATCTTCTTTGCTACAAAAGAGATCACTAATATGATATGAAATGAGTTAGAAAGGTTAGAGAAGATATGTATGAGAGTTTGTTAGAAAGGGATGAGAAACTACTTGGCTTGGCATTGCTATTTATAGCCAAATTGGACGAGGGCGTCTGGACCGCGGACCCCTTAAAAGGGTTCCGCCCGTGTACCAATTTAGTACCGCTTGATCGACGATCAAGATATCAAATCTTGCCTAAAGTCAACTCTATCTAAGTGAGATTGTGCAAGATATGAAGAGTACAAATCTTCACAAAATATCTAATGGAATCTTCCATGATTTCCATGATGTAATACATGATGTCAAATGTTGTATTACTATTTATAGAAATATGCAAATGCTTAAGTAGTGTTTGGTTTAAGAACCTAACACATTCTACAAACTACTTTCATACATAATGATTAGAGTCATATCAAGATGTTACTAATCATAAATGTCAATGCTTGAGTGATGAATATATTGTTTGAGAAAGCTTGTTTTAATATCTAATAAACTTGACAAGCTTTAAGCTTTTATAAATTAAATTTACTTTTGTCGTTAACAAAACTTAGGCAAAGATCAAAAATATAAATAACATTTAATGGCGATATTTGTATTAACAATCTCCCCCTTTTTGTTGAGGACAAAATATAAATTTTATTTTATAAAAGAAACAAAGTTTGTACAAGAGTTATAAAATATTAGTTTTAGAACTTTAAAAGGAAATGATAATGCAAGTGTATGAAATTTGACTTTATATGAAAGTCAAAGATTTCACTAGTTGATGCATGTTGTTGACTTTTTCGAAAAGTCAAAGTATGCGGTTTGACTTTTTAAGAGAAGTCAAGTATTATCAATGAGGGTTCTGTTTGACTTTTAGAAAGTCAAATGTATGCGGTTGACTTTTGGAAAAGTCAACTATAAATAATTTCAAAGTTCTATATTTTCTCCCTTTTGTCTCAACAAAAGAAGAGCTATCTTGAATGTAATGAGCCGAGCTATTATCTCCCCTTGTTCAAAGCTCTCCCTAAATTGGGTGCTTTAATGGGAAGATACATGGATTGTGAAAATAAAGCTACAAAAAAAATTGTTAGTAATAATGATCATTCACAAGCATATCCAAACACTATGTAATGACACCAACAATGTAATAAACAACATTCATTAGTTAAAATTTTTCATGAGTAAAGATCATGAAAAGAGAACACAATGATGTGTTTCTAGTACAAGAAAATAAAATTATCCTAAGAAAACAAATAAAGAAAGACTATTCTAAAACCATCCTAAAGTGATGGTGGATGGGAAAAGCGTTGAGGCCGCTCAAGAATGTGGTTGAGGATGAACCTCATTTCCTCGTGGAAGTCATGGACCATAATCCGGGTCCGTTCCACGGTTTGACCCGTTGCTCACAAGTTGAGCAACCATGCCTTGGAGGTAGAAAGTTTGGGGAGGTTGTGGTGGTGGAATGGTGGATGTGTTGGTGGAGTTGGGGATGTTTGGAGTGGTCATGATGGATGCAAGCAAAGCACTTTGCATTTGCATTGTCTCACAAGTGAGAATCCACCATGCCTTTGAATTGGTGGAGGTTGTGGAGTTCGGCTTGAATCTCCTCTCTAGTGGGATTGTCATCCCATGCACTCCGGAATGTCCTCAATATGAGGGACATTGATGATGGAAGTGGATGATCCCGTATAAAGGACCATGAATGTCCTTGTGAATAGGGTGGAAAAGGAGAGGTCTTGGCCCTAATGGGCGTTTGGGTCAATGGATGACCGAGGTGACTCATGAGCGATTCGCTCAATTGTGCCAAAAGATGGCAATGGTGGTGGATGACTTGGCCTGGGAGGCAAGTCCTCCAAGTCCTCTAGGAAAGGATTTGGTGATGTTGGTGGAGTTGAAAATAACTCCATGGGAGTGAGTGGGAGACCTTGGTGAAGGTGGTGAGGTGTTTTGGATGTTTGGATGGGTGCCGGTGGAGGTGAAGTAGGTGCTTTTGTTGGTGGTGGAGTGGTGATCACAATGTGTGATGAAGTGGGTGTAGCTAAAGTGAGATGTATCATCTCTAATGGGAGATGAGATGGTGAGTGGTGAGGATTGGATGATGAGCTAAGATGAACAAAACAACAAGGCCTTACGCTCATTCTAGCGGTTTTCTTGCAAGGTTTTGGTGATGATTTAGTCATTTTAACTTGGGTTTTGATTTGCTAGATAGTAGTGAGAATGAAGAAGGTGTGAGGATGATCATGGTAAAGCCTTTCAATTTATAGAGGTAAGAAATTGTTGAGAAATGGTTTGATTTGATGTTGAACCATTGAAGAGATGAGGTTCCTAATGATTTGGAAGTGGGTTGAATGCTAGTCATATCACCCAAGTCAATCCATACAAAGAAGATGGAGTGAAGAAGAAAAGATATGCAATAAATGTGTTCTAGTGGTGGAATTTCCTAATATTGATTACCCGCGGTTTGAAGGTACCAAAATTTGGTTCCTTCCTTTATCAAAAGGGCTCCTTGGGTGGATTTTTCAAATTTTTGAATTTTGGTGGGAAATGGATTTCTTATATACCTTAGTGAATAATACTAGTTCTAATAACAGTATAAACTAGTTAAGATTGATTTATAAGTGATGGAAGATAATTTGGAATCACGAAAGAGTCGAAATTGAGAAAATTACCTAGAGGATCCACGACACCAAAATCACACACAGACGGAACCTAAAAGGGTGCCGTCTGGTCACTTTGTCTGGTATGGCGGTACAATTACATAAAGGGCGGTACCAAAATTTTGGTGCCGTCGATCCGTGGAGAGTGAAATATGGATGAGTATGTTTTTAGGTGTCGGAAATTTCGAAACACGAAATTTTTCTCAAAAGTGTTATACTAAACATTTCTAGTTAGGAAAAGTAAATAACACATATCTAAACATAGTGGAGCATAGATTTTGAGCAAGGCTTATTGATTTTCACAATATAGTGAAAATGGGTAAAATTGATAGCATACTTGTGCTATCCCCTGCATGAGATTGTTAGCATACACCATTGTTTCAAGTTATATTATCATCCTACATAATAAAACAACTAAATAGTATCAAACATTAACGATAATGCATTGTTCCAAACACTCCTTAAAGTACCCTTATTTGTCCAATTTCTTGTAAATCTTGTTCATCATCCTACCAAGGCACTTGAACATTCCCTTAGTTTGCTTGAATTCTGCGATTCATTCTCAATCTCGGGAAGAGATCGTAATACTCTTGAGGTGGAAGATGAGAGCTTGGAAGACCATCCTCGGAGCTATTTGATGATGATGATGAAGGAGTTGGAGGTTTAGCTCTCTTGCCTTTAGTCTTAGCAACTCGAGCATCACTCAAAGGTACAAAGATGTGAGGATGAGTTCATAGTGAAGATGCATCCCTTTTGGGGTTGGTGGAATTGGGCGAAGTTTCTATAGAGGCGGGTGAGAAGCATCCCGTATGGAAGAACAACGGATCCTTGAGTTGGAATATCAATCATTCTCCTAGCTATGTAGTAGGCTAAGTTGAATGGTTGTCGAATGGACAAGTTGTAAAGCATGTGGCAAAGACAAGCGTTTATGTGATCCCTATTCCTATGGTGCTAATGGCGTTTGCTCTAAGTAACTCCTCCCATTTCTTAAATTAGTGCTTAAGTTCATTGAGCTCCATTCCATATGGATCTCGGTCTACCTCTTTTCCCTTTCGGGTTACTCGGTTGTATCCATTTTGGGTTAAAAGGTGTTCACGGATGACATCCTTATCGGCTAAGCGGGTTAGATAAGGATAAGTGCGGTCGTTGATTGCATCAAGGCGGTGGTGACCACTTATCCGTGTAGACACAAGTTCCTCGGTTGGGAATTCCTAGTACTCTAGCAAATTCACTTAAAGTGATGGTGTAGTCATTTTGGTTGATTCTAAAGCTAAGACAAAACTCATCATCATCTTCATCACTAAAACCGGTCACACTAGCATAGAATTCTAATCTGAACCTAGGACAAATTGGTTCATCAATGTCAAGAAGACAATCGAATTGAATGGCGGCTAGTTCTTCACGAAGATTGGTATGCTCAAGGAAGGATGGGTGAATGGTTCTACCTCGTGGAAATACCTTGATTCTAGACCCTAAATATTTCTACTTGTTCCTTGGTGAGTCCTTTGGTTTTGTGGTGTTTGGGAATGTAGTTAAGAGTGTCTTTGTGATCATAGAATCTTGCGGCTACCATGGTTATTCCTAAGGACAAGAATTAACATGTTAAAAAAAATAAATTTTAACGTTTTTGATTCTAGTGTGTGCCTATATGAAAACAATTTGGAGTTGCGGTTATATCGACTCATTTTATGCATAAAATGGTTTTAGTGGAGTGTTTGGCAAATACCATGAGATAACCCAAATGCTCCTAATTCAATGTGGCTACATTTGAATATACCCGGAGTGCATATTAGTTATGCAATACTTTTAGTATTCAAGAGCATGCAAGTGATGAAAATTCTAACGTTTCTATTTGTATTAGCAATGAAAATGTTTTCCTACAAGTGAGAAGCTTTTCAAAACTTTTGACATGGGGTGTTTGGTTGTTTGAATAAGGCCTTATATTTATTATCTATCAATTAGTGGGAAACATGATTTGTTTATGCAATATGATAATGTAGTACCTAATTTCAATGACTAGTTATGCAATTTGCCAATTGAATTCATATTTGGTATAAAAGCATACATAAAACCCCATGTAATGATTTGTGATAATTTTGTGCATAAATAAGAATCCTAGACTCGATTTAAGAGATGAAATGTAGTTAGGATACTTACAATGATGTTATCTTGATGATTAGTGAGTGGGAAGATGACAATAATGAGCTTAGTTTAAGTTTTACGTTTTGGTAAAGTGGGTTGTGAGGAAGAAGATGTTATGTATAAAATTGTTTTGTACATGAGACACCACGGACGGACGGCACCAAATTTTGGTTCCGTCCGTGTTGTCGTTGGTGCCGTGGCTCTGATGAGATACAAGACAAAACTGTTTAGGTTTGACTATTCTAATGTTTTAGGCTATGTTTATCCTACATGTTTGGTTCCATTAACCCTAAACCAAGTCTAAGAAGATTAAAAGGTTCTCGTTTAAGAGGTTTAGTAAATATGTCGGCAATGTTGTCTTGAGGATACTTTCTCGATTGAAATGTTTCCTTTTGAACATTGTCGCGAAGAAAGTGATTGATTTCAATGTGCTTTATGCGAGCATGTTGAGCAGGATTCTTCTTTGAGATCGATGGCTCCTTTGTTGTCATAAAGTATCACAATGTCGTTGAGATGAATTCGTAGTCTCGAGAGCTTGCTTCATCGAAGAGCTTGTTGACATGCTTTTCGGTGGGGCGTATTCGGCTTGATGGTAGAGATGGCTAAAGCCGTTTGCTTCTTTGCAAACCATGAGGTGAGACAATGTCCAACAAAAGTGCAAATACCACTTGTACTTTTCTATCGACATAATCACCGGCATGATCCAGTCGGCATACACTATGGTTTCTACCCGTTCCTTTGGGATACCATAATCCTAAACATGTTGTTCCTTAATATATCTAAAATCCTTTTAATGCTTCTAAGTGTGATGCCTTTGGGGTTTCTTGAAAGCGAGCACATAGACAAACACTAAACATAATGTCGGGTCTACTAGCCGTAAGATAGAGTAGGCTACCAATCATTCCTCTATATTTAGTGTTATCTACGGATTCACCTTCTTAGTCCTTGGTGAGTTTAGTGTCAGAGGACATGGGTGTTTTAGTTGGTTTGGAATCTTCAAGACCAAATTTCTTAAGCATGTCTTTTATATATTTAGATTGGTTAAAGAAAATACCATCATCTAGTTGTTTGATTTGAAGTCCTAGAAAAAAGTTTAACTACCATCATACTCATTTCAAACTCGTCATGCATGATTTTAGAGAAATCATCACATAGCTCTTGACAAGTTGATCCGAATATAATGTCATCAACGTATATTTGAACAATAATAATTTGCGATTCCTTTTCTTAGTAAAAGAGTATTATCTACTAATCCCATAGTATATTTGTTATCAATAAGAAAAGTCTTAAGGCAGTCGTACCAAGCTTTAGGTGCTTGTTTAAGGCAGTATAATGCTTTCTTGAGTTTGAAGGCATAATGTGGTTTCTCAAAGTCGGTAAAACCGGAGGTTGAGCAACATACACTTCTTCGTTAATAAACCCATTAAGGAAAGCACTTTTAACATCCATTTGAAATAATTTAAAATCATAAGCACATGCATAAGCAAGTAATATTCTAATAGATTCAAGTCTAGCTACCGTTGCATAAGTTTCATCATAGTCAATTCCTTCTTGTTGATTATAACCTTGTGCAACAAGCCTAGCTTTGTTTCTAGATACTACACCATTTTCGTCCATTTTGTTTGAAAGACCCATTTTGTTCCAATTATAGTTTGATCTTTGGGTTTTGGAACTAGTTTCAAACATCATTTCTAACAATTGGTTTAATTCTTCTTGCATGGCAATTACCCATGATTCATCTTTTATTGCTTCATTTATGGTTTTGGTTCAATGGTGGATACAAAACAAAATGATTACTTTGATTTTGAGCTTGTGATCTTAAGGTTCTTTGATTAAGTTTTCCTATGACCTTTTCTAATGGATGACTTTTAGATTCTTTTATATTGACAATTTCCTTATTTAATGGTTCATCTTCCTTGTTATTATTAATTTGACTTTCAATTATTTGACTTTCAACTAAGTCATCATCTACCAAAGGTGATGTCTTAGAGGAGGTGGACTTCGTCAAATGTTATGTTCAACGATTCTCGACTATCATTGTTTCTTTATTTAAGACAATGTAAGCTTTACTAGTTTGAGAGTAACCAAGAAATACACCTTCATAAGACTTTGGGTCAAACTTGGTGAGATAATCCTTAGTATTAAGAATAAAACATTTACAACCAAAGACTTTAAAATATCCTAATGTTGGCTTTTTACCTTTATAAAGTTCATATGGTGTTTTGTTTAGGAAAGGGCGTATTAGGACTCTATTTAAAATATATGTAGAAGTGTCATGCGTTACACCAAAACTTTTGAGGAATGTTTTGTTCATTAAGCATTGTTCTACTCATTTCTTGAATTGTTCTATTTTACGTTCTACTACTCCATTTGATTGAGGTGTTCGTGGAGCGGAAAAGTTATGTGTTATACCATTTGTATCACAAAAGTTTCCAAATTGAGTTTCGTTGTCAAATTCACGACCATGATCCGTTCGGATCGACACAATTTGACACCTAGAAGATTTTGAATTTTCTTGCTAAGTATTTCAAATTTATCAAAAGCTTCATTTTGGTTTTCAAAACAACGTCCAAGTAAACCTTGAGTAATCATCTACTATGACCAAAGTGTATAAGTTGCCTCCATAGCTTCTTATAGCGGATGGTCCAAACAAGTCCATATGTAATAATTCTAGACACTTAGATGTGGACACCATATTTTTAGATTTGTGACTAATATGTGTTTGTTTACCAATTTTGCAAGCGTCATAAAGTGTTGGTCATATTTTAGTTTTGGTAAATTCCTAACCAACTCTTTTGAAGATAGGTTTTGTATAAGTCTCATATTAGCGTGACCTAAGCGTCTATGCCAAAGAGATGAGCTATCGTCTAATGTTATTAGGCAAAGTTTGTCATTATATGTTTTATCTATTTTCATGACGTATATGTTATTTTCCTAACTCCTTTAGCTATGGTGATGCCATCTTTTAGTATTTTACTACCATTTTCATCGAATAGTACTTTATACTTTTTATCACATAGTTGGCTAATACTAAGTAGATTAAATCCTAACCTATCCACATGAGCAACATTTTCAATAGTTAGAGAGTTATGAGCAATCGTACCTTTGCCAATGATTTTGCTTTTGAGATTGCTACCGAAAGTGACATTACCTCCGTCATACTCTTGGTATGATGAGAAGAGACTTTTGTTGCCCGTCATGTGTCGTGAGCATCCACTATCGTTTATCCATTCATCGGGTTCCAATCCAACTTTCAAGCATACCTAAAAGCAAATAACTCAAACATTTGGTCCCCAATATCTCATGGGTCCGTTTGGGTTAAACATACCATTTATTTGATTCATGTATGGAAATGATGGGTAAGGGTTCCATGGCATGTAATCTGAGTTTGATATGGTCTAGGAAAGTTTTGATTCCAACCGTTGTGTTGGTAGTTAGGTTGAACGTTGTGGTTGCTCTTAGGAAAGGCGTTTGGCAAAATAAGTTTTATATCGTTGTTGAGTAGTTTTGATCTAAATTCATTTTAACAAGTCCTACTCGATATAATGGCTGGTTTTAGTTTAACATTATCATTGGTTTTCTTTGTTATTTTAACAAATTGATGACGGTCCGTATGCGAACATTACATTACTGTGAAGTACCAGCGGTACCATTTTTCTGTGACGGAACCCTTATTTTGGTTCCGTCGGTCCGTCTTATCTTCTGATAATTTTGATGAGAATGTTCGTCCTTTTCGTCCGTTTTGTTTTGACTCTTTGAGATTAATACTTCATTAAAACCTAGCCCATTCACATCTCCACGGTGTTTTATGGATTTAACTATTTCATCGGCAAGAGCGATGTTCTTGTTAAACCTTTTAAACTTAGAATTATTTTCTATTAAAACTTCTTGTGTGAGCTTTAGTTTTCTATTTCAAGATTAAGCTCTTGACATGATTTACAATCATCGTCATTTGCTTTTCCTTTTTCAAGACGTTTTGCCTTTTCTTTTAACTCATATACCTCATTTTCCAAAAACTCCTTTTTGGTTTTAGAAATTTATTTTAGTTATGATTTTTAGACTTAGCTCGCACAATTGATTATATTGTTTTGCAAGGTATCATCATCTATAGAAGAATAAGAAGAGTCGGAAAGTACCTCATTTGACTCATGTGCCATTAGAGCGATCTCTTCCTTGCTTGATTCTTCATCGTCTTCACTATCACTCCAAGCACCACTTACAAAGGCTCGTTGAGTTTTGCTTTTAGGTGGCTTGGGACATTCTCCTATGAGATGACTTGTATCACCACATCTAAAACACTTTCTTTCACCTTTAATCTTCTTATCATCCCGATATTTTCGGAATGGCTTTTCTTCTCGAGGTTGTCTTACAAACTTTCCTCTTCTTCTAAAGAACTTCTTGAAATCTCTAACGGCCATGGCATACTCTTCATCTTCACTATCGGAACAAGATTCACCATCATCGCAGATTCCGCCTTTGCTTTAAAACAGCGGTTTGATCTTCTCCTTTCTTCCTTTGATGATCTCCGAATCTTTTCCATTACCATTTCGTGAACTTTGAGGTTGCCAATTAGCTCGTCTAGTGACATTATTGAGAGGTCTTTTGATTCTTCAATAGCGGTCACTTTAGCTCTCCATTTGGGATGGAGTGCTCTAAGAAATTTCCGACAAAGTTCTTACTACTGAAAGATTCGTCAAGTGCTTTAAGTGATGTAATGATAGTGTTAAAAGCGAGCAAAGCCACAATCAATGGTTTCATCTTGGGGATAACAAATTGTTCATATTGTTGAACAAGAAGATCAATTTTGTTATCCTTGACTTGTGAATTACCTTGATGTGTAACAATTAAAGATTCCCAAATATCTTTGGCGGTTTCACACATAAAAATTCTTTCATATTCTTTTCTAGGTAAAGCATTGTAAAGCATCATTTTAGCTTCATTATTTTTAGCAACTAATTTCTTTTGTTCATCAACGGAAATATCCTTTGTTGTAGAACTAAAATCTCCTTTAACAATAATAAACCAAAGATCTATATCTTTTGATTTTACATATGTTTCAAAGCGGTTTTCCAATAGATAAATCCATTGGTTTCAAAGAGTGGTGGTCTTTGCATAGATTGCCCTTCTTTAAAGTTTTCGAATCCATGGATCGTTTCAAGTTTATAAAATACAAGTTATTTTAGAAATTCTTGAGCAACGAGGCTCTGGTACCAATTGTAGAAAACTAGAAGGGGGTTGAATAGTTCTGGATTAAAATCTTTTTTGAAACTTATTGAAAGATCAATTGATATTGATCTTAAGTATGTTAATGAAATATGCAAGCAATATGTAATAAGTAAATAAGGAAAGAAATGATCAAACCACAACAAGTTGTTTATAGTGGTTCGGCCTACAAGGACTCTTTTTCCTTGCCTACTCCACTCCCGAGTCTCACACTCGAGTTTAACTTCACTAGTCAACAAGCTCCTTTCACCGTGGAGAAAACCTTTACACTTCGCTTACACTATTTCCGACACTAAGCTAGATGTCGAGTTCTTTCCAAGGGTACAACTACTCCCACACACAATGTATTTTGAGGACTAAAATACTAACCACTCACACTCACAAGATTATGATGGTTTGATACAACAATGAAGTATGGATCAATACTAGATCATACAACACTAAACAAACAAGACTTCCAACTCTCGTTGAAGCTTGAATATGACTTGATCTTCTTTGCTACAAAAGAGATCACTAATATGATATGAAAGCGGGTTAGAAAGGTTAGAGAGAAGATATGTATGAGAGTTTGTTAGAAAGGGATGAGAAACTACTTGGCTTGGCATTGCTATTTATAGCCAAATGGACAGAGGCGTCCACGGACCGCGGACCCCTTAAAAGGGTTCCGCCGTGTACCAATTTGGTACCGCTTGATCGGACAGTCAAGATATCAAATCTTGCCTAAAGTCAACTCTATCTAAGTGAGATTGTGCAAGATATGAAGAGTACAAATCTTCACAAAATATCTAATGGAATCTTCCATGATTTCCATGATGTAATACATGATGTCAAATGTTGTATTACTATTTATAGAAATATGCAAATGCTTAAGTAGTGTTTGGTTTTAAGAACCTAACACATTCTACAAACTACTTTCATACATAATGATTAGAGTCATATCAAGATGTTACTAATCATAAATGTCAATGCTTGAGTGATGAATATATTGTTTGAGAAAGCTTGTTTTAATATCTAATAAACTTGACAAGCTTTAAGCTTTTATAAATTAAATTTACTTTTGTCGTTAACAAAACTTAGGCAAAGATCAAAAATATAAATAACGTTTAATGACGATATTTGTATTAACAAAGGTTTGTTCACTTTTTCCAATGGATTAGACGGACGTCGAGGAGTATTATTAGCCAATAAAACCATAGGAGAAGCGGATGTAGCATCCACAAGCGGATCTTGAACTTTACACTTCATGCGCATCTCTTGCGTGGTCAACAAAGAACGAACCGTCTTGAGATTGGGAAAGGGTTCCCGACTAGCAATAACGGTTGCAATCACATCATACGTGTTGGGTAAGCCTTCAAGTGCAAACGTAACAATGTCATCATTACTAAGAGGAGAACCAAGACCATTCAAAACCAAAGCAATTTATTCAATTTTCTGAAAGTACGCATCAATTGTTAAATCCCCAAGCTTTAGATTACGTAACTCCGCCTTCAAAGCCATAGCTCGAGGGCGTTTATTGTCTTGAAAAATCCCCTCAAGACACACCCACGCCTCTTTAGCAGATTTAGGATTAAGATCAACCAACCGTTTTTGAAGATTCGAGGCAAGTGTAGAGAAGATCCAAGACCTAATGATGAAGTCAACCTTGAGCCATTCCGCATCTTTAGTTGGGGGTGGAGGAGGTGTAGTAGATGAGGACGCGGGGGGATCAACGAGATGATCCAAGACGCCATATCCATGACAAAGGTGAGAAAAATAATATACCCATGATAAGTAATTCATCTCATCAACATCAAGCTTAATCGGAACAAAAGTAGTCAAGTGATTCATCGCCATAAGTTTATCCGATAACGTGAGGACATGTGGGGGAGGGGTTGTATCCGTAGGCATTGTAGTGTCCTTGGTTAAGAAACTGGTCGACTAAACAACTTTGATAACAAAGTGGTTTTAATAAGTCGAATAAAATAATCGAATAAAGTACTGAATGAGAACAAATTGGTTTTAATAAGTCGAATAAAGTGGTCTAGGGAATATTGAATGATAACAAATTGATAACAAATGGGTTTTAATAAAGTGGTTTAGGGAATCTTCTTAATAACACGGTGACTTTTGTTGCATCTTTGGAAAGACCAATAATTTACAGACACAATGGATCTCGATCCCTTTAGGCTCGACAACGTCGACAGAAAAACTTGTAGTGAAAAGGGTTTAATAATCGAATGGTTTTAATGATAACAAAGTGATTTAGTAATCGTGAAACAAGGAAGGTCGACAACATACTTGATCGACAAACAATCAAACACACCTCGACAACACACAAGGTCGAGAAACAATAATACTAAACGAATAAAAAAATTACGGAAGCAGAGAGTGGATCGGTTAGAGTTGATACTATGTAAGTTTGTGTATATACATAACGGGCTTAATATACAATGGGCCAAATACTAATCCTAATCTTCTCCCTTTGATTTTGTTATAAAAATTGAAATTGGTCTCGTGCTAGATTCAACGCGATGCTAGGAGAATTTTTCCACTTGTAGGAGCAAAAACTGGTAATCTTATTATCAAAGTCAAAGTACAAAGTATCACTGTTCTTTGCACGGGGAGTTGTTGGGCACTGGTCGTTCACTGGGATGTGGGAGTCCTTCCAACAAGTTCATCATCACTATTTGACATTATGCTGAAAGACATGCACTATGAATGATTGTTCACAGAATGCATGTCACGAGATACAAGTTCCACTAAAATTGACGATATTTATGTATTAACAAAGCAACTAAGGCTTGAAACAAGCAATACCGTTTTATTAATAAACATTATACATAAATGTAGCCAATAACAAAGTGAACAACCCATATTCACAACTTGGAATTTTGAGTTTGAGTCAATTGTTGTCTCAAAACCCTCCTCATTACCTTGTTTGTTGCTGTTCTAGGAAGTGATGCAAGAGGCACTACGTCACAAACCTGAAGAAACGAAAGCCAATATATATGGGAATTACAGGATGTCCAAATTTTAAAAATACCGAATTAATAGTTCTTAGATGAGAAAACGCTACCTTAAACAAAGGGTTAAGATTCTTTTGCAAAGCTGAATTTAGTGACGACTTTAACTTATTTAGTTCGGGTTTCGGACCATTGGCATCTTTGAAAACAACAACAATAACCAACCTCTCGGGCCCACCTCCCACTGGTGTAACCCCTATACCGGCTGTCTCGAGGATGCTGTCATCAACTTTGTTGCATACCTGTTCAATCTCAACTGAACTTACCTGCACAACCACACTTGGTCATCTTAGAACAGTTTCAGCAACTATCAGCTATAAAACTACAAAAAGTTAGTCAGTGGATGTCTTTGTGTTGCTTGAAGTTGTAATGTAATAAATGGATAACTAAATGTTTTCTGCAAGTTGTAATTGTTTACTGGCAGATAAAGTTACGAAAAGGACATTTTTGCAAAACAAAAGGTTGACGATTTGTGAAACGGGATCCCTTTGTTAGGTAAGTTTAGTTTATCCTCAGAAAATCATGAATGTTACAGCTGGTATCTAGCTAATTATCGGAACCCTTTTTTATCCAAAGATTAAAAACTGGTAGTTGGTGTTTGATTTCCAAAGAAGGGATAAGTTATTATGTTAAGCCGAAAGGGCTAATTGATGTCATCATTGAACTAAATTGCATGAAGCTCTTTCTAAGAAAATGGTAAAAAAACTCAACATCTACCAACAATTACTAAAAAATCAACATAAAGGGTTCTATACAAATAAGCTTTAATTTCAGATGCCTATCAGTTTAAGTTTTTAACTTAAAAAATATGACTGATATTTTCATAGGAGAAAAAAAAAATGGTGCGAAATAAAGATGAAACCATACCTTGATACCCCCAAGATTCATGGTATCATCTGCACGACCATGGGCACGATAGAATCCTCTAGACGTGCGCTCAAATACATCCCCATGCCTTCTTAAAACCTACAATGAGAACATGTAACACAATGCAATTTCAGCGGTCAAATAATCAGTTTCATACCAACTGAAACAAAGCCGAATATCTAAAGCTAAATTAAGATTACTTTTAAACCTAATTCGAGGAGTTTAATATTCATTTACAAACCATCTTACTTTCTTTACAAAATTGTCATTTTGTTCAATCTGTCGATTAATTTTTTTATTAAATAAAATTTTCATACATAACCATTTGATTATCTGATATAAAAACTGATATTGTCCCTGATTAATCAAAATCACGTAATGCACATCACATCCATAGATCCCATGTAGCTTAAGATGCCCACAAAAAAAATAATAATAAATAAATAAATAAAAATCATGTAAAAATAAATAAAAATCACATACCTTCCCATTCCAAGAAGGCATGCCTTTAAAGTAGACATCATAGTGGTTAGCATTTAGTAGCGTGCTTGATGCTCCAAACATGAGGGGATTTAGAGCCAATTCACCAACTCCAGGTACGTTTGGGGGCTAAAACAAAAGATACAAATATTAAATGGATTAGGACCCGATTATCATTAATCCACGATAATAGCTAGAAAGTTAAACCACCCATTTCTTTAGCTTTAAGAATAATCGGCAGCAGATGCAGCAATAACCCTATTATTATGAATGGGTCGATTCGAGTTACATTCTATCTGTGACGGGTCAAAACAAAGAATATAGCTAGAAAGTAAAAGTGTTTTTTAATGTATTCAACGTTATGATTCATTTTTATTTTTTTTGCAAATGTAGATTAGTATTGTAAATCCTATGTAACACATTTATCATGGAAAACGGTTGCTATAAATGGACAAAAAGTGTCTACTGATCAACCCAACCCACATTTATTAAATCACACCTTCCGACATGAACCCATTTTGACCCATTACAATCCCGACCCCACAGTTTTAGCACCTCTGACTAGCAGAAAGTGAATGGCTGACCTTAAAAAACTTTCTAGGGGTCAGTTATGGATATATTGTGCTTACTATAGGGATTCCGTCTTTGCCAAGAATAAAAAGTTGACATCCCAAACTTGGTGTGCTGAAAGCAGATAAGGACTGAGGTTGCAGTAATGATCCAGTAATGAAACCACCACCAATCTCTGTGCCCCCACAATACTCCATGACCGGTTTGTATTCAGCTCTTCCCATCAGCCAAAGGCATTCATCCGCATTAGAGGCCTCACCAGTCGACCCAAAGCTCCTACCAAATTGAACATACTGTGTCATGATTACAGCTTAGGAAATAAACACAAATATCAAAAGAGAACCAGAAGCATAGTTCACATGTGGTAGTTTCAGCCCAATTACTTATAGAAGGGTTAAACGGGTAATAAATACTACCTTAAAGTGGAACAGGTCGAAGGCTAATTGATAAAACCTACTATATCTATAAAAGAAATACTATTATTATTATTATTATTTAAAAATAAAATAAAAAAAAAAAAAAAAAAAAAAAAAAAAAAAAAACTTTAGATAATCACATTTGACATGCTAATCATTTTGATAATTCTTTGCATCACATAGTGCTTTCGCGCTAAAAAACTACTATTCCAGAGTCATGCAACTATAATGTATTTTAGACAGAAAGTGTTCTGGTCAAACAGCTTGACCGGATAAACGCGTTTTGACCCGTATGTCACAAATAGAAGCCCCAGTGTGTTTAAGACTCGGGAAGATAAAATTTGTATAAAACCCATTTGAACGATGCTATGGCAAAAGCCTTTTTTTTTTTAACTAAAATAGAAGGAGTGATTTGTTACTAAGGCTAGTGATCAACAATAGCCCAAAAGGTTAATTTAAGAATTGAAAAAAAAAAAAAAAAAAAAAGAACCTCACCGGATGGATGACCAGTCATATCCAGCTGTACAATTCTTTGTTTTCCATGCTCTTACAATACTCGGGATCACTCCCAACATGTTTACTTTGGCATCCTGAAACATTGGAGCAGCTATACCGTAAACTTTAAATGGAAATTACACCAATGTAGCATGCCTTGGTAAATGCAGGAAGTGCACAAAGTATACAGTTTAGTAGACGTGGAAATTTGGAACAAATACTTATGAATGGTCTGACTTTGGTTCTGTATAATGTCAAAAAGGTCAAATGAAACATATAGCTTGAAGGGAAATGAGTCAAATGGGTCAACCAAGTTAAAAGTCACACAAACTCTATCTAATCAAAAAATTAGATTAAAACTTTATTCTTGTTCTTGTAAAAAAAATTGAACACCACTATCTATAGAAATTGAATCAGAAAGTGTTTGCGGGTCAAGCCAACCGATATCGGCCCATTTAAACCCGTACTAAAAAGTGACTCGTTTTGAACCTGAACCTACCCATCTTGGCACCTCTAGTAGTCTAGTGTTCCATATAAGAAATCTAACTTCCATTGTTAACAATCTGAAATGAGAAAAAATTACTAAAGATTTATGAAAACCACCTGAACAAACTTGGCAAAGCCGACACCGAGGGGAGATCCATTGTATAAAGCGACTGAACCCCCATTTAGCAACGAAGCATAAATTAGCCAAGGACCCATCATCCATCCAAGATTAGTTGGCCATGCAACGATGTCACCTTTGTGAACATCCATATGGCACCAACCATCTGCACCTGCCTTGTAAGGTGTTGCAAGTGTCCATGGAATTGCCTTCGGTTCCCCTGTATCAAATTCATTCCATAACTAAGCGCATATTAAAGAAACCCCATCTTTACAGAATCAATACACATATAATTATTATTTAAATTTGAATAAAAACCAATGCTTCCTACCTGTAGTTCCTGAAGAGAAGAGGATATTCGAGAAAGCTTCAATTGGTCGTTCAACAGCAACAAACTCGACATTCCTGTAGATTTTATTCGTAAATTCATAAAAAAAATTCATCCCGTACCAAGATTCAAGATATAACTACCTTACAGCAAAACACATTATTTTTTAACTTCAACATTACTTAACCTGCAATATTATCATAAACATTGAAGAAATGATAGGATTTACCAATTGCCGAATTACAGCTAACTGGGATCAAACTCTGAGTAAACAAACATACCTGTAGTTTCTAGCTCGGTCTAGAAAATCATGCCAAGATATATCACCCTCGCGCAATGTTGTACTTAAGCAGGAGTCTCTTGCAGGAATAACAATTGCCAGAGGCGATCTAGCATCAACAACTCGGCTGCAAAATTTACCATTTTACCCCATATGTTAGAATCGTGTTTTCATATAAAAAAGTTGGTTTTCTATATGGGAACCGATAACAGAACCTATATAAGGGAAGGCTTCTGTTACCACGAATGATCACATCCTGAAACAAAAATAAACACTCATTAATCAATGGGATGTATAGGGCAAATATATAAGGAATTTAGGACTGACCTGAGTAAAAATTGCTTTTGCTTTCGATAGTACAAGTCTAGTTGAAATTTCATTTGGAGCAAAACTATCAGCAATTGATACAACCACATAGCCTGCTAGAACAATTGCAAGATATATAACCACCGAGTTCACATCCATAGGCATATCAATTGCAATTGCAGATCCTTTATCAAGTCCCAATGTATCAAGAGCATATGCAACTAACCTATATACACGCACATAGTAATTTCACATTAGTTTACTTTTATTCAAATATTTGACATCGCAGTCAATGGATCATGAATCAGATTTTAATTAGCATACCAAACCTCAGACCGCAATTTCCTAACTGTCATTATTTTGACTGGCATTTGATCACTCCCTTCATCACGCCAGATAACAGCTACATCATTTAAGTTTCTTTTGCTACCTAAACTTAAACAATCTCGAGCTGGATTTACATAAGCTCCAGGAAGCCATTGACCTCCTGGATGTGATAACTGGCTTTCTTGAGATGGGTCATCAACTAATATGCGTTTTGGGGGTACTGAAAATGATATGTTCATTTCATCCAATATCGTTTTCCAAAAGACCTGCCATAGAATTATGTTTTAGTATATAAAAGAATGATTTAGTTCCAAATTATTTCACGGTCTTCCACATATATATGATTTAAATAAAAATTTAATGGCTATGGGTGTTTGGGATTGCTCATTTTAAAGCGCTTATCTTCTTTTACAGAAACAAAATTAGCAATATGCTTATTATAAATTGCTGCCCAAACACTCAAAACTGCTTATATGCATCAAAATAAAGGCAACTATACCTCTAAATTTGAGGCTGAAAATTCTTGAAAAGCAGAGTAGCTCGAAATGGGATCTTTATAACTGGGACCCAAGAATTCCTTACCCCGTCTCTCTAATAAGTTACCAATGTTCGTTGATTTTGCAGCCTCCCTAACAATATGAGTGCACAGGAACAATCAATGTCAGCTGTCAACAAGCCTCATTAATCACCTACCAAATGACCACAAAAGGGAATACATGTGCAAAAGAAAAGAAAAAAAAAAAAAAGTACATCGTAATCTTGGGCTTGTTTTACTAACTAAATAAGAAAAATGGTGGTCACTAGAAAGCGACTGGGTATTCAACCACCACCATTATTACCATGGCCATGATATCATAACAAACATATTCTGTAAGCAGTTGTTACAAATTGGTTACAGGCGAAAGTTACCTAGCTTATTACTTTATACCATATCACAATCATAAAAGTTACCTAGCTAACTACAAAATTTAGCCAACATATCACAATCATAAAAGTTAAAAGTTGTAGTGATAAAATCATAAATGACGGCAGTATGTTATCTGAGCCAATGTCTAAACCACCATTATATTACCTCAATCCTAATATATTCCAAATGCAAAATCATTATGTGTTGTGGTTGTTGTGTAATACTCCGTAACTTATACACTAGAAATTACCAAATAGACATAAAACTTATTAGTTAATATAGCTTAGTCGGTATGTCTTGCACTTGGGAGGTGTTTGGCATCGCTAACTTAACCGCTATAGTGCTTATTTGCTTGTTGCTTTTTAAAATAAGCACTTTAGAATAAGCAAATATAAACTGTCAAAAATAATCCAAACAAAACTCAAAATTCCTTATTCTGATAAAATGCAAAATATTACATATGAAAAACTGCATTTGAGCTTACTATTAAACTGTATCCTCCAACACATCAACAATTACTCCCTCAGTCACATAATTAATGTCTATTTTAGTATTTCCGTTTGTCCAAAAAAATCAAAAACTTTCTAAAAAGTTAATATGACAATGTAACAAATGCATTTTTCTAAAACAGTGTATATTGTCTAATTAGAGGAAGTAAAAATTCAACACCCATATGCCGAAGGAAACATGATCCGATAATGTACATAATTTGACACTTATTTCTTTAGAGTGTATCATACTAAATTATTCCTATTGAAAGTAGAAATTTTTAATTATTTCCTACTACGTGTATCTTTACTAGTTCGCTACATTTGTATTTGAATGGATAATCATTAGAATACATGTATATATAGAACTATACCTGATACACACAATAGATAATAGTTGGTTTATTAAATAGAAAATAGTTGGTTTAATAAATGTCAACTTACATACATTTCCAAGGCGATTATTCTAATGCAAAACAAAAAGGGTTTTTTTATCTCGTGCGCTAGGCCGCTAGAGGCACAAGATAATGGTTATGTTTGGCGCGGAGCAATGAGCTTTTTGATTTTTATTTTTCGTTTGGCAAATGAGCGGTGAACTTTGCTATTATTTTTTTTTTGCAAAAATGCATATATATATCCCTCCCAAAGTGAATAATTGCATATATATCCTTTGTACAAGTTTTTTCAGCACATAGTACAATGATTTTTAAGCATGCTTTGGATATATATGCAATTTTGCACTATTTTTTTAAAGGAAGGCTCATTTTTCTAATGTCTCTCTGAGAAACTGTGAGCTGTGGCTACTGCTCACAACTAGTTTTACCAAACACACCCAATAACCCAAAAAGTCACAAAAAAGACTCTGGGATTTAAAAATATATACATAATAATTGTATGAGTTCCTGAATCATTTTTTTGTTTCCCCGAGTCCTTTTGTATCGTTTTTGACTTCTTATCTTGTGCCCTTATGACACAAGATAAAAATTTAAAAAAAAAAAAAAAAAGCCACTAAAAAACATCCACCAAACCAAACCAACCAAAAACAATGAAAACTCACAGGTCAGGTAACCAAGCAATAGGATCAGGTCCAAACTCTTTATAGCAACCATAAAACATCATCTGATGAAACCCAAACGGTAAGTCCGGATTTAAAACCCGGGTCGAAATCTCCTTCCATGTTTCAGGACAACCCGACCCGTATTTCTTTATAATCTCATCAACTTTCTTATGAAGCTGTGCAGCAGTTTCTGGTGATATACCCACGTTAACTATGTCTGATACTTGAACCGTATCAAGTGTTTTGTATGTCACCATTGTTGTTGTTTGATAAGTTTGATATTATGTGTGTGTGTGTGTTTTAAGGTGGTTGTTTGGTGTCGTTTAGCTGGGACTTGTGATAAGCAACAGATGACACATGTTGTGGTTTTATTGGAAAGGTGGTAGAGTAACATTTACGTAAATAAATAAATAATTTTAAAAATACCAAAAGTCTTTAAATCTTTTGATAGTCTTCTAGGTCGATTTTTCACTCAATCTTGAAATGGTCCTAATATAAATGATGAAAACAGCACCCTTCAAACCAAAACGCGACACGTGTCATTCCCAACTACCAATACACCTTTTATCTCTTCACTTTTCCAAAATAACTTTCTTATTGAACAACCCGCAACTCTTTCAAGAACTTTACTGAACCCATGCATGATGATGTGACGTAAAGTGACGTTGACTTTTTAGTTTCCTTGATTTAGATTAATTTTCTTGATATCCGATCTAGGTTTGAATTATTATTCGATTACTTTTTATTGTGTTTGATTTATTGATTTATTGTTTTGATCTCAATAATCACACACTCAATCCTATTATTGTTTCATTCCACCATGAAACCGATGGTACTCTTCTAACTTCTTTTTTTTTTGATTCATTGTTAGATCTAACTGGGTGTTTGCCTTTTGGGTATTTCTGAAAATGGGTTACTTGCTTTTATTCTTGTTAATCAGTTTCAAGTTATTCTTTGGCGTTTTAAGAAAATAAGTTGTTTTGAAGTGCTTATTCGGTCATTTTAATAACCTAATGATTTGAAGTGCTTATTTGGTATTTTTAAGAAAATCAATGCTGTCATTTTAATTTTGAAGTGTTTTTGGCTAATTTTTAAGAAAATAAGCAATTTTGAAGTGTCTTATGTGTTAAGTGCTTATACATGTCTGCATAATCATGTTTGCATGCAAATATGTTAACATTGCTCAATGCTATTCTACAGTGTTTATAAACTGGTTCAAATTAGACTTTTAAGTGTACTGTTTAGGTCGAATATTTGAAAAGTGTGAAACTAGTTATAAGCCTAGTATTACGATTTATATGTCGATATTTGAATTGTTTAGAAAGCCCATATTGCAAGTATAAGCCCATAAGTAAAAGTTCTTATTAGCTTATTTCGTACTGCATAATCTTGTTATCTTATCCAATGATGCTAATTCTTGTATCTTGTAATCTCTTTAGGAATATCATGCGGTACATGTTGAAGCAAACTCAATTACTTTCCACTAATGAAAGACATACTAGGTTTGGACCGATCTGTCTTTATTTAGGTCGACATGTTTTGGGCGGTGGTGGATTTGGATTATGTTGACAATGAAGAGGGTCTTATACATTTTATACTTCAGAAGCAAGTCTTCTCTGATAATGATCACTATGATTTACCCCTCATTTATAATGTTAACAATCATTTGCTACACTTTGGTCGTTGTGAATTTTGCCTCATAACTGCATTCAAGTTTAGGATGGTCAGTTTCCGCAAGTTTGGGGAGGGTGATATCAGCTTTCGTGATCGTGTATTTCCGGAGAAGATAGGTCGCTATGTTAAAAACATAGATCTTCTATCTGTGATTGAGGATGAAGAGCGTTTCATGAAACTATCAGATGAAGACTCAATACGAGTTTGTCTTTTGTTATCTTTGGAAGTTATATTTATGGGTTGTGAGTTAGGATCATTGTTGATGATGTATATCTAAGGATGGTAGAAAACTGGATGCTTGGGATGAGTTTGCTTGGGAGAGCACATCTGGCGGAGTTATCTACGCCATTAGAAATGTTAACTCAAATCATAAGGATGAGCACCATAAAGCATTGGACAAAGACCCAAAGTTTGTTCCATCGTATTCATTGTCTGGATTTATTCTGTGTTTCAAGGTCTGTATTTTTAGTCCAAATCATTGTCAAGTTATTTTATGCTAAGATTTTGTTTGTCATTTGACTTATTCATTAACTTTTTGTAGATATGGATTCTAGAGTCTTCATCTCAGACACAGCGTTGGTGGATTAATGACCCTGATGTGATCCCGAGAGGATGTTCCTGGTCGAAGCATTTTCCATTTCAAAATTGGGAGCTATACAGCTAACTTTTTCCCCAGGTCAGTTAATGCGTATATGCCAACTTTTTCCTTCATGTAATTGCATATATGCCAAATTTTTTCCTTTGATTGTAAGATTTATAAGTTCTTGTGTAGGTTAATTGCATATATGCTTAACATGTTTTATGCTTATCTAAGATGTTTTGTAATCTTAAATGCTTATCTAGTATGTAAATTAGTTTATTTATTTGTTTCTAAAGTTTATTTGTAATCTTAAATGCCTTAGGCCAAAAATCCAAATTATGACCTATATCCCAATATTGCTGAGGGCCAATCAGAATGGTTTAGACAAAGCCAAATTTTTTTTAAGTGGTATACACCAAGAGCACCTCCTCCTGTTGAATACGGAGGTTGGTGATTATCTAAAAAAATTGTCATCAGCTCGCACATCTAAGGACAAAGATAGAGGCACATCCACTTAGGCGAGTTGTATGCTTGGGTTAAGGCTTTGGGCGTTTATCGACATTTTGTTGATTCTACCTAAAGAGATCAAGAGTTTGAAAGAACGTGTCTACAAACCGGAGAGTATTATTCATGTTAGTCTTGACACAAACCCTTTTCTACGTATGCCCCAATTTAACTAATGTCTAATTATCATGTTTTGCAAAATACTTTGTGATGCAGTATATTACTCGGAAAACAAAAGTCGGACACGAGCACAAAGTTACCTCATCTATTCAAAAGGTATACATATATACATATATATTTATCTTTTCTTGTCATTTACTTAGTTAAGTATTGTGCACACATGTTACAGGATAACGTGGAGTGTGATTTGGGTGACGAGTATTGTAGTAATCTAGATGGTGATTTTTTTGAATTATTTGATTCGCCTATTCGAACATCCAACAAACACACTGCCAATGGATTTGTAGATGGTTTGGATAATTTCTCTCAGAAAGTTTATGTGGTAATTGATTTCTACAACTTTCAAATTATTCTAATTTGTCTTGTACCTTTCATTATAACTTCTTTCATAACTTTACACAGAATGGTGGGGTTGAAGTGGACAAATTGTCTGATGAAGATTTATCTGAGGTGATCACAGACATGTTTTCAAGAATATGTTAACTGTTTTCAAGACTTATCTTAGGTAATAACAACGATTTTTGTGATGTAATTGCAGGATGATTGTGTGAAGGCTGAAAAGCAAGTCTTTGAGATTTATAGGGTGGCGAGCGAGAGGAAGCAGAGGACTAAATTGATTTTGAATAAGAAAAGAGGATGAAGAGTATAGAGCATAGTAATTCCAATCACATGAAACTTGCTTTACTGATGTGGAACTTTCAAGAGGAGGTATGTCAGCGTGGTCGCCGCAGATGGAACCATGGGAAGAGTTATTACCTTTATCGTCCCTAGCGTGGATGCACTAAAGAAGCGTACAAATGTCCTTGATGCATTCATGATTGAAAGGTGTGAAGATCTCGAACCGTGGAAAGAGGTATTACCTTTATGAATCTGCAACTACTGACATCGGATCTTGGCTCAATTAAGTCTTATAATTCAACTTTAACTGTTTTGTTTAGGAACCAAGCAGTCCATTCAAATGTATCGATAAAATTTCATGTACTTTTGAGTTGGAGAAGTTTCGATTAACCACAGGCGGACTCGTTGCAAGTTTCCTTGGTATAGTGGCGTTCTTGTTGATCGTGCTTTCGGGATGCTTTAGTTGGGCTTGACGATAAGCGTGTAGGTTGGTTACTTGATGAGTGCGTTAAAATAACCATTTACTGATATATTTTGGATAAAACTATTTTTCGCTATATGTAAAAATTTTGTTGAATTCGTCTTTTTATTGCCTACAAAGACATTGATCTTTGGGTATGGTATATGTGGTATTTCAGACCATCTTCCGCAGATTGGTCAATGGTTAGTTGCTACTTTTTAATGCTTCTACTTCAAGACTCAATGCCACTGTTTTATGCAACCGATGATATTTACCCATTTGCCTGGAGGAATGTGGAACAGGTATTCATTGGTAACCAATCTTTTAGAATATGATAGTTTAATTATGTGGATTATATCAATTTTGTTTTTGTATGACCTCAAATATTTCAACCTTATCACACGAATACCCACGTTACGCGTAGAACACGTTAAACACAAACACAAACTAAGCGTAGAAATAAAGAAACAAAGATGGAAAGATGGTGACTTGAATATATGAAAGTCGTGTATGTAGAGAGAAAAGATGAACACAATATGTTGTATATTCCAAAGAAAACACACACACACACACACTCAAGCACACCCCTCAAATGAGACTTTGAGGGGTATTTATAGTACAAGTAACATAATGCCCTAAGGCTTGGCCATGGGCCTTGTATGGGCTTCGTATGGATTGGATTGGACATGGATTGATATAAGGCTAGATTAACTAAACTAATACCCATTTAGTTTAGTCCAATCCACGAGCCCGTTGAGTATTCTAACACGATATCTAACACACGATACAAAGTTCCTAAATGTAAATGACCATCACTTCTAATAAAAACTATTAAGGCTAACAATCTTCCCCTAAGGGGTGGTCATTCAAAAGATGCTCCACTTGATTAGGTCTTTACTTTTCTCGAGCTTGAACTTTGTGTGTAGATATAGAATAGTCTTGTTTCATTGTTCCTTCATGCTTTGTGATCAGTTAATGAGGTTGTCTGCCGTTGTCAACTTCGTTGGTTAGGTGTCTCCACGCCTTTCTCCACCATGCTCACACTTCTATTTGTCTTTTAGTTACCAATGATGTAGTTCTCGAGTCTTTAAACTTTGTAGATTCTTTGATATTGACGAAGAATCATCTTTGACTTTGGTTGCCTTTGATTTTGATGAGAACTTTCATGTGTTGTTGGTATGAGCATGTGGAGAATGCACGATCAATGCGCTCGGGAGCTTCCATAAGAAGAAAACATAAAGCAGGTTAGTAATAAGCGATCCGGTGCCTTACAAGTTTGAATTTCGTGGGTGTTAATGACATAGTGTGAAAACACATATCTAATTCTTACAAAGGCCGTTCTCGAACTGGAGTCCCACAAGTGAGATAACGCGATGTACCGAGGTACACCTCTGATTCGATGAGTCATTGAAATACACCGAAGCATCACTCCACATGATGTAGACCGTTTGAGACATACTAAGCGTAATCCACGGGGAGTTACGAAGTGACTGCTTTGTCGGTGGCTGATGTTGACCACGGCGGAGTTTCCATTCAATCATTGAAGATCACGGATGTGAATCTTCTCATAAATGTTCAGCGATTGCTAAGACTGCGTGGGACTCTAGAATATATCACTTGTGCCCTTATTAATGAACAAAAGCAATGTCATGTCACGTGTTCCTATGAGATCCTTTGATGAATCTCGTGGCTCTAGACTCAATTAGTGCATATTGGTTTTCCTAAGCGGAGACTAGGGAGGAGGTCTCCTTCTTCAATACCAACGATCTCTAAAAGAAAGTCGATAGATTATGTAGGGTTCCCAGTGAGAATGAAACAAATCCTTTTAAGAGGAATTTGAGTGGCTAGAAGGTTTAGTGCGGTCGTCATTGGGTCCATGACGTCTTTGTCTTCAATACCGGTGTCATCTAGTGACAACCAAGAGTGAGATGAATTGAACCCGGTTTACGCCTAAGGTTGATTATGGAGGCTATTTCTTTTCACCCTTTTCATTACTTTTCTTTTAATTCTTCAACCCTTCTTTCTCCTTTCTCACATTACTCCTTTTTTCCAATCATTCCTAAGGACTTCTAATACTAACTATTTGAGATGTCCTTGGGTAGATCCCTCCGGCTCTGGCGGATCATAGGACGTATTTACCTATCCTTAGTCACCTTATAACTCCATGACTGTCCTATTGTTGCCATAAAACCATTTTTCTTGAAAATCTCTCAAAGTGTTTATGATGGAAAACATGTTTAGAACACTCTGAGAGTTTTATATTTTCAGAAACACTCCCCCTTCACATGTGCTTATAAGTTTTGACATAAATCGCACATAGAGGTTAGAGTTCGCATTTATGAATTGATCGACTTTAAATGAACAAGACCGATTCGAGACACATTTACATCACTAGAGAACTAGCTTGAAATTATTACCGTCTGGTCAAGTCCATAGAAAGTTTCGAGATGGTACATTTCGACTAGATTTCTCGTCAATTCAATGGTTACTGATCGAGTCGAGCTCTTTTGAGAATCAAACAACGATCATTAAACTTTTTGATCACATTTTAATCACGTCTCCTCCCCCTCAAAAATAGCATATACGTGATATTTTTGATATCAACGGATTAAACAATATTTTAGAATGTTTTGGGGAGACAAACGGATTTGATTTAAGCATGAATTTGGAACATTTTTTGTTTTATACTCCTCCTTTAATAAAGCATAATCAATTAAAGGGTTTTAGAGGAGTTATCTTGAGCGCAAAATATTTTGAAAGATTTTGAAAATCTTTTGAACAATCTTGAAAAAGGTGCTCAAGATGATGATGATTCTCACCGATTTTGAATGTAGTGCCTTTGAGCGTACACTTGATTTTTCTTTAAAAACACGAGTTTTGATTTGAAAATAATCAAAAGTCATCATTTTGTCCGGGTTTCGTCTTGAAGTATCTGAAAGCCATTTTTGAAGAAATTTTGAGAAACGACATGTTTTAGAAAACATTTAAAGAACTCGCTCAAGCCTCTGTACATGCCCGTATCATTGTTGAATGACATTTCTAGAAACGTCTGGAATATCGATTATACGAGAGACATGTCGTGAGAAGAATATTTTGGATTTTTGATTTTCTATTGTTTTGTATTTTTGAAAGTTTTATATTTTATATTTTGCTTTTGTTGGTTTTCAAATTTTGTATTTTGTTTTTCAAAATATTTACAGTGAAGCTTTTGGAAAATCATTTTCAAGAAGATTCGAGAAGACGTTCTAACTCCTCGGGGTTAGGCTTTGCATTCAATTCGTCGAACTAAATCGTCAAACATTTCTTTTGGAAGGGCTTTAGTAAATATATCGGTGAGTTGGTAACTCATCTTCACGAAAAATAATTCAACTGCACCTTCTTCCACATGTTCTTTTATGAAGTGATAGCGGACTCGATATGCTTAGTCTTTGAGTGATGAACAGATTGCATGAGATGGCTATGGCACTTTTCGAGTCACAATACATAGGTATTTTATCGAGCGTAAAGCCATAATCTGTGAGTTGTGTTCTCATCCATAGAACTTGAGCACAACAAGCGACAGAGACACATACTCGGCGTCGTGGTTGAAAGTCTGATGCAATCTTGTTTCTTTGAAGACCGACTTACTAACTTTTCACCCAAAATTGTGCTTCTCGATGTACTTTTTGCGTAACTTGGTCACTGCGTCCGTCGCATCGAAAAGGCAATTAGATCAATCTGGATTCCTTCGGATACCAAAGACCCTTGTGAATGGATGTCTTGGTCACCGAAGATCCTTTAACCTCTTTGAGGTGCGGTTCGGTGAAGCTTAGCACGAAACCGTGCTAATAAGCAAGCAACAAAATGAATATCGGGTCGACTAGCGATAAGTTACATGAGAGAACCAATCATGCTCCGATATTTCTTCGGATCAATAGGTTTCCCAAACAAATCGGCTCCAATTTTTGGTGAAGTTACCATTGGTGTTCCAACAGAGTCACAATTATCCATACCATGATTTTTCAAAATCTCAGTTGTACATTTTGCTTGATTAATAAAAATTCCACGTGGAGATTGATGTATTTGTAAACCAAGAAAAAACTTTAGTTCCCCCATCATAGACATTTCAAATTTGCTTTTCATGAGATTTTCAAACTGTTTTGAAAGATTCGGATTAGTGGACCCAAAAATGATGTCGTCCACGTAAATCTGAACAATCAAAATGTCGTTTTTGCATTTTTGTGTTAACAAGGTAGGATCAACCGTTCCTTTGGTGAAATTGTTTAGAATAAGGAAAGAAGAAAGTTCGTTATACCACGCTCTCGGAGCTTGCTTTAAACCATAGATTGCCTTTTTGAGTTTGTAGACGTAGTCTGGATGTTCCATGTCTATGAAGCCTTCGGGTCGACTCACGACACTTCTTCTTTCGAGTTCCATTCAAGAACGCGGTCTTAATGTCCATCGATAAACCGTGATGTTTTTGTGAAATGCATAGGCTAAGAAAATCTGACGCCTCAAGTCTAGCTACCGCGCGAATGACTCTTCAAAGTCTATCCGCCTTCCTGCTGTATCCTTTGGCCACAAGGCGAGCTTTGTTGCAATTACGTCATCTCTTCATCCCTTTTGTTCTTCCATAACCATTTGAGATCAATGACTCGAATGTCAATTGGTCTTGGAACCATATCCCAAGAGTCATGTAGGCGGTATTGGAGAAGTTCCTCTGCATCGCTTCTATCCATGCGGGTTACGCCATTGCCTCGCGAATGTTCTTTGGCTCTATATTGCTAATTGAGCAAAGGTAAATGCATAAGTCGCAATCGGTGGCAAGTTAGCGTCTCGTCCGAATTGGCCTTGAAGGTTCACCAATAACTTGTTCAATTGGATGGTCTTTAGTCCACTTGAGTAGAAGGATACAAGTAGATTATCTGAGTGCAATTTAGATGGTTCTCGTAAGCTTGAAGATGATTCGGTGATTCGTAGCAAACGGGTTTTCAAATAAGTCTTCATCTAACGTTGCATCATTACGGTTTTGTGTAGGTTCTTCTTGAAATGATATGTTTTGGTTTTGCTCATCAACCTGGAAAACTGTTTGAAGAATTGGAGTTCTTTGGAGTAGATGTAGATGATGTTGATGGAGTTGGTGCATTGGTTTCGACCGTTGTAGATGCATCTTCCGTTGGTGGTGGTGGATGATTTTGAGCGGGTGCAATGGAATGATGGTTTGATGCATTTGTCGAAGTTCCACCATAGTATTCATCGAACATTAACTCAAAGAATTTCTCCCATTCTTGTTCATGAGGAGTGCCGGCAAAAGTTGATGGAGCTCTTTGATGTCTGAGTCTGATCGATATGTCCGTAAGTCTGCTTTGGTTTGGTGCGGGTTCTAGAGCGAGTCTCTCGAAGCCATTTGTAAAAGTTCATCAAAGTTCACATTCATCGTCTCCATGATCCTCCTAGTTCTTCCGTTATAAACCACGAATGCCCTCGAGCTATCTCGAATATCCAATGAAGATTCCAATATCTCCTTTATCTTTCGGTTTCCTAGATCTTCTCATCGTTTATCGAATAGCACAAAGCGCCAAACACGTGAAAGTAAGAGATGTCGGGTTTTCGTTGTTCACTATTTCATATGGGGTTTTATTGAATCTTGGATGGATTAGGGATCGGTTACGAGTGAAACAAGCGGCAACAAAGATCGACCCATAGAAATAACGGTGCACTAGAATAAATTAGCATTGTCTGAGCGAGCTTCCACAAGAGTTCGATTTCTTCTTTCAACTACCCCATTCTGTTGTGGAGTTCTAACAAGCGATGTCCGATGTGTGATTCCAACATCTTCAAAATAAGCTCTTAACTCTGATTGGTGAATTACGTGCGTCGTTATGCATTCTTACTACTCTTACTAGAGCTTGAAGAAGTACTTGAATACGTTTCGGAAGGTGATGATGATGCTGGTGCTTCGTCTTTTGATCTCAAAACCTAACCCATGTATATCTTGAATAATCATCGGCGATAACAAGAATATACTTTTTCCGTTAATGCTTTCAACTCTCATTGGGCCACATAAGTCCATGTGCAACATATCTGACCTTGCTTCGAACTAGGTATGGATTTGGGTTTATATGATGCTCGTATCAATGGTGGGAGGGTTGGAGGTTGAAGAAGAATCGAGAAATGGAGTGTTTGGATGTAAGAACATGATATGTAAAAATATGGGTGTTTGGGCATTAAGTTTTGAAAAGACTAAAATACCCTTGCAACTAATGAGATTTTTAACGAGAGTTAGGGTTTTGGAACATGAGGGAGTGAAAAACACGATGTTGGGGACTTGGGGCGCGTAACCCTAGATCCGAGGACTAAATACGCAACCCCTAACCATGGGGACCAATGGTGTAATTTACCTGAAAATAAATATTAAGCGCATTTATCATTTTATGGAGATAATCTTTGTCATCATAATAAAATGATAACAACATTTTGTAGATGAATTTTATATAGAGTTAATTACATGAATCGTTCTTGTGGTTTTGAGTAGGGGTAACTGTTCTGTCCTATTCATGCTATCTTTTTGGCTTTGATTCAATTTTTTAGTTTTTGTGTTCACTCCTACTCAAAACACTCACATAG
>CM040239.1:224515031-224579473 GCA_022545495.1 Chrysanthemum lavandulifolium | reverse complement strand
AGATAATAGCTCGGCTCATTACATTCCAGATAGCCTCTTCTTTTGTCGAGACAAAAGGGGAGAAAATATAAAACTTTGAAATTATTCATATTTGACTTTTCGAAAAGTCAACTCGCATACATTTGACTTTCTAAAGTCAAACAGAACCCTCATTGATAATACTTGACTTTTCTAAAAAGTCAAACCGCATACTTTGACTCTAAAAAGTCAAACATCATGCATCAAATAGTGAACACTTTGACTTTCATAAAAGTCAAACATCATACACTTGCATTATCATTTCCTTTTCAAGTTCTAAAACTAATATTTTTATAACTCTTGTACAAACTTTGTATCTTTTATAAAATAAAATTTATATTTTGTCCTCAACAAAAGGGGGAGATTGTTAATACAAATATCGCCATTAAACGTTATTTATATTTTTGATCTTTGCCTAAGTTTTGTTAACGACAAAAGTAAATTTAATTTATAAAAGCTTAAAGCTTGTCAAGTTTAATAGATATTAAAACAAGCTTTCAAACAATATATTCATCATTCAAACATTTACATTTGTGATTAGTGACATCTTGATATGACTCTAATCATTATGTATGATAGTAGTTTTAGAATGTGTTGGGTTCTTAAAACCAAACACTACTTAAGCATTTGCATATTTCTAAAAATAGAAATACAACATATGACATCATGTATTACATCATGGAAATCATTGAAGATTCCATTAGATATTTTGTGTAGATTTGTACTTTTTATATCTTGCACAATCTCACTTAGATAGAGTTGACTTTGGTAAGATTTGATATCTTGGTCGTCGAGACCGTGGTACCAAAATGGTACACGGCGGAACCCTTTAAGGGTCCGTCGTCCGTGACGCCCCGTCCATTTTGGCTATAAATAGCAATGCCAAGCCAAGTAGTTTCTCATCCTTTCTAACATACTCTCATACATATCTTCTCTCTAACCTCTAACTCGGTTCATATCATATTAGTGATCTCTTTGTAGCAAAGAAGATCAAGTCATATTCAAGCTTCAACGAGAAGTTGGAAGTCTTGTTTGTTTAGTGTTGTATGATCTAGTGTTGATCAATACTTCATTGTTGTATCAAACCATCATAATCTTGTGAGTGTGAGTGGTTAGTATTTTAGTCCTCAAAATACATTGTGTGTGGGAGTAGTTGTACCCTTGGAAAGAACTCGACATCTAGCTTAGTGTCGGAAATAGTGTAAGCGAAGTGTAAAGGTTTTCTCCACGGTGAAAGGAGCTTGTTTACTAGTGAAGTTAAACTCTCGAGTGTGAGACTCGGGGAGTGGAGTAGGCAAGGAAAAGAGTCCTTGTAGGTCAACCACTATAAACAACTTGTTGTGGTTTGATCATCTCTTTCCTTATTTACTTATTACACATTGCTTGCATATTTCATTAACATACTCAAGATCAATATCAATTGATATTTCAATAAGTTTCAAAACAAAGTTTTTAATTGGTAAACTATTCAACCCCCCTTCTAGTTTTCTACATATTCTATGTTCATGTGTTTACAAGAAAACATAACATGTCAATAATACATTATAAGTCTTTGAATAATTCAAAGGCCTTATGTTTATGTGTTAACGAGAAAACATAACACATTTACTATATATACTTTATGTTATAAGTCATTGATTAATACAAGGACTTTATAATTATGTCTTAACATGTAAGCATAATTATACTAACAAATGTAATCATGAACGCAAACTATTGAGTTCTATAGTAATTTCAAGTTAATTTTATACTTCAGAATTATGATCATTATCATATAACCATAATTATGTTGACTAAACATGTAGTCAAATGTTGAAGTATCTTTACACTATATTATGACATTTGAAGGTAGTAGGGCAACAAACATCTAGCGTGTTCACGTCCTAGTAGAATCATTAATAGAATGTAGTAGGGCAATAAACATCTCATGTGTTTAAGTCCTAGTAGAATTCTTATTTACATGTAGTAGGGCATTAAACATCTAACGTGTTTAAGTCCTTGTAGAATTATTAGTTTCCTTTACCTTGCGGTCAAGAGATACCAATAATATTGTTGTTCCTTGCACACACATTGAGATTTCTCCCACTTGTGAAAGGTACAACATCATATTATGACAACAAACAACACGTGATTGATTGTTCAAACGATATGATAATGTCATAGATATCATAAGTAGTTTTAGAACCATAACCTTTAATAAAAAATTGTGGATTATTATTCTATAGATAACGCTTCAGGAAGAGACAGCAGGAAGGCAACGAGTTATCTGATAAAATAAAATGCAATTTCCCTTTAAGCAATGGTTGTTCATATTCGGAAAGTAATGAATTATTTCAAGGCTAGTTTGAAATGACATGGGTGACTAACAGGAAATAAATCCCGTAGCTCCCACTGAAATTGACAACATTACATGAATGATATTTCAGTTATAAAATGCAACTGCTCCCACTGAATTTGTCAACATTGTAAGTGTTACATTTCCAGTAGAAAGCATATAGCAGTTTTATATACTTTCCGATTCTCTTCAAATGCCTACGAGTAGCATGTACTTAGGTATTGAACAGAGTATATGAAATTCTACTTATGTAGACAATGGACTAGCCATTCTTTTATTCAATTAACTTGAATCTTTAGCATGCAATTCCTCCTTTATCGTCTACAAAGCCCCAAGGGTATTTAGCACTTTAGGAATAATAAGAGTCCAAAAAGATTTACTCTTTGCGGTTTAAACTCATACATCGTGACAATTGCAGGATGTTATTTATTTTGGTAGCTCTAAACACAATGTTTCCAGTTACACAAAATATTTCATCTTTCAATTAACTCTAGACCACAAAGGGTAATGAAAGATCATAAATGAGTTCATTGATTTGTAATCCTATCTTAGTTTTTCAACTAAGGAGAAAATATACGTACAAGTCTCACTCTTCTTACTAGGAAAAGAGACTAAGTTTGTCTTTCAAAGAAAAACAACTTTGTTTACGAATTATGTTGCAATAACACAATTAATCAGAACATAAAAAGTTCAATTATAGTATTTTTGATAATTATATTCTTAAAAAAATTAACTACCCAATTAATTACTAATTAAGACTAAAATCCATCTTGCAACCCCATTTAATTACCATAGGTCTGACCATTGTATAAAAAAATAGGACAAGAGGTAAGCGACAAGCGTTAATTGCATAATGCAACTCTTAGATTTATGAGACTGTTTAAGGCATTAGTATCAAGTAATAATGTCAAAAGCATGTTTAATTCTCATCTTATGCCTCGGGTTCGAGGTCCCACAAGTTAACTCGAGATAAGTCGACCAAGTATGAACGTAAAAATAACCGAGGTCCGACCAAAGAGAAATAATTAGCATGGGTTGGAAAGGCCCTTAGGTCCCACCGCAGAAGTCAATCTAAGTGCATGTTCATAGTTGGATGGCATAGACTTAAAATTAACAATAGGTATGCACATAAATGTGGTAAAAGTCGTACAAAGAAGCATGCAAAACAACTTTGTAACACTAATTTTAAAACCTTTTGGTAATGACACCGTAGTGATCATCATGGTTCACGGTAGCTCCAATCGAATGCACAGGAGGCAGAGGACCGTAAGTTACCAAGCAATAACCTAGACATCCTTTCGGTGCATTGTGAGCACCTCTTTGAACCCCTTTTGAGTTTGTTCTAGTGGGTGAGCCAGACATCCCAAGTGTCCATAGCGTCTAGTTTTTAAATTCTTGAAAACGTGTTTCATTATATTAGGTCACTTTATTTAACAAAAACGATTTTCCACGAATCAAATAGCAGGTCACAATGAGCATGTTATTTAGGCGTGTAAATAAAGACCAATATTAATGTTATGGTTACGATATGTATTATTCCATATTGCATACAATTAGGTGTCAAAGCAAGTAATAATGCACATATAGGAATCACAAACATATAAGCATAATCATCAATATAAAAGCACATATTGTTCCGAGTTCTCTTGCGAGTCTTCCCCAAACGGAGAACCAAAAGACCGTCACTAGGATGTAATACCTAGATCGCCCCATACATCACTTAGAAAAGCAATTGAGTGGGTCTTGTGGCCGGAAAAACACATAAAACATGGCAATCTCAATTAACAAGTAATTACGCAATTTTATGTATTATAAACCAATATGTAATTCTAATTATCATAATAATTCTAATTAACAATTAATAAATACAAATTAACTTTAATTCTAATTAGCAAGTAATTTTAATTTAACATGTAATTTTAATTAACAATTTAATTTTAATTAACAAGGTAATTATAATTAACATGTAAATTAAATTCTAATTAACAAGTAATTCCAATTAACAAATTAATTCTAATTATCAATATAATTTTAATTTGTGTGTGACTAGTTATTATTTATTAAAAATTGACAAGTATTGCATGTAATTGTCAAAATTAAAATAAAACAAATAACTAAACTAGGTTTCATGCACTTTTAAAACATGTTTATTAATTGAAACGATAGAACCCATAATCGCAAAACGAGTTGACCTGACGCCACCGCTGGATTTTAGAAAGTTAACCAATTAACCCTACGAAGACGCATCGGAATTAGGATCTAGTTTATGCAATTAGTTAACACGTAATAATAAACAATAATTAATTAATAAAAGGGATATAGAAAACCCAACCTCGCTTTGCAGAATCGATCTTTAAGAACTTAACAAAAACCAAACGAAACCTTAAGATTCAAAATAGACACTCAAGAAAGATCACACACAAACCCGATAACGTATCGTTCGATAAACGGCCAATGGTAACGTAATAAACCAATTAACACTTTAACCAACTTGAATATTATATTAACAAGAAAACCTTCAAACCAACTTGTTTCTTCCTTGCCATATTATTACTGCTCGTGAACAGTACACACCCAAAATCAAAACCCTTCTTTGCTGCTATTGTTTGTCGACCAGGAAAAACAGAAAAACAAAATATACTTTTGTTGCTACTGCTATTCGACTAGGAACCAGAACCAGGAGAGCCAACCAATCAAATCTAAGCACTTGGATTAACAAAGTTAGATGCAAGCTTAGAAACCAAGCAAAGATCCAATCGACTAATGACTAAGTCGACTGGAATAGGAGCAGGTAAGTGATCGGTTTAGGGATATCTTTAGGTATAGATGTATGCGTGAGGTTGAAAGAGGGATACGTTTGTTTTTATACAAAAACCAAACCGACCCTTTTCCAGGCCTTGACTTGTTCGACAAGTCATAACCCAAACACCCCTTTGCTACTTTCCTGTCATGCCCGATTGTCAGATATTCTAGGCCCAAGGCATCCTTATTTCGACCCAACCAGGAACTCATAAAAGCCCATGGGTCAAAACAATAATCGGGTCAAGATGGCATGCATATCGGGTATAGTATATTCAAGTTATATTTACGTTCGACACGTATACTCGTGTTTATCGTGTGTCTTTTATCTTTCCACACACACTCTTAGTCGTTTTGTCGTGTTTATAACTCCCACAAACCAACAAAACACGTAACATGCGTTAATGTCATATTTAATCCTTCTTATCCGGTGATCTTTTTCACGAAACAAAAAGCATAAACAAAACAAGTTGTCCTCATACTTTCTGTCAGAATTCCAAAAACCAGCGAGAGGTTTCCCACTCTTCTTTGATCCGTAACATAAGTAACCATTAATTAGCAAGTTAAGTTTGTACACGTGGAGTTAGAAATAGGGTAGAATGTGTGCTTGTTTTATGATTAATAGAGATATGATGTCGCCGTTCAAAAAAGAATTAAGATGTTTTAGAATTATGATTTAGATCATAGATTATAATCATTCCTTCTTTCTAGAGGTGGCAAACCAGTGGATACGGGCAATGAATTAACGCAAGACTTGCCTTGATGAGCGTGAACTTAAACAGCATTTATTAAACGCGTTTCACGTTATACTAATCAGCTTTAGAAAAGACCTAAATGACAAAAAAATTCTCAAACATAACACAAAGATTTATATTTGAGTAACTAAATATATTATATCTATAAGTTTTTCTTTAAAAACAATTTAACGTTTAAGAAAAACACGCCCATAACGCTTATTTAACTTAAACGAAAGCAATATATCCATTTCGAAAAAAGGAGAGGTCTTAAATTACCAAATCTTTAAAAATTTAAAAAGTATTCTAGTACAATGGTCCAAAACCCATAACTTTTTTAACATTCTTTTTGACACTGTTTTCAAACATGTTAATTCAAGTTTTACACTACATTAGCTCTTCATTTGGGTCTATGAAACTCTAGCATCTTCTTTTGTAGTCGTCTTGTCTTTTTGACGTCATTTTGACACCTTCTTTTTTACTGCCATCTCATCGACGAAAGAGTCGTCTTGAACGGGTTCGGATGGAATACTCGAAGCTTGAGCCGGAGAATACTGTTGACTACCAAAAAACGGATTCAAAAATCTTCTACCTCGAGTTGAGAACTTTGAGATTGGTACGTTGTTGGTGACGATGAATCGTGAAACATTTGTGGACGATACAAACTGTGTTGGTACATTTATTGGTTAAAGAAATGTACGAAAGGATTGTTTGGGTAAATAGGTTGTTGTTCATATACAAAACTTGTGCTTGAAAATTAATACTAGTTGATGAGTGAACAAAATGGAAATTGGAATTGAGTGTTGGAACGTTTTTTTAACGTCGAGTTTTTGGCGTTATGGTTTTGGAAGTTTTTTGAGATATTTTTTGAGTTGAGAAAATTGAAGAGTATAAAGAAACAAGGTGTCTGAAAGTGTGAATAAAAATTAATGGGTATTGGAGTATTTATAAGGATAAATTAATATAAATTAATAAAGATTTTTTTTAAACATGCCAAACGGCAGTTTTTTTAACCGCTAGCTTTTGTTTTTTTACACAAACGTTCCCTGCGACTTGGTCTTTGCATCGACCGAGTCTTCGTTTTTATTCGTTGAAGACATGTCTTGGATGAAGGCCGTAATAAGCTCGACGCATCTTTGGGTGGGTGAAGACTTGGTCGAGTCCTTGTTACGCCGGGTCTAATTGCAAGCGTATCAATAATACCGAAAGTAGTATACATCCAGTCTTTTTCTACTTTTTTACTTGCTTTGCGTAAATAACACTTGCAGCCCCCATAACCCTTTAAGGGAAAATGACACTGACCAAACTTTTAACGAAACCTTTGTTTCTGATCCAACACTTGGCGCACATTCACAACACAAGTTGGCCAGGGCCCATTCCATAAAACGAACCCATAATCTCATTTTCGCACCACAAAATATTGATATAATTGGAGCTTTTGTAGAAATATTTAACTAACTTGATTGCTGAGAAATATTGTTAGGATTTAGTTTTCACGAAACATTGAAACAATTTTTTGATTTTAGTTGTTAGTGGTTTCAAATGGGACTTCAAACGAGCTCAAATCAGCTTTTACTCGGTAGCTTGGCGAGTTTTAAAATGCAAGCTCAAACAAGGCAGATTAGGAGTTATCTCATTACATGTTTCTTGCTTATTTTTTAAGCTCGAACTCAAACTTAACTCAAAAAAAGCTGACTAGATTGAGTCGCGTGATAAAGTTTCAACTCGTTTGAGTTTGTAGGTTGATTTCTTTGCGGTCATCTTCATGGTTGCAAACTCGTAAATTAGGATATTTTAGAAATTGTTGGACACCCTTAGTGCTGGAAGGTAGTGCTGTAACGAGGTAATGTACGAAAAAATGAAGATATAATCGATAAAAAAAATCAAAAACCATGGTTAAAAATAAAAATCTTCTCAAATACCTTTACATTTAGTATTTTATAAAACATTTAAGTTACGGGACCATACACTTTAAGGTTATACAAATTACAAACTATTGATTTGAAAATTTTACATTTCTTCTGGTTTTCACCATTGTTGCACCATTGTTGCACGTACATCAAAACAATTCTCCTCCCTCTCACACCTATAAAATTGAACCGCAATCTCCTTGATGAAAAACCAACGGATCTACACGGCCGCTATACCTATCAATATTGGAGGTCTTTAAGTCCTTTTCAATAAGCATAAGCTTTTCATGCTAGGTATTTTAATGTATATAATTAAGATGATAACAACTTGGATTGTTTAAAAATGTCAAGTGCTATGAAAATGCCAGGTGCATTGAGTTATACACGTGAGTTTTAATCACCGTTATGTCAGTTTTTACCATATAACATTCTTATAACCCAAAACCCAAAACATCATCTCCAATAACAATCTTATATATACAACCAAAAAAACACACAAATCACCGTTATCTGGATGTTGTGGTGCCTATGGCGCCACGAGGCAGTGACATAGGTGCCAAAAAAGCATCATAAAACCCTTATGGCGCCTAGCACCGAAAACTCTGATTTTTAAATCAACGAATGAATATCCTAAACATATAAAAAATGACAGATACCTTAAAACCGCAAACAATATTCTTTTTACAACTTAGACCTCACACAAAGAATTAAGTATGTGCTAGCAATATTTGTATACCAGCACTTTGATGTCCAAATTATGTTATGTGGACTACAGTACAAATTAAATGATGTCTTTTATTTATCTAAAGTTATTATTGAGTAAACTGCTTTAATGATTATAAGTTGCGTTTAATTAGTACTTATTACATGCCAACACAATGATCAATTATACAGTAATAATCAACTGAGAACATCATTGTTTTTTCGTGATTCATAACCCATCCAAAATGTATTTTAGTGGTTCACCTTAAAATATCATCTAAAATAATCATAAAAAAAGACAAAATAGTGAAAATACATTTGTTAAAGGTTTTTTTAACTTATAACTTAGTAAGATGTTTAAGACACAAAAGATATCAAGACCACTAAAAATACATAAGGATCCACATAAAAATACGTATAAATGTCTTTTTATATAGGTTATAATGCATTTCGTTGTCTTTCGGTGTGTTTAACTCAGACTCTCTAAAGATGAGTTAGAAAAACTCATCTTAAAATAATACATTATTGAATTGGAACTTTGCATACAGCTTATTTAGACTTTCGAGACCATCTTAAACTTAAAATTTATCAATTGAGCACCAAATAATGCGCATAATGATGATATAAACAATGATTAAAGTAATAAAATATTATATCCTGAACTAAGATTACATCACAAACAACATTGCAACATAAAGTGATAATCTCTTTTGACAAACAGTAATTGTTAGTCACTTGCATAAGACAAAAAATAAAAATAAAATCAAAAGATATACTCATTTGATTCATAAACACGCCAAACGAGCCAAATTAGTCAAAACGAAAATCAGTAAAATTAAACCTTAAAATGATGATGTATCTATGATGTTATTTGATATAGCTTGGTTTACAAATCCATCAGAGTTTGACATAAAAAATTATACTAAAGTTTATAAATTCATGTCTCTGACAAAATGAGATTGTCAACCCTACCCAATTTTTGACAACAAATGCTAATCCAAAAACGTAAAACTTGAAAACACAGTTCTAGAAAATATGCAAAACCCGAAACACACACTTGCCAAAAACATAGGGAGAGCGCTGGATGCAGAGGTTTATCGATCGATTTCTTTTGATTCATTTATCATTTTTAAGTAACAGATCGATGAACCGCTGTATCCAACGACACTCTACCAATTATTTTAAAAAAAAAAAAAAAAAAAGTTAACTAAATGCATGTGTAGCTCTTCATCTCTCACACACATGTATTGTGTTTATGTCTCTCAAACATGTTGTGTGCTTTTGGATATTATAAAGAGGTTGTTAGATGGGAAATGCTAATCTCACGGCAACAGTCACGGCTGTGATAGTGGCACATCGTTATAGCACAGTTTATTACGAATGGATTGATATTGATATTACAGTTATACCCTTTAATGATTATGGTGTAATTTTGGATATTTAGGATAGGGACAGAAGGGCATAATAGTCAGCAAATGGATTTATCGAAAATGAAATGTGACCCAACAATTTGGGTTAAAAGGGTCCTTGATATGTTAAGTAAAGGATCTACACGTGGTGTTGCTCTAAACCATTGTATTCTGTCTTGTACGATTTATTGTTTAAAATTAATATTGTGAATTGTTTTTTAAGATGTGTAAGGATGTATTACCGTTTTTATTTTACAAAAAGGTGTAGATTGACGAGAACATTCTGACTTTGCTTTTTTTTAGATCAAATTATTATTCATCCTGAAAAATATTAAGAAATGTTAAAGATGAGGCACTAACCCCAGGTTAATTTACTTAAACACAAATGCTTCAACCATTGAACTAATACTCCATTAGTGTATTTCCTTTTCATGACTAATGTTTCGAGGTTTTGGGTGTTATAATGTTAAAATTTGGGGTAATAATCAAGAAACATGCCACTCTATCAATCTTAATGAACTTTCAAGCCCATGCTCTTTGCGAGCGTATTATGGGGGTTTAACACTGACAAAGCATAAGTGGTTTATAGTTCCAAGATTATCATTTCTGAAGCCTCTCTTGTTCCTCGCAAGTTCATTTTATTATTTCACTGGAGTTCATTATTATAGCCAGTTAGAGGGTCTTGAGTGTAACTTAATCCCTATTTAATTAGTCCTATTTTCAGGTTTAGATACACTCGAGTGTGCAGCCTTTTGTATCACTCTCTCTCTTCTCTTAGATCATTTCACCGATCTTGTCTTGTTTTTACATTCATATGATTATTGTCTCATTGACATTAATCTAATCTTATAACATTTGATATTATTAATCTGTTCGACTATCGCGACTTAGATCCGAATAAAAGGCTTCATTGTTTATCTCATCGTTGCTTATACTTTCGTACATGGTATCGTAGATTCGTGCTCATTGATTCTCTTTAGCAACAAAGGTGTGGTTTGGGGTTACTCATTGCTATGGCGTAATCACCGGTTATCTTCTGTTTATATTTGCCCTGACTAAGTAAATCTAGGGTGAGTGTGATTTGTTCTTCCACGATATTTCTCTCGTAAGTCTAAGTCTTACATCTTCTTTAAACATACAAGATTTAAGTCTTGTGGGTGCAAACGGGTAGACTAACATCTTGATCCGCCACCTTCGAGTGGTACGAATACTGCTTCCGTTTATCCTAATCCACGTGCTTAGTGCTTGTTGTTTCTTATTATAAAGTCTTATCTTCTTGACTATTTATTCTTATTATCTCTCTCTCGTTGTTGTCCGATTATTCTTTGTCTATCTTCTTATATCACCTATCTTATTGTTTGTATTATGGTACATTGGTGATGATAATATTGGTCGTTCTTCCATCGAGAAAAGTCTTGTCTTTGGTGATGCTTTATATTTGCATCCTAACAATACAAATGGCAATCCCATTATTACTATTAAACTCATCGAACCGAAAATTACAAAATATGGAATATGGCCATGACTTTTGCTTTAAGGAACCATAATAAGTTGGGTTTATTGATGGTACTTGCATAAGAGATGATTCAACCCTAGTCTTGCTAATCAATGGGATACATGTAACTCGTTGTGGTTACTTGGATTCTTAATTCTCTTAGTCCCGAATCTGCTTCACGGTGCTCTATATGCTAAAACCGCTTATGAAATGTGGAATGATCTTAAAGATACCTATGACAAAGTTGATGGTTCACTATTTTTAACTGCATAAGAATATAAACTCTTAGTCAAAGTGGGTCCTCTCTAGTCGATTACTATAACAATCTTAATTCTTTATGGAAACAATTTGATTGTATGATTAGCTTGCCTCCACGCACTTGTGAGGTCGCAAAACATTTTGAAAACACAATCAACTAATCAAGTTAATGCAATTTCTTATGGGTCTTGATGACTCCTATGTTCCCATCGAACCAATATTTTAACCAGAGACCCTTTGCCTAATGTCAAAAATGCTTTCTCTGTTGTATCCGGAGAAGAATCTCACAGAATGTTTCATCCGGGAATAGCTCGCTAAACCCAATGCTACAGCTTTTAATGCAAAACCTCTCGATGGAGGAAAATTTTTGATAACAAAAGAGGTTTTAACAACAAAGTTTCGGTTTTAACACTGTAATGACTCTAATAGCAGAGGACCAAATATGAACCTCAAATGTACTAATTGCAAAAAGCCCGGTCATACGTTGATAGGTGTTATGAGATTGTTGGATACCCCACTTGGATATGTTAAGAGAAATTTTAATGGTAAACCTTTCAAGAAGAATAATGTTTCACGAAACTAATCATATCACCGATAATACCGCTAGCAATTCTCCTGCTCTTTATCTAATGAATACTCTCAAGACTTATGAGTCTTCTCAATGACAACAATGTGTCATCTCGCTAATGCCAACTTAGGGTAAAATTTTTCAGAACCTTCTTTAATGGTAGTGTCAAGTTTAATGTGAACTTCAACAAGTTTTTAACAACAACACTAAATCATTAACCGAAACATCGCCTTGGTTGGATTGTTGATTCTGTGCAAATCAAGACATGACTGTGTCTCTAAAATTTTAATCAATGTTGTTAACATTTCAAATCTTGGCCAAACTGTTGGACATCCCAATGGTACTCGTGCCCTAATTACTAAAATTGGTGATTTAAAGGTCAATAATGACCTAACTCTTTTGATGTTCTTGTTGTTCCCGAATACAATATCGCTTTATTATCTGCTCATAAGATTGCTAGAGACAACAAGATGTTTGTTGGATTTAATGAATCTAATTGCTATATACAGATTTGCATCAAAAAGGATTGTGGGGATTGGTAAACAATACAATGGGTTATATATTTTGATATAGACTCTACATGTAAGATTATCTCTAATAATTGCATATATGTTTGTCATGTCTCTAGAAATCTTTGGCATCAAAGACTTGGTCATCCTCCGACCAAGTCCTACACATACTTAGACCCACTCTTAAATTTGATAGTTCATCCAAACGATCATCTCTCGTGATACTTGTAATAAAGCCAAACAAACCAGAGAACCATTTCTCTAAGTGAACATAAATCCACTAAAATTGGTCAACTTGTTCACCTTGATGTTTGGGGACCATATAAAATTACTAGCAGAGATGGTTATAAATATTTTTAACTATAGTTGATGACTATTCTAGGGCAAAGTGGGTTTATATGCTTAAAAGGAAGGATGATGTTTATGTTTCCATTGTTAACTTTACTCATATGCTATCAAATCAATTTGAACACAATGTCAAAGTTTTTAGAAGTGATAATGGACGAATTTGTCAATAATAAACTTCAACAATTCTATCATGAAAAGGAATTCTACATCAAACTTCTTGTGTTTATACACCTCAACAAAATGGCATTAGAGAAAGGAAACATAGGCATCTCCTTAATGTTGCTAGATCCCTTATGTTTCTGTGGGAATTACCTCTATATCTTTGGCTCGAATGTGTTCTAATCACGATATGTCATAAACAAAGTTGCCTCTTCAGCCTCATCGGCAAGTCCCCTTCTTCTTTGTATGGGCATGACCCTTCACTCTCTCCTTAGAGTCTTTGCACGCTTATGCTATGCTACCATTCTCAACGCTTCGACAAATTTGGTAGTAGATCCGAAAAAGTGTTCTTATTGGTTACTCAAATGAGAAAAAGGCTATAAACTCTTGAGCCTAGAAACAAAAATATTTTTTATTCCAGAGATGTCAAATTTTATGAACCTGTGTTCCCATTCAAAATGAAAAATTTGTCAAAACCTTTTGTTGAAACTTATGTGCCTAAAGATTTAAACCACAAAAATTTCTTTGACTCACAAACAAGTCCCAATGATGAAGGGAGAGTGACATCCTATGATGATAGCACAGGTGGTAAGTCATCCCACCAGATTGATGAACCAGTTGCAACATCTATAGATGATAATACACACCAGAGCGCAACATATCACATGAATCACATCCTGCCGATGCATCTTCGGATTCTGCACGAACAAGAAAGAGGCTTGCCACCACTATCGCTAGGAGGTCAACTAGAGTTTCTAAGTTGCCCAAGAATCTAAATGACTTTATTGTTGAAGGAAAAGTCAAATATGGTGTTGAAAAAGTTGTTAATTACTCAAATCTTAACAAAGACAATTCTCGCTTTGCTTCTAGTCTTAATAAAAGTATTAAACCTACTTGTTATGAAGAAGCTATCCTTGATAGTAATTGGGTAGATGCTATGAATTCTAAAATTGAAGCCTTAAATGAAAACCATGCTTGGGATATAACTGATCTACCTCCTAATAGAACTCCTATTGGCTACAAATGGATTTTTAAAATCAAATATAAAGCTAATGGTGAAGTTGATAGATACAAGGCTAGATTAGTTGTTAAAGGTTACAACCAAAGGGAAGGAATAGACTATGATGAAACTTTTTCCCCTGTTGTAAAAATGTCTACTGTTAGATGTCTTATTGCCTTAGTCAGAAAAAACAAATGGCCTCTTTTTCAACTTGATGTTAACAATGCTTTCTTATATGGAGACCTTGATGAGGATATCTATATGACCATTCCCAAAGGGTTCAGAATGAGAACAATAAAAATAAAGTTTGTAAACTTGTTAAGTCTCTATATGGTCTAAAATAAGCTCCCGTAAAATGGAATGAAAAACTTGTCGTTGTTTTAAAGGAAAACAACTTTGTCCAATCTGTTAATGATCATTCTTTGTTCACCAAAATGTATAATGACAAGTTCATTGCTCTTCTTGTTTATGTGGATGATATAGTTCTTCCGAAATTGTGTTAATGAGATAAACCTATTCAAAGAGTTTCTAAAATCAAAATTCCATATCAAAGACTTGGGAAATCTAAAATATTTTCTTGGCATTGAGGTTTTAAAACTGGAATGACATCTGTCTCTCCCAAAGAAAATACTGCCTTGAACTCCTCAAAGAATTTGGTCTTCTTGGGTGCAAACCTGTGTCCACCCCTATGGAACCCAACTCGTGGCTTCCATACATTCCCACCGATGATGACCCCTTACTTGTCAACATCACCGGTTATCGAAGCTTCTTGGGAAACTTATCTACCTCACCCATACAAGACTCGACATTTCATACTCGGCTCATTGTCCGCACAATATATGCATTCTCCTTGAAATCTCATCCGAATGTGCCTCAATGTTCCGAGGTATCTAAAGGAGCTCCAAAAAGGTCTAAGGTACAATTTCAAGAACTCAAAATCATCTTGAAGGATATAGTGATGCTGATTGGGCCAAATGTAAGAAACCAGAAATCACATGAGTTATTGTGTTTTCTTTAATGATTGTTTAATCTCATGGAAAAGTAAAACAAAACACTCTTTCAAAATCTTCCACGTAAGCAGTATAGATCTATGTCTCATCGCTTGCTTGGAAATCATTTGATTCGAAAATCCTAAAAGATCTAAAAGTTGATATCAACCTTCCATTAACCTTTTTGTGATAACAAATCGCTTTTACAACTTGTCACAATCCTGCTTTCCATGAAAGATCAAAACATTTTGAAATTGATGTTCACTTCATCGTGGAAAAAATTGCTAGAGGTGTTATAAATGCTAAAAGATTGGATCTTCAAACCAAACTGCCGACATTCTTACAAAGAACCTCCCTGTCTATCAAAGATAAATTTTTGTGTGAAAAATTGATATTGTTTGATATGTTTGCCCATCGATTAAGGGGAATGTTAAAATTTGGGGTAATAATCAGGGCAAACATGTCACTCTATCAATTGCTAATGGCTTTCAAGCTATGTTCTTTGCGTGGCATATTATGTGGGTTTAACATGGACAAAGCATAAGTGGTTTATAGTTCCAAGATTATCATTTCTCTTGAAGCCTCTTGTTCTATTTGAAGTTCATTTTATTGTTTCTATTGGAGTTCATTATTATAGTCGTTAGAGGGTCTTAGTGTAACTTAATCCCTATTTAATTAGTCCTCTTTTCTAGGGTTAGATACACTTGAGTGTGCAGCTTTTGTATCACTCTTCTCTTCTCTTAGATCATTTCACCGATCTTGTCTTGTTTTTACATTCATATGATTATTGTCTCATTGACATTAATCTAATCTTGTAACATTTGATATTATTAATCTAAGTCGACTATTGCAGCTTAGATCTGAATAAAAGGTTCTGTTGTTTATCTACTGTTGCCTATACTTTCGTACATATAAACGTTTAGAAAATAAAAGCAAGTTCTTGTGTAGACAAAGCTTAAATACGAAAGGTACTTTAATTAATCAATCCCTGAATAGTAAAAGATCAACTAAAATTCATCCTAAAAAGTAGAATATAGTTTAATGGAGTTTCTTTCCTTGAGGGATTAACTAGTAAATATTATATCAACAAGACTAACAAAATTAGAAAAATAAGTAAATAAATGAAAGAAGTGAGAATCCCAGGTCTAGAACCCAAAACTCTTCATACATGTCTTAAGACTTTCCGAGTAAAACATAAACTATAAGGATATTTGTTGGGTCAGTAAATTCCCAAACTTCCTTAAATTAGAATTTGAAGATAAAATAATCTAAGTATTTAATAACCTTAAACAACGCAAGTTACTGAATGAACATTTGTTCAATCAGGGCCGGTTTTAGAGGAATGCAAGAGGTGCGATTACACAGGGCTACCGCTTAATGACGATGGCCACCAAATTTCATGCACGTCTATTATATACTCTCTCCGTCTCAAAATTATTGTCAGGAGACAAGAAACACATAGATTAATAAAAGTGTGATAAGTCTCAACCACTCAAATGAAATATTCCCTCATTATATTCTCTTTTTCTTACTAAAATAAGAAGTGGACAATTAATTTGAGACATCCATAAAAGGAAATATGGACAATAAATATGAGACGAAAGGAGTATATGAACATAATATGAGACTCGAGCTTAATTAATTCATGCACTACTTATGCATATGTATAATATGTGTGTGTTTGAGGGCCTCTTTATGGTAATGGCACGGGGCCACTGAAATCCACGAGACGACCCTGGTTCAGTGAGTCATCTTTAAGAAGCTCAGGACGAGACTAAGAATAAAGGTTCTCCATTCAATGAGGCGGGACTCAGTGAATGATACATGAGCCAAAGAAGAAGATGATGGATTCAATGAGTGATGACAAAAGCTCACTGAATCCCCAAACTCCTCACCAACTACAAAGACTGAAGACGTAAAGCCTGAAGACATGAAGACTGAAGTAAAGGCGGGATAAGTTTGAATGGACAAGGGAGTGTTCTCATCTTGCAAAGGTCAAATTACCCTGAATGGATAAAAGACAATGAGTGTGTCAACACTGACACAAAGAAAGTAGACATGGTCTTTACTATAAATAGCTTTGTGTAATAGAGACAAAATACGTAAGGTATTTTGTCATCTGAAGCTTATGTCAGTTTTGTCTTTAAGGAAAAAGGTTGTATCTTATACTTGTATAAATAGCACCCATAAGTTGGAGTAAAAGGGTTAAGCTTGTGCACTTAATGCTTAGACATTCACAAGCCCTTTTACTCCTTCAAATACAATTAAGTCCCTGAGGTTAGCTCAGTTGGTTAGCATAGTTGTACTTAAGCTTAGCTTAAGTTTAGTTAAGAGTACACAACGCTTGTCATTCATTTCCAAGTGTTGTTCCGCAAACACTCGGGTAGTATATTCTTTGATTAAATTTCTAATAAGAATATAAACGTTGAAAAATCGCTTGTCTATTTTACTTCACGTTTTAACATTATTAAATTGTTTTTAAAATAACATTGCTAAGTAATGGAGCTTGGATAGATTAACTTTGTAGTTAATTCTAGCCAAGTTAAAGGGAACAACAAGTTGTATCAGAGCCTCTGATTTATAAACCTTTTAACTGTAAAATAGTCAAACAAACTTGGACTGACTTGGTTCATAGCTATGAGGGTCCCTCAGATATCAAAGAAAACATGATAATGGACCTGAAACTTGAGTATAACACTTTCAGAGCCAAAGATTCTGAAAGTCTCTCATAAACCTATACCCGTTATAAGACATTGCTCAATGAACTGTCCAATGATGGTGTCATCCTTTCTAAGCATGAGATGAATGTTGTCTTTGTCAACAGTCTCTCTGAGAAGTGGTTAAGTTTCTCTCAGAAATGCTAATCACATTCAAAATCTTGAGCTCCCTGAAATCTATGGGAAGTTTGTCTATGAAGACAACTTAATCTCTAGGAGATACCCTGGTTCAAAAAGGCTCAAGAAACCAAAAGGTCCCGACCATTGCACCTATATCAACTTCATTCTATTCTAATGGTGTTGTGCATGATTTTCAAGAAAACTCTGATGATGAGGCTGATGAAAGAACCAGTGGGGAATACCTAAATGATTTGCAAATTGAATTTCAAGAGAGAGCACTCCTTGCAAATTCAAAACGCTTTAACAAAAGAAACAATTCAATTTTTTCTTGTTCCAAAGCAAGTGATAACACTTAATGTTTTAAATGTGGTAAAAAGGGTCACTTTACAAAAGACTGTTTTTCAAAAACTACTTCAGAACCTTCATATTTCTGGAAATAGTTTTTCCTTAGGAACTAGCAAGTTTCAACCAAAATTGATTTAGTCATCTCAACATTTTCAAAACAAAACTGATCAAAATGATCAAAAAGATTTTGAAGCTAAGGATAGAAAAGCTAAAGCTAAACTTGCACTCCTTGAGGCTGCACCATCAACCCTCAGTCCACACGGAGCTCTAAAATCTCTCATGGAAAGAACAAAGGGCTTGTAGCTAAAACCTTTGATTAGGATGAAGAAGATGTTTCCTCTAGTGATGAAGTAAGAGTCAGTGCACTGATGGCACTTGTAGAAGGCGAAAAGCTGACTGTTGAAAGAGTCATGCAAGAAATGGAGAATGAGTCAACATCACCATGAGAAAGGTAAATATTTTACTATCTATGGATGATAATTCAGATTGGAAATCTTATTTAAGTTACATTAATGTGGATCTTAAGTTTGTTGAAGAGCAAAGATTAAATATGTCTTCAAAATACAATAAACTAACTTTTGAATTAAACAAGTGTAGAGATGAACTTCTTGCTTTAAAACAAGCTAAACTTGAAGTTGTCACACTTAAAATTCAAAACACTGAACTTGTTAAACAAAATCATGCTCTTCAAGGGGAACTTAAGAAAGAAAAGATCATTATTGAAAGTTGGACAACCAAAAATCCTAGAGTTTATGAGTCTGTCAATCTTGTTCCTAGTACTAAAAGGATAGTCCTAGGAGAAGATCAACTCACTGAGTCCACAAGTAACAATCAAAGTGAAAAAACTATCACTCCTGCTAGCATTTCTTTTGAAAAAGAATTAAAACCAAAATCCAGTGACTGGTTGAGAGAGTTAACCCAGATAGTAAGTTGCCTAACTTTAACATTGGAAAAATCTTGGAACCTGAAAGTCAGGCTATCAAAGAAATGCTTTGAGTCACTAATGAACCTAGTCAAACTGAGTCCATCAATGAGTCAGAATCAGAAACTCACACACCTTTACCTCCATTAAAAGCCCTTCAGGGAGCCTCACCCAGTTCAGACCTCACACTCTTTGTCTATTCCCAACTCTACAAAAGAGAGTTCAGGACTTGGAAGAACCATCCTGAAAATACCTTACAATAATCAAAACAAAGACACAGTTTCCACTGAATCTTCCAAACCATCGATCCCTACAAATGAAAGGACCAATGACACTGATCTTAAAGTTGATCAATTGGCTGAACTTGGTAGGAAGCTGAGTGAGAAACTAGAATCCTCTGAAAAAGCTCCTCAATCTAAGATAAAGGAGTCGAAACCAGCTTCCTCAAGCAATACCAAACCTAAAACAACACCAAAACCCTCAATGAAATATTGAAATGTGAACTAAGAAATTAAACAAATCACACAACTGATGATTGCTATAGAATTCTGTTTTGCATGATTTGAAATAAGGAAGATCACAGAACTAGAGATCACAAATCTCACATTGCATCTCTAAATGATCATGCAAAATACAAGACTCAACCCTTTCAATATGTTTCGACAAACAAGCAAGCATTTAGACAAAAAGATACGCCTTTTCACCCTTCACACATTGTGGATTTAATGACCATCATACTGATGATTGTCTATTGTATCCTTGTTGTGATATTTGTGACCCAACACATGACACCTCGTGACATGACATGTTCATGCCGTAAGAGGATCCACAATCAATCCTCTCATTCAAATGAGTCTTCTTACACCAAATTCAAAATATGTGGAAGCACCGCCCACTCAACCACTAACCATGAATCAGTTGAGAGATTTAAAAAGACCTACAAGACCAAACCCACTAGAAAGTGGGTTCACAATAAAAACTAACTCAGTTTACTATTTAAGATAAAGGAAGATCACACAACTGATGATTGCTATAGAATTCTGTTTTGCATGATTTGAAATAAGGAAGATCACAGAACTAGAGATCACAAATCTCACATTGCATCTCTAAATGATCATGCAAAATACAATACTCAACCCTTTCAGTATGCTTCGACAAACAAGCAAGCATTTAGACAAAAAGATACGCCTTTTCACCCTTCACACATTGTGGATTTAATGACCATCATACTGATGATTGTCTATTGTATCCTTGTTGTGATATTTGTGGTGACCCAACACATGACACCTCAGGACATGACATGTTCATGCCAGAAGAGGATCCACAACTGAATCCTCTCATTCAAATGAGTCTTCTTACACCAAATTCAAAATATGTGGAAGCACTGTCCACTCAACCACTAACCATGAATCTGTTGAGAGATTTAAAAAGACCTACAAGACCAAACCCACTAGAAAGTGGGTTCACAATAAAAACTAACTCAGTTTACTATTTGTCCAGAGACATGCCAGGAAGCCTGTTTGGCATCTAGATAGTGGATGCTCAAGGAGTATGATTGGTCTGAAAGAGTATATGCACAAATATGTAGAAGAGCCAGGACCTAAGGTAGTATTTGCTGATAATTCATCATGTACCATTGAATGTTATGGTTCAGTAAACTATAGTGTAGTAGTTTTTACTAGAATTGCCTATGTAAATAGTCTTAAGTACAATCTTATAAGTGTCAGTCAACTATGTGATGCTATGTACATAGTTCAGTTTGATGATAGACAAGGCACAATCTTCAATGCTAATAAAGAAATTATTCTTATAGCCCTTAGAAGAGAGGATGTTTATGTTTTGGACATGTCAACTTTGACTCAAAATGGAACTTGTCTTTTTGCTAAAGCCACTGAAACCCTGAATTGGCTTTGGCACAAACGACTCTCCTATTTAAACTTCAAAAACCTAAACAACCTTGTCAAACAAAACAAAGTTCTTGGTCTACCATCTCTTGTGTTTTCAAAGGATAAACCCTACTCTGCTTGTGAAAAAGGAAAACATCACAGAGCTTCCTTTAAAATAAAACAAAATTTCTCAATCAAAAGCTGCCTTTATCTCCTTCACATGGATCTTTTTGGACCTTTCAGTCAACGATCTATTCAACTTGAGAAGTACACCCTTGTCATTTTTGATGAATTTTCAAGATATACATGGGTATACTACCTCACCAAAAAGATTCAGGCAACTGAAACAATCATGTCATTCATCAGGAAGATTGAGAATCAAAATAACATTAAAGTCAAACAAATTCGTACCGACAATGGTACTGAATTCAGGAATCATGAGCTTGAGTGTTTCTGTGACTAAAAGGGAATATCCCAAAATTTCTCAACTCCCTATACCCCTGAACAAAATGGGGTAGCTGAAAGGAAAAACAAAACATTCACTGAGGCTGCAAGAACCATGTTAAATGGTTCAATGCTCTCTAAGCATTTCTGGACTGACGCAGTCAAAACTGCATGTTATACACAAAACAAGTCAGTGATTGTCAAAAGACTTAACAAAACACCATATAAGATCTTCAAAGGAAGACTACATGAAATCAGTTATTTCCATGTATTTAGATGTCCTGTGTTTATTCATAATCACAAGGACCACTTGGGCAAATTTGATGCCAAAGCTTATGATGGTTACTTCTTAGGTTACTCACTGATGTCTAAAGCATTCAAGGTGTTAAACACCAGAAGACAACAATTTGAGGAAACCTTTCATGTAATCTTTAATGAGAGATCTAGAGCTATCAGGTTCTCAAACACCTATGTAGAAAAAATAGGAATTGATGACTCATCAAGATATCCTCCTGATGAATATCATCCTGAAAATAATTCCTCTACACAGTATCAGGTTGATGCTGATGTTTCTTACTAAATCATTACTCATAATCTTCCCCAACCAACTATCAGTGAATTCATTGATGTTCAACAAGTCCCCAATGGGACATATCACACTGAACAAAATGTTCAGGAACCTGAGATTCCCTCTGTTCAAACTGAACAAGCTGAAACCCAAAACCCTGTTGAATCTCAGGCTACCATAAATGAATCTCTAGCTACTGAAGTTGTTCTTCAAACCCTTGAAACCTCAACATGTTGATATCCCAGACCCCAAAATAAATGGACAAGGTCTCAGGATATTGAACTTGTTAACATCATTGGAGAACCCACTAAAGCCATGCTCACTAGAGGCATGGCAGCTAAGTTAATCTTGCCTCAGTAATGAGTGTTTGTTTGTTGATTTTCTCTCTAATGTTGAATCAAAATCTGCCAAAGAAGCCCTACTACACCCAAGTTGAGTTCAAGACATGCAAGAAGAACAACAACAATTTGACAGAAACAAAGTAATGACTTTGGTCAAATGTCCTCAAGACATCATAATTATTGGCAAGAAATGGGTCTTCAGGAACAAGACTGATGAAAATGGCATATTCAATAAAAACAAAGCCACGCTAGTTGCTAAAGGATACAACCAACAAGATGGCATTGACTATGATGAAACATTTGCCCCTGTTGCAAGGATGGAAGCAATCAGGACCTTCCTGGCCTTTGAAACATACATGAACTTCAAAGTCTACCAAATGGATGTCAAAAGTGCATTCTTAAATGGAAAAATCAATGAAGAAGTTTATGTTCAACAACCCCCTGGATTTGAAAGCAATGAGTTCCACCATGTTTGTAAGCTTGATAAGGCCCTTTATGGACTAAAACAAGCCTCAAGAGCATGGTATGAAACACTCTCAGCCTTTCTTATCTAAAACAAGTTTGTTAAAGGAAAGATTGATAGCACACTATTTGTCTATAGGACAAAAGAAAATGTGATACTTGTTCAGGTGTATGTTGATGACATCATATTTGGCTCAACAAATTACAAACTTTGCAAATAGTTTGAGAAACTGATGACAAAGAAATTTGAAATGAACATGATGGGTGGGCTTACCTACTTCCTTGGATTACAAATTAGGCAGACTGATAAGGGAATCTCAATCAGTCAAGAGAAATATACAAGAAGTCTCTTGAAGAAGTATGAACTTTCTGATTGCTCATCAGTGAATACACAAATGGTTCCCCCAAACAATCTTGGTCCTGACCTTACTGGCAAACCAGTAAATCAAAAACAATTCAAAGGAATTTTAGGGTTACTGATATCTCACTGCCTCAATACCTGATATTCAATTCTCAGTTTGCTTGATTGCAAGATATCAGTCTGATCCAAGAGAGTCACATCTCATTGCTGCAAAAAGAATTCTTAGATACCTGAAGGGTACTCCAAATCTTGGAATATACTACCCCAAATGTTCAGGCTTTGATCGCAAAGGATATCCAGACTCAGACTATGCAGGTTGTAACATAGATAGAAAAAGCACCTCAGGCTCTTGCCAATTTATTGGAGGAAATTAGTGATTTGGAGTACTAAGAAACAACAGTCAGTGCCTATGTCATCAGCTGTAGCTAAATATGTAGCTGCCGCAGGCTGTTGTGCTAATGTACTATGGATGAAAAGTCAACTCAGTGACTATGACATCCATTACAAGATGGTACCCATCTTTTGTAATAACACAAGTGCAGTTGCCATCTCCAACAACCTTATACTCAATCAATGAACCAAACATATTGACATTAGGTATCATTTCATCAGGGACCATATCATGAAAGGTGATATTGAGCTACACTTCATCCCCACCGAATATCAGCTCGCTGATATCTTCACAAAACCCATGAATGAACCTACTTTCACAAGACTGAAAGAAGAACTTGGGATGTTGAACTTTGACTATCAATCCACTGATTGATCATGTTCCACATAGTGTACATATTTACTGAATAATGGTCCCTGAACATAATAAACACCTAAATCAATGTCACTGAATGAGTAAAACTCATTTAGGGTCCCTGATATTGGATATAGAACACACTAAATGAGTAACTAAATGCTCTAAGTATCTAGTTACTTAATGTCCTAGGTTGGTGAATAAGCCAATTAAATATAAGAATGTATGTTCTTTGAACCAACTGTCATCCATGTCATGGGCCCCCACATCCTCTACCATATTCTACTTGGCAATAATTGTCAATACACACAACAAATATCCTTAGGATATTTTATTGGTGACATCACCACTACAAAAGTGTTGTTACAATGTTGTGCAACTGTTTGGCCTTGAAACATGCAAAAGACAACGGGTAATGGAGTGGTAATATTAAATGTGAGAAATGAAACATTTTTCAAAAATAGCTTTTTAAAATTCCACATGTGCAAAAACAACCCTTTTTACCACTTTATAAATACCCCATTCTAAAATCTAAAAACACACACACAAAAAGTTTACAAGGAAACTCTGCTAAAATTTCTTCTTAAAACTCAAAAATTGTGCGAGCTTTTTAATCTGTTGGTATAAAACTTCTTTCATTTTGCTATACATTATAAAGTTTTGTGTTACAACTCTTGATCTTGCTTTTCAAGAATTATCTGGTAAAATCTCTTTGATATTCTTGTCATCAAAAACCTTTTCATCTTCAAAGAAAATGGCAAGAACTCAAAGTATCATATTTGCACCACATTGGGTAGGAGGTCTAGAAAGTGTTGTATTTCAAACAAATAATGTTATAGGAAATTTTGAATACCCTAATGATATCCCAGCCTAAAAGGGAATCATGAAGTTTTTATATAACTGGCCACTGAAAACGGGCTTTGTAAAATCACCCTCTATTTTGTACCAAAACTATCTCAGGGAGTTTTGGGAAACTACTGTGGCCTATGACCCGACACCCTCTTCTGATGAGAACAAACCAAGACCCCTCAGGGAGTTTCTCATCAAATTTTCAATTCTAAATATGGAGAAACAACTTACACTGGACTTCAAAACTTTTTGCTCATCAACTGGGCTAGACTATAACAATGGTAATTATGTTGAACACCCTGACCCAGCTGTGGTGAAAGCTGAGTTAGCAAAAATTTCTTTTGATCCAAAGTCATTGGACAAGGCCCCTATCAGCAAAACCTCTTTTCCCGTGGCATGGAAGATCCTGTTCACTTTTGTGATTCAGATTCTCGGCGGGAACCACTCATCCACTGAACATATTAATTCTATTTAGTTGATGATGGCATACTGCTTAATGACAGGGACCAAGCTCCAGAGCAAGTCTAGGGTGAAATACATTTCATACCCTAGATTTGTATCTTGTACTTTACAAGAGTTACTGGGATGCAATTACTTATGACTTTAATTTTGGCGCTTTACCTGCCGTCCAGAGTGCTTCAATTTTACAAAGGTCCCATCCTTAGTCACTGAAATTGAATTGATGGACCATATGGTTGTTGTAAACTACCAAAGGGACTCAGTATCTCCTACCCCTGCTTCTACAAAAAAAGGGAAGTCTCAGACTGTAACTCAACCCAAACCCAAGTCACAGGGCCCTGAGGCTTTTGGAACACAGCCTAAAAGGCCAAAACGACCCCTCACTGACAAGACACCCAAGAGTGACCAAGTAACACCACCCCCGGTGACAATGAAAGGTACTGATACATCACAATAAGTCCTCTTGGTCCCAACTACTACTCCCCAAGATCCAGAGGGAAACAAATAACCCGCTGGTAGGGGAGCGCCTTACACCGTTCCTAGTGATGACACTGGGAAACACCTATCAGTTTCTGAAGGATCCTTGGAGGATAAAGACTTAAGGGGACAAAACCATCCGCTCATACGTAGCCCACACCCGCTTCTGGTTTTACTTCTGTAGCAGATGTTCAGGCTTTTCTTCAATATGATGAAGAGCTTGATAATGAAAGTGATGAGGAAGTTTTCGCTGCTGGTGATGATATGGACACTGATGTTCAATCCACTAAACAAGAGCGCCAGTCTCCTCCAAAAGAGCCTAAAGAGTCACCCTTTCAGGCTAACGATGATTCCTCTTACTCTGAAGCATCTTCTTGCCCTGAAGAAATATGACAATGTTCTTTCTCTCACTAAAAGACAACTGGTCAAATTCTTAAAGAATGCTACTCAAAGGCTTTATGATGGTGTTACTGATGAACTTTGGGATCAGCATGTAGAAGCTGCTGCTAGTTATGCTTACCTCAAGGCTTCTGTTGTTGAAAATATCGAAGATAATGGTGAACACATGGAAATCATGTACGAAGCTCTTGACACCCTGGATGATCACTTGAAGAAGTTTCTCAAGGATTTTCAGGATACTCACACCAAGCTTGACAACATCAAAGAAGCTACCAAAGATGACCCTACACTAAACAACAAAGTTCTTGAGGCTACTGACACTTATGTTAAGAATTCATCAAGCCTCACTAAACTTATCCAAATGTTGAACAAATCAAATGTTCAGGGTCTATGTTCATCAGTAGAGGAGATCAAGTCCTTTCAAAGACAAAGGCAAAGGCATTCTCACAACACCCGAGCCTGAGCAACAACCTACACTGGTACCTGCTTCCACAACCGTCAGACCAGAACCTGATGAACCTACCAGGATACCTTATGTAATCAATGGAAAATTATAACATCTGACTGCAGAAGAAATGAATGCTCATCTTGAAAACGAAGAATTGACAAGGAAAGCAGCTGAAGAAGAAAGGATAAGCAAACCTGCTCTGATCAAGGTTGTAAATGAAGAAGCTGAAATGCTTGAAATTGATCCAAAGGCATTAGCAGGAAGACAAGCTGGTGAAAAATTCAAAAAAGCTCAGGATGCTGAATTGCTAGCTCTTAAGAAGAAAATGGATGAAAGGGTAAAGAGGATGGCTAAACTGAAGAAGCAAAGAATTGATCATTACAAATGGCTAATGACAAGTAGAAAGAGGCCTGAACCTATATCTGATATCAAGATTCATCCAAACACCAAGCCTGTTGTCCTCATTATCTATAGAAAAAGTGACAAAAGAACCTTTGAGGTTCATGATCCGTTTAAATTTTCTGACTTTGAAATCACTAAGCAGGATGAACTGGGTCCCATCATCCTGAAGAAGAAGAATAAAATTGTCAAAGATCTCATAGACTCACTGAGCAAAAGATATAGAAGACTGAAGAAAATGCCTGAAGATCTTGGCATCCAATATCTTCTTCCAGCCCTAGTGAATCAACCTGCCCCCTCTCAGTCCTCTAGAAGAAAGAGGAAGACCTTAGAGCTGGAACCAGAGGTCAAAATCCATGGCTTAGACTGCAACAGAGCCCTCCCTGAAGGAGTTACATTTGTGAACCACCTAGCGATTGAACAGCCTGAGAGAGGTCTTTTCTTCACTGATGAATTCGGCGATCCTGCCTTCCAAAGGTGGAGCGATATTGACTTGTCAGGAATTGAAGCAATGGTTGGCTATTTGGTGATGGCCGCTGATAAGGTTTTAAAATGTACCTTTTTGAGGGGTCGTTTAAGCCCTTATTTGATCACTTTTGTATCCGTTATTACTTAATATCGTTCATTTTCACTTTTTAGGTATCTTGAAGGCAAAATCTTGGAATGACACTAATTCGGACGAAAAGCGCGAATATCTGAAGAAAATGGCCAAAGTCAAGAATCGAGACACTCAGTGTTGGGCCCGAAGGTGGCGTCGTCAGTACAACTAGTGACGCCGTCGGACAACTTTTGTGACGGCTCGGTAGCCAAATTTCTCATTTACAAGTGACGGCTTCGGGTTTTAAAAGAGTAGGCGTCGCAACTCGAGACGACCTAGATTTGATCCGACGACGTCGAGATCAAGGGACGGCGTCACAAGCATAAGGTGACGCCGTCGCCAAGACTAACGTGGCCAAGCGAAACCCTAATAACGGCGACCCGGCCGGCGTCACAAATCAAAGGGTGGCGTCGCGCACTTGTAATCTTATATATAGAATCCGAATTTTATAGTTTTCGGTGTGTAGTCTTTTGGAGTAAAACCTAAACCGAACCAAGGTCGTCTTGTATAGTATTTTAGGGTTCCATACCCTATCTTACATCAAGATAAGTGTTTTACTTCATTAATTCAATTATGTCTTCAATTAATTGTGTGTATGCTTGCATGTTTCCCATGTCCGGCTAATTTACTTGTGTGTTTGCTTAGGGAATATGAAACTTAATTATTGAATATTGATTGGTTGTCTCTTATCTTAATTGTTAATGATCTAGTATTGCGATAGATCATCCGTTGTGTAGTTAATGCTTGATTAAATCTTTGTGAACCTTAGCTTATAGTACCTAGAGTCATTGTAGGCTAAACCATCCGAAGAGTACCTTAGTGTTAAGTTTATAAATCCTAGAGATTTTGTAGGCAATAACCTTTGGTAGTTTCAAAGAGTTAGGGATAAACGCATACCCTACGACCTTAGACACACAACGCGATTAAGAATAAGGACGTGACAATTTAACCATCAATAGGAGATAATTAAGGAGTAATAAAACCTAAGTAAACACATCTTTAAATCATCATACGAGCACACAAATAATTAGACATAGACTACATACACCTTAGATTAGATAATTAGACAAATAGAGTAATCGGTAGAAATACCAACCCCCAAATCCAATATCCAGAGATTCGTACCTTTCCATTTCCTAAAAACATAAAAAGATAAAAAATAATCTTCCTCAACCCCAACCTTAGCGCAATAACTTCTCACTAGCATTCCTATTCCCCTAGAGAACGATATCAATTTCCGTGGCTTACCCTAATACTACACTACAATGATTAGGTTCACTGCCTAGGGTGTTGAAAAACTTGCTCGACGAAAAGGAAGTTCCTTTGACCCCGAACGACGCGTGTAGCGTTATCAGCCGCTCAGATTCAAAGTCAAGAGAATGTGAGGTTCAGTCACGATCTGAGGATCAAGATAAATGCACACCCTGATCAAGAGAAGCTAAAGTCCAAGAAACCAAAGCTTGAATCCCTTGGATACCAGTTGGATTAAAACTACTACTGTTGCACCACCACTATCTTTTATTTTCTCATTGTAACTTTAGGACCATGTAATATATTTTAATGAACAATGATGTTTTATGTTATTCAGTATCCTTTAGTTGCTTTGTAGAATCTTCAGTGTGAGAAGAAGACCTTTGCTCACTTACACTGAACTAAGAAACACTTAGGCTATGTTTATATCCAAATAGGGGGAGGCTGTTGGGTCATTGAATTCCAAAACTCCCTTAAACTAGGATTTGAAGATAAAATAACCTAAGTGTTTAATAACCTTAAACATACGCAAGTCACTGAATGAACAGTTGTTCAGCGAGTCATCTTTAAGAAGCTCAGGACGAGCCTAAAAAGAAAGGTTTTCCATTCAGTGAGGCGAGACTCAATGAATGATACCTGAGCCAAAAAAGAAGATGATAGATTCAATGAGTGATGACAACAGATCAATGAATTCCAACCAACTACAAAGACTGAAGACGTAAAGCCTGAAGATGTAAAGCCTGAAGATATGAAGACTGAAGTAAAGGCGAGATAAGGCGGGATAAGTTTGAATGGATAAGGGAATGTCCTTATCTTGCAAAGGTCAACTTACCCTGAATAGATAAAAGACCAAGAGTGTGTCAACACTGACACAAGGAAAGCAGACATGGTCTTTACTAGAAATAGCTTTGTGTAACAGAGACAAAATACGTAAGGTATTTTATCATCTGAAGCTTATGTCAGTTTTGTCTTTAAGGAAAAAGGTTTTATCTTATACTTGTATAAATAGCACCCATAAGCTGGAGCAAAAGGGTTAAGCTTGTGCACTTAATGCCTAGACATTCACAAGCCCTTTTACTCCTCCAAATACAACTAAGTCCTTGAGGTTAGCTCAGTTGGTTAGCATAGTTGTACTTAAGCTTAGCTTAAGTTTAGTGAGAAGTACACCACACTTGTCATTCAATCCCAAGTGTTGTTCAACACACTTGAGTAATATATTCTTTGATTAAATTTCTAATAAGAATATAAACGTTGAAAAATCTCTCGTCTATTTTACTTCACATTTTAATTTGTTAATTGTTATTCAAATAACATTACTAAGTCATGAAGCTTTGATAGATTAACTTTGTAGTTAATTCTAGCCAAGTTAAAAGGAACAATAATATTTACGTAGACTACACAAGTCGAGTTTTTATAGCTCTGTGTGCGCGGTCTAAACGGTATTTTCATAGTTGTTCTCTAGAATTTTTTTCTCGTCATTACAAAATGTCCACCTAACGAGATTCGAAACTGAATTTCTTGTATGACTTTTGAATTGCCTTACCACTTGGCCACCTTAGAGATACTTACTTTCAAGAGAAGAACAATTCGTGGTCACTTAAATTTGAGTTTGTATATTACGGAGATATGTTTCGTTGGTTATTGGTTGATCTAAAAATGATAGATCTTGTATTTTTCACAATTTGGTCCGTGTGCAATCTTGAGTTCGTGTATCCACGCAAGATTTATGTTTGACCATCGTTCTCCTAGCACAGAAAACTTTAAACCTTAACGTTAGATCTAAAATACGTATATGTCTTCCTTAAAATCGAAAAATCTTAATCATATGATAATTACTCATGAACAAGGGCGGACCGAGGAGGGTTTCGGGGGTGCACGGGAATCTCATGGATTCATCTCACGTAGAGTAAAAGTGTTAAAACACTCATTTGTCGGAAATGAACATGGTCCCAAAAAATTTGCGTTAAAAATCTTTTTTGTTTTATGAAATGCACCTGATGACTTCTAATCCTAAGTCCGCCGCTCATGAAGAATCCAAAACTTCAAATAAGAAGTAGAATAGTAATAACATGTGTTAGTCGATGAATATAGGTCGTTGATTTTAGCCAAAAGGCAGAGAATATAGCTCGTTTATTTAGTCATACGTATCATCATTTTAAAGGATATTGTTATTGCTTCGTAAAAAAAATAATCATGTAACATAATGTCAAATACATCATCTTTATATCTATACATATATATAGGACTAAGCATGACACATCACTAATGCTTACATGACACTATAATGATGACATGGAAATGCTTACATGGCACAACATCCGAAAAAATAATTAAAAATTTAGGCAACTGCAAGATTCGAACTTGTGTCAGATAATCCATAAACAAATACTTCAACCATTGGATAAGGCCTGATTTTGTGATAGATAGTTGCATTCCCACATTGATATTTAAGACAGACATTCACTATCTTCCTTTTTCTCATGCTGTCAAAACAGAAACTCCTACTCTATCGACATTTCAAAATCTATTTAAAACCGGTCAAAATGGTAACCCACGCCCCCTAAAATAACTCACATATTTACTCCTCTTTCTAAAATCATCCACACTATATGCATTCCGAAAATGTGTTTCATAAAAAAGAGCCAGATTACTTCACTCAATACCAAATTTGAATCATTTATTTTGGGTATGATTGTATGATTTTCAAAAGTTATAGGATACTACGGATGATTTGAAATGATTTGGGATGATTGTATCGGTAGTGTGAGAGTTAATTATTGTTCAATTCATCATCTCTATAATTCATCATCACATAAGGTAACTATTGTTTTTAATCTTCTTATAATGATTCATATAAATATTTGTCTTAAAAACAATTAAAATTTGTTAATATTCTTATTTCTACATTGGTATATGTTTAAGGGAAGTGCATAAGGTTATTAGTATGTGATGATTTCACCTTCAAGTTCCCAACAAAGTGATATTTTCATTTGTAAAGGTATGGATCTTCACCTATCTCCTTCTAAATATGATAAATATACATGTGAGAAAATAGGCTGCCAATTGTTTGATGAAATGCCTAAAATAATTATATATGTTAGTTAAGCCAAAAGGATTATATATATTGCTAAAATATTTATAGTTTTTAAGGGTGGAGTGGTTGACAGTTTTGCTGGAAGCAACGACATTGTCATCAGCGGCACGACCAAGAACGAAGGTGTTAATCGCAAAGCACTACACAAGGTAAACTTTTATGTAAAATATCTGTCTCGCTACATATGATTTGGCATCATGTAGTATCAAGTCAAACACGATTAAATATCATCTATTATGTAATTGGCATCATGTAGTAACAAGTCAAACATGACTAATTCCCTTAAAAAAATCAACAATTTCACAAGTCATTTTTCTTCTAATGTACAGGTGATGATATATGACAGGAAATGATCCAACGTTGTTGTTTGACATTCAAGACATGGCTTAAGGTCTATTTGCATATGCTCTTTTTTCTAATGAAAATCTTCTTTTTTCTCCTGGTTATGTTAAGATGACATTTAGAGATATTATATTGGTAATGTGATAGAAAATTTGAATTCTTTGCTTTCTTATTTCTAAGTAATCACAGGGCATAATCAAGTGCTAAATGCAGAAGATGAGGCACGATTATTCTATGTTTAACTCTTGCAACTGTTGCTTACAACTGGGATCGGACTGACCATATCGATCTCCCTGCTAATGCGGCTACTGCAGGGTTAACGGTTGCAGATTTAAACTGAATCAAGGTCTTTTCTGTCCCCATTGTGATGTCGTATCATACACAAGTTCCTGTGTAAGTGAAATATTTTGAGCCAAATTATGATATATACACACACACATCATTCACTTATTTCGTTTAGCGTGACTGTGTAATCGTTTATAGAGCTCTTTCTACAAGAATGGATCCTGAGCAGTTGAAGATCATGGGTAACAAAGATTATATAAGTGGGCAATTTGATGATGCATTTTCTCTGTATGATGTTGCTATTTTTCTTGATCCTGAAAAGGCTTAACATAAAAGCAATAAAATTTCAGCCTTAACTAGCTTATGGAGGCTTTTGGAAACAGTATCTGAATTTTGAGAAGCAATTAGAATAGAACCCTCCTATGAAAGGGCTTATAATCGTTTAGCGGCATCATATCTCAGGTAATTACACTTTATAATTATTTTCTTCTAAAAATACAAACCATATACCTTTTTTTGAACTTTAGTGCAAATGCAGATTAGGAGACAATGACCAGACTATACTCAATTATAAGCAGGCTGGGTCCGAAGCTGATCTGGATCTGATTATAAAAGCAAAAAAAACAAGAAGTCCACCTTAAGAAGTGTAAGGAGGCTTTGATATCTTTGTTAGTATTGAAACAAAGAGATTCTTTATTGAATATGTGGTGTCATGTATTGAATTAAATATAGATTTATACATTAACAAATTTGGCGCTATAGATATCACGAAGCAGATCAGGTGTTGAGCAATGCGCCAAAGTTTGAATAAGAGGATTGCATCATGTTTTATGGTCCAGTTTGCCATACTAATTTGTTGGTTGTCCAGGCTCAGGTCGATTTGGCAGTCGACGGTTACCTTTTTTTTTTAATTATACAACACTAAACTTATAAGTCCAGTTACCGGATATTAAATACTGATATGGTTTATTTTGTGCATTAAAAGGGAATGCTTTGGGAATTCGCAAGTGGCTGGAGTCACAAGGACATGAATACGTAGTTACTAATGACAAAGAAGGATCAAATTCAACTTACAATTAACTAAAGATATTTGTTATTGCTATATTTCAAGGGGTGTTTGCAAGTGCGTTTAAACTGATTATGAAGTGCCTCAGATGTGGCTGGTGAGATGGCAGTAGCTCTAGCCGCTTCATTTGTTGCATTTAGGCCTTCTGATACCCAATACGCAGACAAGATTCTAAGTATAACCACAAGAGTGTTTGGTTATGCGGATACTTATAGGGGGGCTTATAGTTATCACACAAACATATTTAGTGGTGTTTGTCCATTTTACTGTGATTTTGACGGATATCATGCAAGCATATCTTCCTTATTTGAGTAGGTTTTTCTGCTTATTGCATTCTTTTAGAGCCATTTTGCATGTTTGTTGTTGTCTTTCCTAATCAACAGGGTTTCTTGGTTTGCTTCACGTTAAATTAGATCTTATAAACTATAATGTTTGTTTAGTTCAGTTTAGTTTAATACTTTTGTATTGATAATTAAATATTGGTTTGTAGGTCGGGTCAATCGAAGGAAGGGTTAGTGTGCATCATTTTGATGAACAATAATAAAACAAAAACTTCACATTCAAATGCCACAAAGAAAGGAATGATATCTACGCTGTCAATTCCATCAACTTCCATCGTGTAAGATTTTTTACTTTTAGAGTTCTACTTATGATTTTTTTTATCAGTTTGTAAATGCTAAATGTGACATGATGGGAAAATTGGGAAACATATTAAAATGGCCTTGAGCGAAAACAAGTCTTCCATAGTATGGGTTGTTGAAGGCCACCTTGAATTAATATGAAAGCATTTTTTGCATTTTTTTTCTCATTTAGATAAATATTGAATGCATCAAGTACGATTATAAATCAATAATAGTACAAAATTATACTCCACCTATTTGTTTTTACTTTTTAGCTAGATATTTTGACCCGTTTGAGATTAGATAAACCCCAAATAGACCCGGTTGATAAATATTTGATTCTAAATAATCAAGCTGGGTTTGCCATTTTAAATTTCACTATTCGATTCTAAATGATTAACTCTCTTCATATTTGAATGTTCAAAAGGCCAAGCCCCTAATAACTTAACCTTACATTATTTTTGTTCAGGTTCATGGCATATTTTCTACTTTCGGATCTGATGGTGCCTTTAACTTCTGGGATAAAGATAGCAAACAAAGATTAAAGGTATCTCCATATTTCCTTTGTAATTGCGATGCTTTAATTTGGAATTTTTATTGAACACTTTTAACAATATGATAAATGACTTCAAGAAAAGATGTTACATTGCTTTAAGATATGACGTAAAAGCATAAAACATACTTGGGTGGTTTTCACGTCCATTGTTCTTTGTTATGAACTGAGCATTATGATAATTCTAAAATGATATGGCTTTGGTAGATTGCATATGATTAGTTTCATTGAAACTACCTAATTCTATTCCAATAGCTGAGTTGATGTTTTAGTTTAAGGTTGACATGGTTAACTACACATTAGCTAGGTTTGACCTAAAAAACCAAATGGGTAGATGAAGATATGAACAAACACAATACAAAGTTAGGAATTTAGCAAAGATTAGGAATAGGAGTGTGGTGTTATTATAATTGAAATAAGTTTATAACATGAAATGGTTGATTAACGAGACAACAAGATAGAAACATATTACGTTAGATTTAATTTTAAAATGTTTTTAGTACGTATTCCCTTGTATACGTGTAATCATATGTCGAGAAAATAGTGTTTTAAAAGCTAATTAATCTTTTCATGTGATCATGTAGATTATGACGATGAGGTGCGAAAGGAATCATGGATGTTTTGCAAATGATATTAAGCATCAAGGAGGGCAAGAAATATTTATTTTTTGTATGAAAACGCCTATCTTTTGAGGATGTTCAGAAATTTAAGTATAGCGGAGATCTCATGTCTAACGTTTTACATAATTCAAGCTCTTTCAGAAATAATTTTGTATTCAAACATCCCGCCGCGAAGCGCAGGGCTTCACACCTCATGAATTCTAAAGTTCAGAATTGATTAGTAAAAACTTATAAATTCTACTTCAAAAGTTAAAATGGCCGAAGTTTGATATGCCTCTGCTTTATGATTTGTACAGGTCGAGCATGTAGTATGCAATGCATCGAAAACCAGGTCAGTTCAAATATCTCTTGGTGATTCACCCATAACTAGAAAGCTTAAAAGTACCAAAGGAGTTATTTTGGAAAACATAAAGTCTTAGATTGAAGCTATGCCACGAGATCTTGCTTTGTTATCATATATATTAGTTTGTAAGATATTTATTCTTATTGCTTTTGTGAAACTTGATTGTTTTTAGGTACAAATTTGATTGAGTATGTATCATATGAGAATGAACATGTTCTCCTTCATGATGAATATATATATATACATATTTGAGTGTAAGTTTTTCAACTAATGATGATATCATGAGAAGCCAAAGGGTGGTGTAACAAGCTGTCTAACTAATGATGATTTTAGGTACAAATAAACAAATATGGATCCGGTTAAAAGATACGATCCATATCTTATTTTTAGATTTTGAAATAGAAAATCACAGTGTATTATATCAAATGTGATTTACATGTTCTTATACCTTTCATTGTTCTTTTTACATATAATACATGAACAATTTCTTTTTGTTTCCACTTTTTGTGTCTCACGATATTTGCCGTTATTACTATTTATTTACGTCCAATTAAATTTAGTCAAGTAATATAATGAAGCGAACCCGCCATTGGGCGTTATAAACTAGTGTGTGTGTGTGTATATATATATATATATATATATATATATATATATATATATATATATATATATATATATATATATATATATATATATATATATATATATATATATATAAACTCATCTTTATCAAATATTTCTATTGATCATAGAAGGTACTAGTTTTAGATCCTCGTGCATGCACGGGGCTTTGGGTTTGATTTATGTTAGATTAAACTTTGGCTTAAATTTTGTTGGAGTAAAAATAATATACTAATATTGAATTTTGTTTGTTTTTTATATAATATCTACGTATTATAGATATTTACATCAATTATTTTTTAATCTTTTTTGTAATATCTACGTAATTATAGATATTATTATCCTAAGAATGAGTTAGATTTAATTTTTAAAAATCCACATAAGTTTCTTTAGATGAAAAATTTGTTATACGAAAATAACATAAAGGTAAAACCTACAAAATTTACTTTGTACCTATTTTAGACAAACAACATTATGCATATGTATTATCTTGAACCCCTCAGAAGTATAATACATGAACAAATTATTGTTCATCAGAAACCGCTATTGTCTTAAATCAAAAACCATTCATTCAACAAAAAATGTTTAAGAAATGATTAAACATATTAAATTTTTATATTTCATAAAATCTTTTTCTAAATTCTGATATGTAATTTGAAACCCTAATTTATACATTCTCTTCATATTTATATTATTTTTATTTTCTTGATAGTTTTATTTCGTTAGCAATGCAAAGCAATCAGAAACAAAGAAACCAAATTATTGATAACATTAACCTGTCAGAAATATATGAAAAAGAAATTTGCCCTATCAGAATCGTTTCCAAATATAAGATGCATGTTCTAAAATGTTTTTAAAATTATTCATCTTAGTTGTGTTACGTGATACGTTCTAAATTTGTATAGTATTTATAATTTATAATTAGGGTTTCGATCACATTCAAATTTGGAAAATATATGGTCAAAAAAAGATATATCATAAATGTTTAGAACTTATTATGATTTATTTTTTAGGAAAATATATTGTTTATTTTTTAGCACGGATTAAACATGTCACGATTCTGATATATAAATCATCAGAAATAATGAATAAACTCAACATGCTCATGAGTTATAAATATAATGTCATAAGAGACTGATTATATACATAAGAAAACAATAAATCTTTATGAGAAACCATAAATTTTGTTGTGCATTCAAATATATTATTTTCATACATTTCATAAAATCTTTTTTCTAAATTCTAATATGAAATTTGAAACCCTGATTTATAAATTTTCTTTATATTTTAAATAAATCATCTGTAGTAATGATTGAACTAAACATGCTCATGAGTTGTAAATACAATGTCATTAGAAAATGATCATGTACATCAAAAAACAATAAACGTTTATGACAAAACATGATTCTTTATGAGAAATCATAAATTGACTCATTTTTTTTCATATATTTGACACATATATTTTTCACTAAAATACAATAATCGTATAAGAAACAAAAAATAATTTATTAGTACAATAATATCGTCGCGATACTGATAAATGAAACAAAATACCAAAAAAAAATGCTAGAATTAACTAAACAGTCAATATGTACTTCAAAACTATAAGAGTAAATTACATAAATGGTCCCTGTGGTTTGCCAATAGTTTCACCTATCGTCCTTCAAACTTAAAAGTTGCATGAATGGTCCCTCTCGAGGCAAAAGAATAACATGAATGGTCCTTTTGTTAACGGGTGTTAAGTTTATTCCGTTATAATTTATACTTTAGCCCCTGTTGGTTAACAGTTGTCGCATCGTTTATCCTTTATTGTAACATCCGTTTATAATTTAAGGTTATCGACTTTAGCTTCGTTTTTATCCGTTTTCGTCTGTTTTTAAACCTTTTCATCCGTTTTATACGTTTTTATCCATTTATATACGTTTTTTTTCCCCTGTTTTCGTCCGTTTTTATACATTTTTCTTATGTTTTCATCCGCTTTTATATGATTTCATCCGTTTTTATACGTTTTCTTATGTGTTTACCCCTTTTATATGTTTTCGTCCAATTTTCTTACGTTTTTGTCCGTTTTTATTCGTTTTCGTCCGTTTTTTTATGTTTTTTACGTTTCCATAAGTTTTTATCCGTTTTCATATGTTTTTTGACCGTTTTTATTCGTTTCTATACGTTTTCATCCGTTTTTATACGTTTTCTTACGTCTTCATCCATTTTCATCCTTTTTATATGTTTTCACCAGTTTTTTACGTTTTGATATGTTTTTACCCGTTTTCGTCCGTTTTTATACATTTTCATCATTACCTTACGTTTTTTTCCATCTTCGTCTATTTTTATATGTTTTAGTATTTTTTACGTTTTGACATGTTTTTATCCGCTTTCATCCGTTTTTATATGTTTTTCTTAGGTTTTCATACATTTTTATCCGTATTATATGTTTTCGTCTGTTTTTCTTAAGTTTTATTTTCTGTTTTAATATGTTTTTGTCCTTTTTATACGCTCTTTTTTACGTTTTCATAGGTATTTATCCATTTTCATATTTTTTACCGTTTTCTTTCATTTCTATACGTTTTTATACATTTTCTTAAGTTTGTTTTACCATTTTCATTCATTTTTATTTGTTTTCGTCCATTTTTTTAAGTATAAAATGGATGAAAACATATAAAACGGATAAAACATATCAAAACGTAAAAAAAACTGACGGAAACATATAAAAACAGATGAAAATGGATAAAAACGTAAGAAAACATATAGAAACGGATGAAAACGATCAAAAATATATGAAAACGAATAAAAACATAAGAAAACGAAAAAAAAGGATATAAAAACGGACGAAAACGTATTAAAATAGAAGAAAAAAAATGTAATGAAAATAGACGAAAACATATAAAACGGATAAACACATAAGAAAACGTATAAAACGGATAAATACAAATAAAAATGGATAAAACATATCAAAACATAAAAAATACTAACGAAAACATATAAAAATAGGTGAAAATGGATAAAAACGTAAGAAAACATATAAAAACGGATGATAACGTTTAAAAACATAAGAGAAATGTATAAAAACGAACGAAAACGTATAAAAACGGACGAAAACAAATAAAAGCGTAAGAAAACATTTAAAAACGGATGAAAACGTATAAAAAAGGATGAAAACATATAAAAACGAATGAAAACGGACAAAAACAGACAAAAACGTAAGAACAATGTATAAAAACGGATGAAATCGTATAAAAGCGGATGAAAACGTAAGAAAAATGTATAAAAACGGACGAAAACGGATAAAAACGTATAAAAACAGATGAAGACATATAAAAACGGACGAAAACGGATTAAAAAACGAAGCTAAAGTCGAATACTTTAAATTATAAACGACCGTTACAATAAAGGATCGACGATGCAACAACCGTTAACCAACAAGGGCTAAAGTGTAAATTATAACGGAATAAACTTAACATCCGTTAACAAAAGGACCATTCATGTTATTCTTTTGCCTCGAGAGGGACCATTCATGCAACTTTTAAGTTTGAGGGACGATAGGTGAAACTTTTGACAAACCACAAGGACCATTTATGTAATTTACTCAAACCATAATTTAAACATTCTCTTCATAAACCTCATAATATTTTTTTAATATTATGATGTGTAGCTCGAAACCCTAATTTTGAGTAAATCATTAACAACTTCGACAATCTCAGACTCATCTTCCTGCTCGTCCTACACACTATAAATACAATAATCGTATAAGAAACAAATAATTTAGGATTAGTATAATAAATACAATTAACATCGTTGTGATACTGATAAATCAATCAACATAAAAAAATAATAGAATTAACTAAACAATCAATCTGTACTCCAAAACCCTAATTTAAACATTCTCTTCATAAACCCAAAACCTCAAATTCAACAATAAGTAAATAACATCAAAGGTCAACAAATACTAAATAATATAAGGAGTAAATAAAAAAGAATGATAACAAATAGCTATAAATAAATAAATAAATAAAATAAAATAAAATCACTTGATCTTTATTGCCGTGCGTAATCACATAACCACAGAACCAAAAAGCTCTTTTTGTTTCTTCCTTTATTATGTGTCTGCTCCTTGTACACAATTCCAAACAATCAAGCACAAAAGAATTTTTAGAATATGAAACTCGAACGATAGAACATAAAACACTAAAAATAATAAGCATTTACCTTATTGCGATCAACTGTGAATGAATGAGATGCAATACCGAATGATGATATTTATAAGATGAGATTAAAGTTTATGTAAAAATTTAAATTTTGAAAAAATATGCTCAAATAAGATATATCATATAAATTTAGTAGCTATCACGAAATTATTTTTAGGAAAATATACGGTTTTATTTTTTTCCTAACAAATTTACACATTTTATCATAATCTAATTTTTAGCAAGCAAATTTTATCAGAATCTAATTTTTAGCACGAAACTTTAATAAATCATCCCCTCTTTTTTAAAGTTTTTTTCTTCGTGTTTTCGACACTCCTATGTTTGGGGAGCTTTTTAAAGAACTCTTAAACTAACCCTATTTTTTTGCACTTAAAATATCAATTGACCAATGAGAGGCTCAATTTTATAATTGAGTTCTCATTAATTAATCGAATCATTTGAATTGACATTAAGTGAGTTCTCTTATTATATAAAAGATTCGTTATAGTTTGATTACTGTTACCTTATGTTTTCTGTTACCATTTTTGAATACATTGTTAAGTTTATTTGATATTTCAAGATATCTTTTTTACTTGGGCAAATAAACATTGGAACGATAAAAAAAACGTGGCGTTGCTTAGTGTATCATAAACATTGGGCTTCAAGGACTTATTTTGTAGCGACACTTAAACTTCAGGGGCTGTTCTTGCCAAGTTGTGAAACTTTGCATTTAATGTTCGGACTTACTTTGCAACGATACTTAAACCTCGGGGACTTTTGCCAAGTTATGAAACTTTGCATTTAATGTTTGGACTTGGTTTGCGTGACACCTCAAACCGCGGTAATTCTTGCCGAAAAACTTTCTGATAAATGACACGTTGTGTATCGAATCAGTTATATGTATAATTCCAAGATTGATTGGTACCATGCAGTAGCCCAAAAAAGCCCATGTTATTAAAGGTTGCAACTAAAATTGGATCAACATACTAACATAGTTCGGGGACTAATCACTAATGTTTTTACCTAATAGTACTTTTTTTTCCCTATCAACTTACTAAAACAGTATGCTAAAGTGGAAATGAAAGATGCTGAGGTGACTTGCGGTAATATTATGTTAGAGATGATCTCGAACGGAGTTTTTCAAAAAGTATTTAAAGTTGCGATTATAATTAACAAGATAGGAGAAGGACGATTGCGATGGTTTGGGCATGTCAAGAGGAGACCACAACCAGCACTGTTAGGAGAGTGGATTTATTATTGTCGATGACTTGAGGAGAAGGGGTAGACCAAAGCTGAGGTGGGAAGACAGACTGAAGCTTGACATGAAAGAGCTCCTATTGTTTGAGGACATGACCTCTGATAGGAACGCGTAAAGAACTAAGATTATGGTAGATGAGTAGGACTCATAGGTGTACATATGCTTGGTAGCTTGAGCATAGGCCCTTTTAGCCTTATAGAGTTCTTGCCTGTAAGTTTTTTTCTTGCTTCTTTGTGTTTTCAACTTTTGTATGTTTGTTTAGCTCTATCATTTTTTTGCTCGTATGATTGTTTCCTTTAGTTGGTGTTATAGCTTTTATGCATGTTTTTATATTTTATATTTTATTTTTACTCTTGTATGCTATTTGCATTTTTAATGCTTTTTTGATTGTTTTATGTGTTTTGCTTTATTTTCTTATATGTTGCATATGTGAATTTTGATCTTATGTGCCTTTTGCATTTTCCCCCCTTGTTTTGGCCTGCATGCTCTTGTTTTCTTGTCCGTATGTGTTTATGTCTTTGTTCGTTTGTATTTTTTTGTTGTATGGTGCCGTCTCTTTATTCTCGGGTAGGCGTGTGATTGTATCTTATTTCCCTCATATCTTGCTCTGGCGAGATTGGGTATTGTTGTTGTTGGGTTGTTACCGAAAAAGTATGTCTAAATGTAGAATAGATAATTAAGGTTAAGGGAATATGATTTCAAACATTAAAAAGATAGCTTAGCTAGGAAGTAGTAAGCTAAAAAAGGCTGATCTAAAAAGCTAAGAATCCCAATTAAACAATCCTTAACTTACCAACGCCTTTGCCTTTCCATGTAGTTAACTTTATGTTGGATCTTCATTAAACCAAAAGCATATTCATACGCATTACCATATTGTACATTAAACCCTTACATATGTACATTTATCCACTATATATTAAAACATTGCTAATTGCATAAACTTCCATGCACCCTAATGTCTACTTCATTATCAACTCCAATGCCAGATACTCAACAACCTGAGGAACAAGCATCCATTGTGCAAAGTCAAGCAGAGTCATCAGGATCCATTGGTCCGTTTTTTGTGGTAATGTCAGTGCTGATGGTGGTTGCGATTCTTTCTTGTGTGGCTGGAAGGATTTATAGCAAATGCGTTGCAGAAGCACCTTTGGACAAGGTTATAAAGAATAGAGATTGTTTTGGGTGGTTGAAAGGTAAATTATCGCAGTTTTGGCCGAGTAGTGGTAATGTGATTACACTTGCTGGGAAAAAAGAGGTGACGGCTGAAGGTGATGTATGACGAGACATGATATAGTTGTATTTGGTTTAATGTGTTGTTCTTTGGTGTAAGTTGTAATAATTTGATTTGAAGTAGTGTTGGTTGAGCTAAGAGCTAAAGTCAAATATTAGGATAATGCGATGCGAAATGATAAAAAGATTAACAGATACATTTATTCATAGTTATTTTTAGCAATGACGAGATTTCAATGTTCCAAAACCTGTCCAAGATATATCTTGAAATCAAAATAGTGATTGAATTGCATCCGATGTTCATAGTTGGTATAGTACTATAGTAGATACTTTTCTTAATATCTTTTTCTGTCCCAAACAATTAGCAGACTGGATTTGGGCCTGCGCAGATTAACTGACATGTTTAGCCCAACTCTAAAGCAAGCTGAAGTTTCATTATTTTTTGGCCGATATGCACAAACGAGAAAAGAAATTAGGGAAATTGTAACAAAAAAGTTCTCGAAGTTAAGGTCATTTCTAATCTAAGTATGCCACTTTTTACCTGAGATAAAAGGGTAGCAAACTATTTTTTTTAGCTATTTTCGCTAATTATTTTACAATCATTCGTTAAGTTTTATGATTCAAGTCCACCGCCGACACTACCATCACTAATCAATGTCGCTACCACTATCACCAGCAGCCCCATCCATCATCACCACCAACTACCGTCGCCACCATCAACCTCACCCACCCACCAATACCACTACCGACCGACGCCGCCATCACCAACCTCATCCATCATCGTTTTACCCAAACACCACTACCATCATCACCTAACACTGTCGTCACAACCACTGTCACACCCTTAACAACACCATCGTCATTACCAACCTAACCCGCTGCTCCCATCACCACCATAACCACACACCATCGCAATGTTTTGAAAGGCTGGAGGAGCACTAAGGCGCAAAGGGCTTATGGAGCCTTGAGGCGAGGCGCAGATCAAAACGTGGGCTTCAAAAATATGAGGCGCAATGAATTGAATAAAAATTTTAAAAGTTTTGCGTGACAATTTATGTATTAATGATGACTTAAATAACACTAAAATATTTAATATATCGAAACAAATCTCAAATTCAAACCCAAAATATCGACCAATGTATCAAGATGATGGCATGATTGCATTTTATTATCTCATGCTAGAAATTGAAGGAGAGGTTTGTATGTATAGACACTTGATTGAAGGACAAAACTCTCAAATTGTCTGATTTATTTACTTTATAGGTAAGTTTCACTAACATATGAGGTCGATAAATGGTAAATTTGAAAAAAATGGCACAAAGCTCGTCACTTCTCCTAGGTGCAAGGCTCTAAAGCCCAAGGCGCCATGCCTTTTTTGAGCTTTATGCATGTGTGAAGCCTCGATTCGAAAAAATCCCTAGAGCTTTAGCCTTGAGCCAATGCGCACTTTTTAAAACTATGCGCCATCGTCATCACCCTCAACCCCAACCATCACCGCCCATTGTCAAGTGGCTGGTGTGCAGGGGAGGGTGGTGGTGACAATCGTGGTATTGTTGGTGGTTGGAGGTAGTTGGTGGGGTTAGTAGTTTCCGGTAGTAGTTAGTGGTGGTGGGTGGGGTTGGTGTTAGAGGCGGTGCTTGGTAGTGGTGGTGGTAGGAAGGGTTGGTGGTGGCGACGGTGAGGGAGCAGTGAACTTGAACCACTTCATTCTTTTCCTAAACTAAGGGGCTAAGCCCAAGAGTGAATAAGAGGGATCTGACAAAGCAGAATGTGGTGTCTAATCCTTAACTGTCTCTAACAAGACCAACAAGGAACCTGAGAAGAAAATTCTCAGCAAGCCTTCAAATAGAAAGGCCCATCACCAGATCAACCCTTGTCCCTAAAAAGAGACATGAGAAGAAGGTTGAGTTTGTCCTTAAGATTACTTTATTATCCATGATACAAGAATGTAGCCGTAGAAGGGGGAGGGGTGAATACGGTCTATTTGACTAATTTTATGTGTAAGTAATTTAAGCCTCCATATTTTATTTTTCGTATATGGTACTTTTTTAGACTTTGGATTTTTGTCAGGTCTTTCAATATGGCGTATAAATGTTTTTTATTACGACGTATTGGACACCTGTCCAATATTATATTATTTTCTACAGTTAATCGATATGACGTATCCAACATTCCATGGATACGATGTATCGACTCACTCACCTGTATTTTTCAAATCTTATTTTCTAACAAATGATTTTTTTTCTGTGGCTTATATATTTAACAGGTTTTGATGGACATGTTGCTGATAGATTCCACATTTTATTTGCTCGCATTTTAATCATGGAGGATCGTACCGAAAAATCATGGGAGTATTCCGTTTATAATTTTATTCCTGTATTTTTATTTCATATTTGTACAAACTTGTTCTAAATCACAAACTAAACCACAAAAGCATATGCTTTTGTTGTTTAATCTTTGAGAACATGTTTAGAAAAATGAAAAGCGTGGCCTTTTTGACACTACACGAACTCGGTAAAAAAACAAAAAACTTGCGTTTTTTATAAAACTTTTTGCACCAAACTAATCTAAAACACAAAACATAACACAAAAATGTCTCCCTTTATGTCATATTTCATGAAGAGATCAAACTTTGGACAAAAACCTACACGTTTAGACTATATAAGTCACGAACTCGAAAGAACTTTGCAAGTTTTAATATTTTAAAAAACAAACACACTTCTAGAGTATCATATGGCTCTTGATACCAACTGTAGGTCTTCGCAAGGTATCATTTCATATACATGATTGAACAATGAAGCTAGTTTTAGAGAAAGAAGAAAATTAGGAAGAATTGATGAGAACTTGAGAGAAAATAATCTAATGCAAATGAGTTCCACACATTGGAAATGAGCAAGGTGACGCCTAATATACATGTGAGATCGCCAACTTGAGCTTTGATGGGCTTGGACTTGGATTGGACTTGGACTTGCTTTACATATGTTACTAAACTTATCATGACTAGGTTCATATTAGCTTAATTAATCCTATTAGCTAGTCTATTACAAGTTCTATCATTCATTACAAGGTTCATTTAATTAATAATGAACACCACTTTAATGCTAAAAGGATAGCAAAAAAAATACTTTTATAACTAATATTAGAAACCTATTTCTTCATCAAACCAAGCCGATAATAATTACGAACAAATATCATACTTAAATTGACTCCACCACAACGCGTGTCCGCCAAATTACTCGTTTATTCTATAAGACAAGCCCTTTAACTATCAAATACACATCATTCGGTACTTGCATAAAAGCTTTCGAGGAGTTAAAGTTTTAACCCTTAATTTATCTTTTATTACTATTATTGTTATTATAAATCTATAAATTCAACATAAGATAACTTAATTATAAATAAAATTATTTAGACAAAAGTTTGGGACGTTACAACATTGCTAGATTACAAACAAGTCCGTCAATAATATAATGGTCATGGGTATCTAAATGAGACAATCAAAACGAATATATAATCTGACCAAGTGTATCTGCAGCTACCAAGCCTAGCATATATGGAAAATCTAGTGTATTCAAATCAAGAAAAAACTTTATCGTAACCACACCACAAAGAAAACAATCACAAATGCTCACTCGAAATATACACTAAATATCAAAACTTGAATAGCTCAACAAATCACCATGAAGTCTCAAGTCTCTATCCAAGTTTGACGAAAATGACACTACATATAAACAACCAATAAAACACCTAATGCATGCTATGAAAACCACTAAGCATGCAAAATAAAGAACAACTAATACTCTTTCCGTCCCAAATTTTATGTCCATTTTGATTTTTTAATCAAACTTTGACTTTAAATATATCTTTTATGTTATATAATTTTGATGTAAAATATATAAATGAAATTGGGTATTAAATGTATTTTCATTCATATAACTTTTATCAAACATTATATAATACAAAAAAATATATTTAAGGTCAAAGTTCAATTGAAAAAGTCAAAATTAACATAAAATTTGGGACGGAGGTAGTAATATTTATAGATTACGACACATTTACCCGTGTCGAGGCTAGACCGATCTTTGGCTGAGGATGGTAAAGCCAGCCAGTATTCTTTATCTGTTCCCAGGTGACAGTTTTGGGGCAGTGTCGTAATTCCTTTTGCACCAAACACAATGTTGTTTTGGGTTTTTGTTGGATCCAAATACCTCATCTAGTCAAACAAACACACAAAAGTTAGTCAAGCATTTCCATACTTTTAACCCCACATAGAAAGTGAGGTCGCAAATATATGTCTCCAACCCTTGATTTGTCACATAACCATAATCGTATATCTGTTACACAACATATCTACAACCATAATTCGGACACGTTACAATATGGATGGAAGGAACAATTCGACACTGTTACATGGATGGAGATTTTGAACTGTACTTAAACTAAACTAGTTTCTTAGCAGTTTTGAATACGTAACGCGCTCCATGATTTTGATTTGACCCAAACACGTACATCCAATTTTATACTAGTACTAGTACTATTGTTTTGCAACACATGTATTGTTTTTTTCGTTGTACAACGTATAACGTCTATCATCAGGGACGGATCTACTTGGTAATAATGGGCGAGTCTTTTACAAATATGAAAAAAGTCATGAATTTAGTGTAATTTCTTTTAAATTTTGACTTTTTTTCGAAAGTCACTGGCTCAGCTCAAATCTTTGCACCCATATTAAAACCCAACATTAACACTCTAAAACTTTAAAATCAAATCGTTTTAAAGTAAAAATACTCGATTTATCATTACGATCATCGTTTTTTTTCCGCATTCTGTTGTTGTTAAAAAAAAAAAAATTTACCCCCCACATTCTTATTTTCTGGTTCCGCCACTGTCTATTATTGTTTATTAGATCGGCTAAAATCTTGTAAAGATGGAATTTTGCTTTGCATTCTTTTTGTTTTCTTGGGACCTAAACCCCTCCATTTTGTCATGTTCTTTTGTACATTTATTCATACTTGGTGGGGCTCATAGTGTTTTATTGTTTATAAAATTACAATCCAAAATATCATATCTAAATTATATACAAACTTTTGTTTGTTAGTTTATTGATGTATCATTGTTACTTACTAAATAACACACTAGTGTTTAGTTTTGAATTGTTTATTAGAGAAACAAGCTCAACAACTTGGACAGTTAGGTCCACTTAGACGAATATGTTTTCACAAATTGCCTGTGGATTCAACTTTTCTGTTCATTGAGCATGCTTATAATCTGTTTAAGAGAATATAAAATAGCGATATCAACAAACTTATAAAAAAAGCATTAGCTACGACATGCATAGATTAATATAACATTGTTGAAAGTAAAGAGTAATTTTTCAGCCTTGGTGCTCGGTTTGTTGGTCATATATTAGATAACTAGACGAGTATTGTGCATCATAACGAGATTTTATTGTGACAGACAGGGGTGGTAATTTTTGACCCGACACGAAACCTGACCTGAAACCGACACACAAATTATCAGGTTCAAGTTAAGTCTATAATAGATTTCAGGTCGGGTTTGGGTTGACCCAACTAACCTGTTTATTAAATAGGTTAGGTTCGGGTGACGAAAAATTTAAAACCCGTTGATTTTTTACTTAAATTAAAAACTATTATATATTTTATTTTACGGGTTAAATGAGTTAAAGGTCGACCCGCAAACATGTTTAACTCATGTAATGTGCCTACTTTTGTATATAAAATGGGTTAAATGGGACAACCCGAAACCTGCAAATTAATTAGTTTAAGTTTCAACATTTCCTTTAATTTAAGTTTTCACTATTTCTTTTATTAGTTTAAGTTTTCGCATTTCCTTTATGGGTTTAGTCAATAATGATAGAACGTCTTTCTCACTTTTGTTCCATTTTAGACGTGTCTTTTTTTTCCCACTTAATGTAACGTCTTTCGGGTTTTGTCTTCTTTAGTACGTGCAAGTTTGATTTATCGGATAATGAACGAAAACAACCTACTTTGTTTCATTTAATTACATGAATGGTCCATGTGATTTGTGGAGTATCCCGAATTTAGTCCTACTGTTTTTTCGTTTTTTACGTTTTCGTTTGGTTTTACGTTTCGTTCGATTTTTATGTTTCGTAGCGTTTTTCGTTTTTACCTTTTTCGTTTTTATGTTTCGTTTGGTTTTCGTTTTCGTCTCGATTTTTACGTTTCGTCTATTTTTTTACCTTTTTCGTTTTCTACTTCTTTTCGTTTTTTTACTTTTTTTTTTTTCGCTTTTTACATTTCGCCCCGATTTTTACGTTTTTCTGCTTTTTACTTTTTCCGCTTTTACTTCTTTTCGTTTTTTCTTTTTACTTTTTTCGTTTTTTGTTTTCGTTTGGTTTTACGTTTCGTCGATTTTTACGCTTCGTCTGTTTTTTACCTTTTTCGCTTTTTTACTTCTTTTCGTTTTTTACTTCTTTTTCGTTTTTTACTTTTTCGTTTTTCGTTTTATCTGATTTTTACGTTTTCTTACGTTTTTACATTTTTCCGTTTTTTACTTCTTTTTCGATTTTTCGTTTTGCATTTTTTCGTTTTACGTTTTCGTTTGGTTTTACGTTTCGTATGTTTTTTTTTTTTTTTTTTTTTTTTTTTTTACGTTTTCGTCTAGTTTTTACGTTTTCTTTGTTTTACCACGTTTTTTCTTTTTCTTCGTTTTTTACGTTTTCGTTTTTTTTTAATTTTTCGTCTGCTTTTCTATGTTTCATCTGTTTTTACGTTTCGTCCGACGAAACATAAAAACGGATGAAAGCATAAAAACGACAAAACGTTAAAAAGGGACGAAAACGTAAAAACGAAGAAAATGTAAAAACCATAGACGAAACGTAAAAATGAAGAAAACGAAAAACGAAAAAATATTCGAAACGTAAAAGCGGACGAAACGTAAAAACGGAGGAAATCGTAAAAATATGAAACGTAAAACGAAGAAAATGTAAAACCACGATTTAAACGTAAAACGAAGAAAAACGTAAAACGTAAAAATATTCGAAAACGTAAAAAAACGGACGAAAACGTAAAAAACGGAGGAAATCGTAAAAAAGGTGAAAACGTAAAAAAACGGACAAAAATGACTTTTTATCTGGTAGCCCGTACTTTGAGGTACTAAAGTAGCACAAAACCTGAAGTACGTTGCATTAACTCGACCATTTATGTGCTAAAAAAAACCACGTAGTCATTTAACCCAGAAACTCATTTTCTTAACCGGTGGCAGATTGTCTTTGACGTACTAAATGGAACAAAACACGAAAGTACGTTACATTAAGTGGGACAAAAAAAGACACGTATTAAAATGGAACAAAGTTGAAAAGACGTTCATCATCATTGGATTAAACCATTCCTTTATTAGTTTAAGTTTTTACTATTTTCTTTATTAGTTTAAGTTTTCACATTTTACTTTTTTTCCTTTATATATAGTATATATATAGACTAGAATGTTTTTATTAACTTAGGTATTTTCTCATGAAACAAAATTTCATTAAGAGCCAATATAAGTAGAGTACACATCCTGGAAAGTAAGTAACAATATGGGCTAAGCCCTTAATCGAATAATCTAACATAAATATGCATGGGCCAATAATATATTTCGATTAATACTCCCTTACAATCAGAGCGGAATTTATACATGCATTGAGCAAACGAAAGTATATCGATGATACATAGAAAAAGCGGAATATAATTCGAAAACATCAACTTAAGAAACTAGTCTTATCATATCCGATACTATTTAAGTAAATATATTAAGCAACTGTTTATTTAATCACGAATATCATTAACTTAACTTACATGATCATAATGTATAATCTTGGTTATCAGCTACCACTAAATCATCATTATATATTTTGAAAAATCACATATATAAGCCTCTAGTTATATCGTACATATAATCTTCGTTATCATGAACGCGCCTTACATGGCTCACATTATTTTATAACAAACATATTCTATTTTAAGTCATTTGAAGCAAGTGTGATCATGTCTGATACTATTTATGTAAAACCTATAAAGTGTAAGTAATATAACATCTGAGACTATTCCATCATTAGCATAACTTACATGAACACCCAGTGTGATCAAGTTCTCTTATCGCAATATAGAGTGTGGTTTATTATATTATATAATCAAGCATCATTACCATTCAGCCATCAAGCATCATTATCATTAACATGACTTGCGTGAACATCATGTGTAATTACGGTTCTCATTACATTTCTTTGATTACATGCATTGAGCAAACGTTGAAAGTATATCGATGATAGATATAAAAAGCAAAGTATAACATGAAAACATCAACTTAAGAAACTAGTCTTATCACATCCGATACTATTCAAGTTAAATCTATTAAGCAATTGTCTATTCAATCCCCATTATCATTAACCCGACTTACGTGATCATCATGTATAATCTCGATTATCAGGTACCGCTCAATCATCACTAGATATTATGAAAAATCACATTATAAGCCCGTAGTATCTATATCATTCTACATACTGTAGAATATCATACGTAAATCGTATGTATAATCTTCGTTATCGTTAACACGACTTACATGGCTCGCATGATTTTTTTACCAAACATAACAATTACAAATTAAACTTTGTCGCTGCACAACTTTATTGATAAATTAGTATATATTATTTATATTAAACCTTTAGCCACGATAAACTGTCACTAACGGTTGAGCGGGAAACATTCCCGCACCAAAAATTTGGAGGCTAACTTAATTTTTCAAATAAAATTATATATATAGTAAATACTTTTAGCCAAGACCCAAATCGTAGTTAAAAGTCAATTAAAAAATGTTAAAACTTTTAGCTATAACAAACGTCCTAACTAAAAGTATTTAATGTTCTCTTGTTTATTTTCAGTTTAACTTAATTTAATAAAATAATGTTTAAAACTTTTAGCCATGACATTTGTTGTGACTAAAGTTTTAAGATCATTTTGTTAATATTTAGCTTAATACTGAAAATAAATAAAAAATATTAAATACTTATAGCCATTAAAAAATATTAAATACTTTTAGCTACGCTTGGCTCAAAGTTATAATATTTTGTATTTGTTTTCTGCATTTAACTGATATTTTAAAGAGCATTAATTGTCATTCCAAACTCGTGTGCTTAAATATATGCTTAATTCATGTGTCATCACTGTATTGGTGACACTAGATGAATCCAATATTTGATAAACCAATAAAAGACTTTCACATCACTTTAGTCATACATTTAAGTCCTCCAATTAGTTTTCTATTTTAAATCTAATATTAAATATTTTTTGAGACGATCAATCAGACCTGTGAGAGTAAGCATGAGAAGCCGGTCTGTCTGCAATTGAGTTGCCTTGTCTATAACAGTCGTGGCTAAAACTGAAAGTCATTTTTGACTAAATTTTTTCATTAAAAGTCAAAGTCAAGGGTTTTAAAAGTTTTAGCGATGACTTTGTTGTCGCTAAAAACAATTTTTCGTGTCGACGTTATAGACAGATTATTTTATCGTTTTGTGACTTTTAGCCGAGGCTCTTCCGTGGCTAAAAGCCACTGAAATATGCTTTGAAGGATCAAGAAGTCCCATATGCATCGAGTGATAAAATAAGAAATAAACTAACGTCCCTTGTTATGTAGAAGAAACAATATTCACTCCATGTTCACATATATAGAAATAACACCCACAAATTCATAAAATACTTCTCTAGCGCTCTCTCTCCTTTTCCTCTCTCTTTGGCTCTCATTGTTTTAGAGGTTGCCTTCTTCCTCTTGTTATTTATCTCTTCTTATTTTGAGTACAAACATGGCAAAGCCCTCTATGCAGTTCCATTGGTCAAATAAAGTTAGCAATGAAGATCAAGATGTCCCACCACCCACTAAAGCTCTTCCTAAAACCACTACAAACCCGACACAACCACCATCTCCACTAACAAGAAAGAAACTCCAAGCAGTCACAATTGCTAGATTTCGTTCGGTTCTTACTAACCTAAATAAGAACCGAACAAATCTTCTAAACACTTTAGGCCCTAGAGTAGTCGGGACCTTATTTGGGTCCCGACAAGGACACGTCTATCTCACTTTTCAAAAAGATCCCACTTCCCAACCAACTTTCCTGATCGAGCTTCAAACCCCGATCAGTAATCTGGTTAAGGAAATGGCTTCGGGGCTCGTTAGAATCGCATTGGAATGCGATAAGCAAGAAGACAAGACAAAGAAATTGAGTAACTCAACAATACTATTGGAAGAGCCTATTTGGAGGACATATTGCAATGGGAAAAAATGTGGTTTTGCCATGAAAAGAGAGTGTGGAGAAAAAGAGTGGCGCGTTTTAAAAGCCGTGGAGCCGATATCTATGGGAGCCGGGGTGTTGCCACCAGAGAAAATTGGTGCATGTAAAGATGAAGAAGGTGATGAAATCATGTATATGAGAGCTAAATTTGAGAGAGTGATGGGTTCAAGAGATTCAGAAGCTTTCTATATGATGAATCCTGATAGTAATGGAGCTCATGAATTAAGTGTTTATCTGCTTAGAGTTTAATAATTCAATGTAAAAACTGGAGTATCTAAATCTTGTTTTAGTTCTTTGTATCCGAAAGATTTTAACCTTTAGTCTTCTTTGATCACTTATCCTATTATAGATATAGGAAAACGGATGAATTTGTTGTAATTTGTAGTCTGTGAGGGTGGAATGGAAATATACATATTACCTAGAGTAAATTACATGGATGGTCCCTAACGTTTACCCAAAATTTCACTGGTAGTCCCTATCTTTTTAAAGTTGCACTGGCCCTCCCTATCTCTGCAACTAATAACACCAGTAGTCCCTGCCTCAAACGGACGTTTGTTTGGACGTTAAGTTACCCCACGTGCCACACACGTGAGGGGTATTTTTGTCTTTCTCCTACGCTGCTATCATTTAAACCTTGTCTTATCACTTGCAACATATATCCCCAAATGCTTCTTTCATTTTCATCTCTGTTTCACACAAACACACACTCGCTAATCTGTCACACACATAGGCAAATCATCAATTTGTAAACCTAATGCAATGGTGTTGTCGGTTTGGTTGTTGCGTGAATCAGAAAAAAATGAAGTAGATGTGGATTATAATACCGTATATGGTAAGATATCAAACTTTTGAAAAACTTGTATTTGTCATTAATTTTGAAAAGAAGCCCTAATTATGCTTTTTTGGGCATTAATTAATTGTGAAAACAAACCCTAATTATGCTTTATTGGGCGTTTTCGCAGGAACAGATTCTACCATGTTTTCACTCAAGGTTTTTCATGGAGGGATGTTTACTGACCCACCAAAAAGGCGTTACGTAAATGGTACACAAAGCTTTATTGATAATGTAGACACTGATTTGTTTTCAGTGATTGAGTTCAATGACATGGTTATAAGACTAGGTTATAAAGGGAATAAGAAAATGTACTACCATTTTAAGGTTCCTGAACTTGATTTAGATAATGGGCTTAGATGTTTAGGTAGTGACCAGGATGTTCATGATCTTTGCAAATATGTTACATTAGGTAGTAAGTCGATCAATGTGTACATTGAACATGAACATACTAAAGTGGACACTTATATGCCTTTACCGGTTAAGTGTACCATTGTCGAACTAGAGGATGATGCACCAATTGCAACAAAATCGGTTTCTTCTAGATCGGTTGGTAAGCAGTTAAGGTTAGAATGGAGTGATAAGGGTAGTGTAGCTAATGAATTGGGTCGACCGGTGCAAATGTAGTTGGTGAAAATATTCGCCATCCGAGTTTGCAAATGATTTTATTTAAATTTGGACAACCAAGACTTTGATCCTTTCTTTGATTTAGATGATGCAGAGGTAGTTGCTAAAGCAAGTGAGGTTGAACAAACATTAGATTGCGATGCGAGAGGTGTAGTAGTTAATGATAAGGGTAAACAACCTTTAAATGATGATGTTAGTGAGGAACATAGTGAACACAGTGAAGATGAGGGGGAGGATAGTGATTACATAGTGGATGAGGTGAATGACATTGATGAAGTAGAAGTTGACATGCAAAATTTCCATGCGAATGTTGATGTGAATGCAGAGTTTGTGGGTAGTGGGAACATTAAGAAGCATGTTACATTCTCAGAAGCAGTTGAAGTAGAAGTACTTGATAATGATGAGTTTGAAAGTGGAGTCGAAGGAGATGATGAGTTAGAGGACTAGGAAAAGAAAGTTGAAAGAACTTAGGAAGCAATTGGGAAAGGGTGTAGAGGTGTAAAGAATGAGGCTTATTTCTATGTGGGGCAAAATTTGGAGCGCAAAAGAGGCTAAGGACAGGATTAAATTACACTCAATTGAAACAAGGAGGAAATTCGGTTAAAGAAGAATGATAAGTTAAGGATCGAGGCAGTGTTTTGGAACAATCCTACACTTGGGCCTTCTCAATTAGTTGGGCTGATAAGTCATTGGGCCTTCTAGGTCACCAAATGACAAAGTCAAAGATAAGGGATGTTAGGTCTCCAACAAAGCGAAAAATGACTAGAGGAAAGATAAGGAATCTAGATCCCCAATAAAGGAACAGATCATTAAAGGTGGTAGATCTACCAAGCTACCAACAGATAACAATAAATGTCCATGGGCTTTACAAATTAGCAAGGGCATTGATGAAACATGGTCGGTGAGAACATACAGAGCGGAGCATAAATGTTTACAAACCAGAGGATCAAAGCTTGTATGCTAACTTCTTGCCAAAGATATATTAGGTCAAATTGAATCAAACCTCTATACCTATCAAAGGCATGCAAGATCAAAGCCAAAAGAAGTTTCACTTGAAATCTCAAGAATGAAAGCTTTTAGAGCAAAGACCATAGTACGAGCAGTTGAGAGGAGACCATACTAAACAAGATGCAATCTTTGAGGATTATGTTTTGGAGCTTAAGGAGAATAATCCCAATACAACTGTGAAGGTCAAGTGTGAAAGACCATTAATCCGGATGAGAAAACAAGGGTTTTCAAAGAATTTACATCTGTCTTGGTGCAGCAAAGGAGGGTTTCAGAGCTGGTATGAGGGACTTATTGGGACTGGATGGTACGTTTATGAAAGGTCCATTTCCAGGTCAGTTGTTGACTGCTGTATCTGTGGATCCAAACAATGGAATATATCCACTAGCATATTGTATTGCAGAAACTGAAAATCTTGAATCTTGGACATGGTTTCTAGAACAGTTGGGTGATGATCTTAATTTGGAGAGTAATTCTAACTTCACTTTCATTAGTGATAGGCAAAAGGTACTTCTTATTTGAATATACTTTAAGGTTTTAACTTTCTCAAATGTCTGCTAATTTGTATCTGTTTGGCTTGTATCAGGGTATAATACCAGCAATTGCCAAAGTGTTTCAATTCTTGAGCATGTGTTTTGTCTCAAGCACATTCATGAGAACATGAAGCTCGGATGGAGTGGCAAAGCATACAAAGACTTATTATGGAGGTGTGCAATCGCAACCACAGCTTCAACACTTCACTCATGCAATGAATGAATTGAAGTCTTTCAACAAAGATGCTTATGACTGGTTGTGCAAGATTCCTCCTCACCACTGGAGCAGAAGTCATTTTTCAGGTATGTGAATTCATCCTTAGTGCTATAGTTTATTATTGGTTTATGTTTATTAGCAAATTAGTAATATAGGACTACATCTTCATTGAAACAGGAAGGGCTAAATCAGATGTTTTATTAAACAATATGTGTCAAGTCATTGTTATTCCAATTGTGTTGTGTGTATTGTGTTATGTAAAAGTTTGACTAATGGGTCATTCTGGCAACAACTGAATGGGTTTAACAAGAGTTTGACTTTTGATTTACACTACATAATATGACCTCAATGTTTGAGTTTTGAATGGGTAAAAAATGGCACAAAACCAATTAATAAACATGCTGCACATATTCGTACCAAAGTGATATTTCCATTACATAATTAAGGTTTTACAACCCACAAAATTTGACCACAAAAGTCATACTTCCATTAAAAGCGAATACACTAATGAAAACCTATGTCTACATTTTCAACCAACAAAACACAACAATGCATATCCATGTTATAACCAAGATCTTCTTCATCCTTTTTCTAGCCATTTCGACTTCCAACAATTGTGCTTCAAGCTGTTTCTTCCCCAATAGTCCGGTATTATGGCACAAAGACGATTGCACATTGGAGGATCTATCCACCCATTGAATGGACAACTTGAACCCTAAAAGAATAATAAAATTAGTAATGAAAAGTCACTTCAAAATATTAGATTTCATAACTTACTTTTCGGGACACCCATGAAACCTTCTACCGTGGTTTTGATCCCACCATGAAGTTGTTGGAATTGTTCTTCTACCACATGAACAAAGAGGCATGGTGTTCTTGATTTTTGAGAGTAAAAGTAAAAAGGATGTAAAAGAGTAATGGGTGAGGATGAGGGTGAGGGATTAAATAATTATGGTAGGTATAGAAATTAATTAAAGAGAGAAAAAAGAATGACAAATTTACCCCATGCGTGCAAATCACGTGCAAGGGTATAACGTCCAAACAAACGTCCGCTTGAGGCGGGGACTCATCGGTGTTATTAGTTGCGAGAGATAGGGAGGCGGCAACTTTAAAAAGATAGGGACTACCAGTGAAATTTTGGGTAAACGTTAGGGACCATCCATGTAATTTACTCTATTACCTATTACCTAAGTACTATATTATGTATTTGATAAAAAATATACATATTACGTACATGTCAAAAATATACTTGCTAATAAATTTGATAGAAAAAAATCGTACATATCAAAGTACATTTAGAGCAAGGGGTATGGGGATGTCGATTTTCGCCACTTCCAACGTGGCACCTCGCCACTGATTTCTTCCCGCCACGATACCCCAAGCCCTCGCCATTGCATTTCGCCGTGGAAACAACGAAGAAAAGGACAAAAGGTTGTGCGGGTTTGTGTTTGTTTATTTTGTGTTTGTGATGTGTTTGTGAGGGTGGGTGGGGCCCGTGAAGAAGGTGAGTAAGTTGTGATTGGGGTATTTTTGTTATTGTGTTGGATGATGTGGAGGTGATGTGGCGCGTGGGGCCAGTGAAAAGAAGTGAAGTCACCATACCCCACGCTTTATAGATGATTTATAAAATATGAAAACGTGTAAATATATAAAGTACAAATATTTTTTTTATATATTTACACGATATATAATATTGTGACGAGTATTATATAACATCTACTAATTAGTATGTACATTTTACCTTCAATCATCACAACCTCATAATACTATTGATCACCATTTTGGTATCGTCATTGCATCGTGATGCGCATGTATTTGACATTTAATATGAAATAGTGTGTGATAAAGTTATTACTTCAGATTCTCGCCATGCGTAAAATCATTATCACGAAAAATATGTGATCAAAAAATATTGCTCGTCAAAAATTTTGATTACAAAGTACCCGTCACCCGGAACGCACGTATAATCTGCTTGTTTGTGACAAAGTATGAGTCAAATTAAACTTATAATATGATTATTGAAAGAATCAACAGAAATATTAGCAAGGATGCATGAACTTTGTTATTTTTATTTAGTAAAATATTATAGATAATGATTGACTTAATTACTAGTCAATATTTTATATCTTCCTATATCATATGCCAAATTACAGCTACACTAGTTAATACTTTTATGATTTTCTGATTCCTTGGAACAAAAAAATAGATATTCAAGAACCTATGATGCGATACTGATTTAACATAATCATGATATGAAGGATATATACATAAACTTATTTCATAAAACTGTACGTGTCAAATCATAAATTGATATTATTGCTAAGTGTATGTTAAGTTTAACAAGGAGAAATGATATGATAAAATTAATGGTCAATGTTAAACAAAAGGAGACACATGATTTATGTGTCAAATTAGACATCGTAATAGGTTTATCTTATATAAAAACCTTAAGATGTATATATTGATAACATTTGTCTTTTAGTTTTCTTATATTTTGCTTGTTATATCCATTTTAAATAATTCATCTCAATCTATCAAAAATGTATCATTAAACACTTAATTTTGGAAAGATAGGTACCGAAATAAGACTTTAGAGGTTATCTATCATAATAAAATATAGTGTTTTATAAGGGGTTAGTCTAAATACACCAACATAATTAACTAATCATTGAATCATTTATTTGTTTTTTAATTTTGCTTTTTAGTCATAACTATATTATTCAATGATTTTTTATTATTATTTTTTTTCCTTTTTTTCCTTTTAGTCATCATTAGTTAATCATTATTCACCTTTATAATTTTTTTTTCTTTGGTTCATCCATTTGTTTTTATAGCTATTCTTACTTTTGCCATATATAGATGAACCAAAGAATGGCTATAAAAATTACTCTATTATACATTTATCGTGAGAAACGACGCCGTTTACGACAAATGTCAATTAAATTAGCCATGTCGCAACGCGCAACTGTCACATTTCTCGTTTTACCAACAAATTTGAAATGATGTTTAGATTGGTTTTTAGAGGCTTCTCATGTCATTAATATGTTTTTTTTAAGTAATTATTGTTTACCTTTTAGATTTTTTGTCTTCCTTTTTACTTGTCTAACGTTATTCAAACACATTTTTTTTCTAACACAAAACATAAATTGTGTGGAATGTTAATGAGTACACGAGATTGTACACATACGATCAACTTATGTTATTCCTATCCAAAAAAAGTCTTTTTTTACTATCCGTGTTTAATAACGACTCGTGTTATTCATCTTATAAATTTAACTTTTGCGTACACAAGTTTAATAATATGTAATGCTAAACTTATTATTAACAGAGGTATAAGAAAAAAATTAAAACACAAAGGTTATACATATAATAACAAGATATATTTTCAAACGTTATTACGTCTATTAAACACAAATAACATCTTTTATAAATAAAACACAAACATGATATTAATAGTTAAGAAAAATTATTTAAATATTATTAAATCTATCCACCTAAATATTACTACGTGCCTAGTCTTTGATTAAAGTAGCTTGGTCCCACTAATTAATATTCTACCGAAGCAGAACATCACAAATTACAATGCAGGTCAGAATATTTTTGGTGAGAATAGTAGCACCCTTTATAAGTTTAATATTTATCAATGCTTTTCAATGTTAAATGCAACATGGTGTGATGATTAGGTTCAATAATTAGGTTCATCGTCATTTTGGATTCCCAAACTCATGTGTTATTAACGATACAAGATTCGTTTCTCTCAGAGAAAAAAACAAAACTCAAGAACAATCAAATAAATAAATGCCACCCACCCAAAGACCAAACCCTTTTGTGCGTTTAGGATTTCTAGAAGATTGTTTTTACATGTGTGTATCTTATTGAGGAATAAAAGATCTAAAGTCGTTAAGCAAGTGAATATGCTATACTTGGTCTCATCTTTTTCGCCTCTAATAATATTCCGCTATAGAAAGTACGCAAAAGAAAAAACATCTCATTGAATAACAATATACTCATAAATTTTGGATACAGGGTATATATATGGATTTGTTTGATAATGGGTGAATTGTTAGATATGTTAGTCGGTCCAAACATTATAATGAGTTTGGGTTTATTAGGTTTAAAGTTTGGATTATGTTGTTTATTACCGAATTCATTTATTTAATATAAATACATGCTATCTCATATGAAATACATCAAAATCAATAGAACTATTTAATTTATTTTCATAGTATGAGAGATTTAGGTAATATTCACTTACAAAAATTGTTATTCTTCGGATTACCTACTTGCGGTGATCCAAAGGGATCCTAGTTATTTTCGCTTTATTTTTTTAATTAAGTTTTTGTTTTTCGTATTTAATGCATAAACCTTAAACTCAAGTCGTCATAACATGTCCCATGTTATGTTGATTTAGCCAACACTCAACAAAATTTGTCTCATCGGTTGCCGCTCCTACCTAAAGACAAATTAAGTCATGAACAAAAGAGGAAGCTGCAAGTAATAAACAACTATGCCGCCAAATAGTTTCACTTCAAACAAACAACAAAGAAGATGATAAGAAGACAAGAAGAAGTGACTTTCAACATATGTTCTAGTTTGTTCGTTCGAAAGTCTCTCATTTAAACTGTGAGGAAGTGTTAGATAGATTAGTTGACCTAAACCTAATAGTGAGATTGAGTCCATTAAGTTTAGAGTTTTGATTATGTTGCTGATTTTTAAAGCTATGTATTTAAGAAAGCATCAAAATCAATACAGCTATTTTATTATTTCACAATTGGGCTTGAGCAAAATTTATTCACTAATATTATTGCTCGGATATTTTTACAAATCGTGTTGAGTTTGATCACTTTTCAGATATAGTATTTCTACATTTTAATGTCTAGATTAGATGAAACCCTCCGTTCTATGTATTTGTAAGTGAAATACAAGTCGTTAGATAAGTTTTATCTACATTGGCTAAGTGCAAAGAATTCCTTAGTTTGTAACGTGGTGGTTCAGCTCAATGCGACACCAAATTTTTACCAACGTTGTAGAAACTAGAAATCAATGAAGGGCAACATCCACCAATTTCTTATGCTATTATCTATTTCTTACTAATATTTTATGGGTTTTTATTATGCCTTGCCAAGAGAGCGTGATAAAAGTGAGAAAATACATAAAAGTGCATGGGATTCACGAAAAATACATTTTTATATGTCTTGTGTCTTTTTCGCGATCCCCACGTATTTTTATATACTTTTCACTTATTATGTCTTGCACGTAATAATAAAACCCATTTTATATGCATGCCAATTTTAACTGAAGATTGAAAGTTCATTCCAAGGTAACATGATAACCTCGCTATTTTGGTCTCTTCAATAGTGGCGGCAAGTGAAAACCTTAAAGCAAAAGAAATAATGGTCCGTTTGATTTGTAGATGGGTTTATGATTAGGATTTGAATTTGGATTTAAATTTGATTTAAGATTTGGATTTGAATTGAATGTATGAGAGAGAAAATAATATTTAAATATATATAATATATATTAAAATATAATACTATTATTAATAATAAGAGGAAAAAATAAACTTTTTGTTCTATAGTAATAAATAATAAAGAAAAGACAAAAAAATATGTGAAAAACAAAACACATAGTCTTATAATTGTCATAAACCCACTACATCACCCACTTTTCTACATCTCCAAATATTTGTCATATAAATTAAAACCCAAATCCCAAAAACACAACCAACCATGTGATTTGCATTAATTAAATTCTAAACCCAAACAAAACCTGTATACCAAACGGGCCTAAGTGATTCATAGTGCTTCTTTAGACCAAACTCAAAGTTAGTATTTGAGTTAGTTTATAGGTTATGTAGATGCATGTTTGATATCAGCGCAGGCGTACAAGCCAGTAAATCCAGGGTTGTTAAGCGGTAGACAGTGTAGAAGACTAGGGTGGGTGACCTCACGGGAAGTCTCACTGTGGTCATCTTCTTGATATTTGCAATGATGAGTTTGTCCTGGCATGACCAAGCATCACGGGTTCAAATCGGCAGTCGAGGTTTCAATCCGGACGTTCTCCGTGAGGAAACTTGTGTGGGCGAGACAGTTCCTCACAGACCGAAGCCACATATCGTCTGGTGACCCTAAGTTAATACAGCATACCTAGTCGATGTGGGGTTAGGGCCTCTTCGGGAGGGTGGTGAAACCACAAGTTGGAAAGTCACGTCAAAAAAAAAAATGCATGTTTGATTTTGGTGCAAACTTTGAGAGGCGATTTGATTGACCAAATTAAGTGGGATGGAATCCCGATAAAATGCTCGCATGAGAATTCTCAAAAGCAAAAAAAGCTTGTTGTGTCTACATTGCTTTCATTTCTTCTTTTTCAGTTTGTGATTTACATTAACCATTTTACAAGACCTTTTCTTGAAAAGGTTCATATAATCTTTGAAATTATAAAAAAGAGACCGATATCAACAATGTACATTATTAAGTAACACCCTTTGTTTATACATGGTTATTGTTGCTTTTGGTATCTACGAAACCATTGCAATTACTCGTACAAGTATAAGGACAACTATTTTCAAGCTTCGTACACATTTAGTTTCTTTAAGAGCATTAGGTATCACGACGAGGTGAGCTCGCCATTCCAACTTGACACGCTCGCCACCCTTCGTCACCCCTCGCCGCCACACCCCTCCCCTTCTTCACCCCTCGGCGTTGTGCTCCTCGCCGTGCAGACGAAGTACAAACGACAAAAAACTTTTTCCAGATATCCATTGGACAAATTTGTGTTGCTTGTATTTAACTAATTAATACCCATATAATTTCATTATGTTTCATTTATTTTATTTTATTTTATTATTATTATTATATATATATATATATATACACACACACTAACATAACTCGCCTAGTGGCGGGTTCGCTTCATAATAATATTAATAATGATAGTTGGACGTAAAGGAATAATAAAAATCACATTAAATAAAAAAAACATACAATTAGACAAATAATTATAATAACAAAACCGTCGGTTTTATTAAAAAATAAATGTTGCATATAGAAAACAATGTGATTCTACATCATCCTTTTTTCGTCTTTCGTACTACCAAGTACATTAGTGATAGTTAACTTGGGCCGACACCAGGGTGGGTATATGATTTAATTATTAACGACTCAAACCATTACTTCTAACATAGGATGCAATTGACTGCCATCTTAGAAAAGAAATTACACAAACATGTTAGGATGAGGGATGATATCTATCAAGAAACTGTAAAAGATGGTAGCACTGATGAGCTTGCAAGAGGAACCATCAATATCAGATAATAAGGTCACTGTTACCATCTTTTACATTTAGTCAAAATCCATCAAAATTTATATATGAGTTATCAGAAGTCCAGAAACTGGTTCAGCATTTCACCCGGCGGCCTCGTCTTTGTCACCTTCTATGGTGATACTTTTGTGATCACTGTAATCAACTTATGACTTTTCCCTGCAAGCAATATTTTTATTAGTTCAGATAATTGGTTGATATTTTATTCTATCGAATAGGAATGAGTAAATTAACTACAGACCTTACATAAATGGTTGAATGCTAATAAGGATGTCACCACAAGAAGGCTAAGCTTACAAATCGCTTCTTGCAGCTGTGAAATTTGTGAAAAAAAGATGCCACAGTTGTCTGTCATGATCACAACAACC